>OZ007593.1:31572656-32172656 GCA_963931845.1 Maratus michaelseni | reverse complement strand
AACAACTCGCATATATTTTACACTTAAGAACTGGATTAATAAGTTATTTTTTTTAACCAAACAGTTTCAATATTCCAAAGTGTGTTGTGTCCTTCAGGAAGAATGCATATATGCAAGTAGTTTTCAAATTACATTTGCTTTTCATTTAAAAAAAATACCTGATGGCTCGGCCTACAGGCACAGGTAGATTTCGAAGACGCAGACCGTGGGACGCCTGTTTGTTAGGAATTGCGGAAGAAATGACATTTTTGCCATGATGCGGCAGTTGGAACCGCCTACTTCGAAACCTAACTTGCTTGCAGGCGAAGTTTTTTTTAATTTAATTTAATTTTTTTTTTTTTTTTTTTTTTGCTATAAGAGTTGGTCCTTGGAACTTGTCAATATAAAAGTTTTAGATAATATTAAGAGGATTTATAATAAATTTTAGCGGATTTGAAATCTTGGGAATTGACGAAGTTATGAATTTTTTTCTTCTAAAAGCCCTCTTCCGCACTCTTTGGGGCCATTTTTAATTATATCAAAAATCTGTCATACATAAATTTTCGGCCCTTCTCCTAGAAGTAATAATAACTTCAAACGGATTCGATACGTATCATAATTAAGAAATTATGGTTTTTTTTCTGTTTTCACAAAAGCCCCCCCATCCCCCCCCCCTGGTTCGATTTTGCCCATTAACGAACTTGACCGACATTTTATGCCCCTTGATTTTAGGTATCAGTTTCGAAAAGATGCGGGAGTTGAAACCGCCTACTTCGAAAAATAACTTGTTTGTAGGCGGAGCCGGCAGGGATTTTTTTGTTTTTAATTTTATTTTGCTATAAGGGTTGGTCCTATAAAAAACTTGTCAATATAAAAGTTTTAGATAATATTAAGCGGATTAATAATACATTTAAACGGATTTGATATCTTGCGAATTGACGGAGTTATGATTTTTTTCTTTTAAACCCCCCCCCCCCTTTTTCACCCCCTTGGGGCCATTTTTAATTATATGAAAAATCTGTCATACATACATTTTCGGTCCTTCTCCTAGAAGTAATAATAACTTTAAACGGACTCGATACGTATCATAATTAAGAAATTATGGGTTTTTTCTGTTTTCCCAAAAAGCCCCCCCCCTCCCCCCCCTTTGTTCGATTTTGTCCATTAACGAACTTGACCGAGATTTTATGCCCCTTGATTTTATGTATCAGTTTCGAAGAGATCTGTGCAGAATTATTGCAGTTATCGTGTCCATAAAAAAGTGACATAGATAGATAGATAGATAGATAGATAGATAGACAGATAGATAGATAGATAAAGTTTTGAACTGGATAAGATTTTGTGTTCTGGGAGTCATAATCGGCGTAGATCTACAAAATTTTTTCAAAAATTCCAACTTAGGTGAGAATGTAATAGGTAGTATTTCTTACGAAATCTACCTAAAAGTGATATTAGATTATATTTATCTATTCCTTATGTTACGATTTTATACAGAGGGTGTTCGCACATTTTTTAGACGATTTCGGCGTTGTTTTTTTAACGTTTAAAATATGAATATGGCTTTCTGAAATAATCTATATGATAATATTGTTTCTTGATTCTAATTCTGCGTAATGCTTTCGATGGTAGTAGGTTTTTTGTAAAATTTACAGGGTTATTGCTTTTCATACCTCTTTAAAAACTTTCCAGATTCGATCCATCGTGGTGGTTTTGCGTTTGGAAAGAGCTCTTTTCAGCAGACTAAATGCACAATAAACCATAAGAGAAATGTCAGGTGACTTCTTAGGAATATGTTGAAAGGTATAAATGCAATACCTGTGTGAGTTTTTAAGGTTTTCAACGAATACAGCGGTAGTTTTTGAAGTATGAGCGGTAACTTTGCTTTTTTGCAGTTTCACCCTTTAAAAGTCGTTGAAATAAGGAAATAGCATTTTTTCTGTAAATATCGGATGTGACACATTCTCTTAATAATATAATGAATTGATTGTAACATTTTTGTCCAATATTCTTATTTTTATTTTCCCATTGTAAGATAAATTTGCGACAGTCGTAAATCCTTATCTGAAACTTCGTTTTCAGCCTTGAAATGGGCTCTTTTTTAATGTATTATTTTTTCATTTTGAGTCTTTTTACTAAGAATAAGTACTGATTTTCAGGATAGCTCTTTCCAATTAATACTGATGTTTATTTTTCACTTAGAAATTTTTATACTATGCGCTTTACAATCATTGTAAACTTCCGAATAAGAATATTTCTTTTCGGAAAACAAAAAAAAAAGTATCCTCTGATTCACAGCCTATTTCAATGCGCCATCTTGATAGAAGAATAAATTTGAAAGCGTCAGACAATAATATGAATTACAAATAATAAGTTGTTGAAAGAAAGTTTTCCTCTAAAATAATTCCATTTTTTAAAAATCATTTGTCAAATTTGCCTAAAAAATGTGCAAACAGCCTCTGTATAATACGTTGCAAGTGCAATTTGTTTAATGGAAATTTCGCGTTTTGATAAAACTAGTAATACTCACTTTTACTACATATTTTATTTCTTTTTTAATTATGATTTAGAACATAGCATGGTTATGTGAGATATTTACGTTTTAATTAGTTTTTTATTCACACACTTTATTATACGAGCAGAAATATTCATTTACTTAAATTAAACATAAATAATTCATAACATTTTTACATGTTCGTTGCAACATCTCATTTAATTTTTTTCAGCTATTTCAGAAAAGATTTTATTTTTTTACGGAAGTACGTTACAAATATAACCACATTTAAATAATATGTTTAAAAATAATACAGAGCAATCGTGGAATTTTTCAAAACAATGACAAAACATTTTTTCTGTTAAAAGAAAACACCATCTGAGTAAATAATAAAACACTGCAGCCGAATGTTTTTAAAATTTTTGATTAAAGTTTGTGTTTTATTTTGATAAAAATTGAAGGTAAATATTTATATACTGGATTAAAGTAAAAACTCAGATTACATTAATTTATCTTTCTTTTTTTATAAAAATGTGTTGTACAAAATGCATTTAACAGCGAGAAACAAAACTAATATACATAAATAATATTCTTTTTTATAATGCAATTACTTTTTACTGTAAACATTGTAAGACATGAGAATTTATAAGAATAATACATGAATATTTAACTGAAATATGTAACACGAAAATTACAATGTATACATAACAAGTCAAATATGTTTCAGCCAGTTTTATTTTAAGAACACCATTAATAGTATTTTCACAGTGAATGTATAATTTTGATATTCTTTCCAAAATCGTTATGTACAAAGTAGTATGTAAACAAATTTCTATATTCCCCGGTATGGAAAAATTTAATACTGCAATTTTACACCAATATCGGTAATAATAGCATGAAATATTGCTCAGAGTTTGGGATGTTTATATTTTGGTCAATATTGCACCAATATTGATACAAAATATATCTGTGTTTCAGTGCCAATATTATTAATTTAAAGTCATTATTCCCGCAATATTGATATTTCAAAGCAAAGTGAATCTTAGGTAGCTTTCAATAGAAAAAAGTATAAAGCTACCTATTGCAGCCGTTCGGAGGAAAGCAATTTCGGAAAATTTCAGTATATTTTCTCCGATCATGACCCTCAGACTCCAAAACCACCCTCCGTTCAAATGTTGATTTATATTATAGATATATCCATATATATATATATATATATATATATATATATATATATATATATATATATATATATATATATTTGATTTATGTCATGCGATAGCACTCGTATTTATAAATCAATTTCGATGAAACTAATTGTGTGTATTAAGCTCACCAACGTCTCGACCGAGTTCGTTGGCCTGCTTGGTCCGCTATTTTGTTTCAAGATGGCGGCCATTTAAAAATGTAAAACTGAAATAAATATACAAAAAAGTTAAAAATTCAAATTTATTTATATTTGCTTAAGTGTTAGGCCTTGATACAAGGATTCCGGGGTATTTTTTGTTTTACCTCTATCTTATAAAACGGCTGAGATACAGCAGTTTGAAATTCTAGAGTGGCAGACATTTTGAAACAAGATAGCACATTACAAAAATCCAACGATTAATTTATAAGTTTTAGTGAACGCGACTTCTCGCAAATTATTATCTTTCATTGTTGTAATCATTTTCCCAATCATACGCATAAAACTATATATCCATATCCGTTAGCGCCAAATTCTCGCGAAACTTGGCGACATTTGACGAAATATCGCCAAATTTGGCGACCGAAATAAGTCTTCATAAATGAAGCCAAGTTGGCTATAGTTGACTAATTTGGCAAATTTCTTATTCAAATTCAGTATTAACGAATGTTCTGTAAACGTTTTCTTTGCATTTTAGCTTGCTGTTTCGAGTAACATTAGCTAAAATTTTAAAACGAAGATATAGGAAAGCTACCTTTTCCTCCCGGTACATGCCGTAAGGACTTTTCTTGTAATTGTTCACATTCCGGTAAGCTTACGTTTTTAGGTGCGTTCGTAATTATATAAATACATAGCACCTATAGTCATCGTTTGGTCCGTCCGTCTGTCTGTCCGTCCGCATATAACAGCTCAAAAACTACCCAACCGAATGGTTTGAAATTTAATATATATTATCGTTGCAGAATTTTGTCAAGTCATTTTAAGTTTGATGAAAATCTAATAAAACCATAAAAATATATTAATAAAAGTTTTCTTCATTCTATTAAATTTTATCATACATAATTCATATAATAAAAGCGCAAGTCATGTCAAAATAAATATCGGCTAATTATTTCTTTTTTTTTCCTATCCCAGGCGGATATTTTTATTTAAAATTATTTTTTCGAATAAAATTGCGTAAAAGTTACATTTTTAGAAAGTTCGTTCAAAACTGTTTGCTTGTGAGATGAGTTACATTAAAAAATCAGTTGAAATTAGGTTAGCAGCCCAATATTTATACCCATACCCATTAAAGTAAATAACCACAATAGATTCGTTCATCGTGAATGATCGCAATATTAAGTCATAGAGGTAATCATTCGCAAAGCAAGAACTCTAAGGGGTATTTTGCAGCGCTATCTGGTGTCGAAAAAAAATCGCGTCTGCAAACGTGGCATACGTAATAAGAGAAAAGAAAGGCATGCTCATTTCGCTCATAACAGACGATATAATTCATTTCACTGAAATATTGATGATTTTTTTACATTGCAAAATTATAGTAAGAACGCACCTGATTTGTCACATTTAACGAACAATTTATAACTTGTTTAAACACAAAGTTGTATCGTTTGTCTCTTTAAAGTCTTCATCCTTTTTCAAAGTCCATTATCCGTTATTGAGTAAAAATTAAACAAGTCGGATGTGCCAATCCCAAAACACACAGGTTTCGCATACACTAAAAAAAAATCAGCAACCAATTTGTATCAAGGTCTAACTGAATCTAAAGTTTTATTAAATTCCTTGCATTAGTTCTTGAGAAAGACTATTGCTAAAATCATGTAAATCCTGCAAAATGCAGCATAGCAGCGCTACCTGTTGAGAGATTTAGACAAAAACCTAATTAACAATAACTTATGACAACATCTAACTGAATCTGAAGTTTGATGAAAATCCGTGCATTAGTTCTTGAGATATAGTTATCGTCATAATAATGGAAAAAGTAGCATAGCAGCGCCACTTGTTGGGCTATTTACACCAAAACATAATCAGCATCTATATATCTCAACGTCTAACAGAATCTGAAGTTTGATGACATTCTGTGCTTTAGGTCTTGAGATATAGCTATCGTAAAAATAATGAAAAAAGTGGTAGACCAGCATCACCTGTTAGGATATCTACACCAAACTGTAATCAGCGTCTATTTATGTCGGTGTCTAACTGAATCTGAAGTTAGATGAAAATAACTGCATTAGTTCTTGAGATAGAGCAGATGCGGAAATCGCGAAAAATGCAGCATAGCAGCGCCACCTGTCGGGCGATTTTCCCCAAAAACTAATCAGCACATATTTATATTAGGGACTAACAGAGAATATAAAGTTTTATTAAATTTCGTGCATTAGTTCTTGAGATAGAGCGCCCACAAAATTTTTGTCACATACAGACAGAGTCACAGACAGACATTTTCTAAAAACAGTCAAATCGTGTTCAGGACCTTCTAAAACGTATAAATACGTCGAAACACGAAAGTCGAAAATTTTCATGAAGTCAATACTTTCTTCTTGTAAAGATAGAGGAAAGTAAAAAGGCAAACTTACTACATATAGATACGCGTAGTGCAGGATTAGTCTATACTAATATTATAAGGTAGTGGCAAATTGATGGTGACAATCCCTGCTCCAACATAGGCTATATTTTATGCCACTACTCCCAGAGGTGTGCAGGAGCGAGAAGCGTTCTAAAATTTCGATTCTTTTTATACTGAAGGAGCTAGAAACAAGAAATTTGGCATGGTAGTTATTTAAGATGTAAATGCTTTCTGAGAACAAATTCTAAAAAAAAATCGAAATTTAAAGGGTTGAGATGACCGAAAAGTGTTCTAAAAATATTCTAAATTACAATTTCTATGGAATCTTTGGAACTACAGAACCAATTACAAAAGTGATGGTGGCAAATTGATGGTGACAGTCCCTGCTCCAACATACGCTGTATTTTATGTCGTTGTCACTATTCCCAGGGTTCGCAAGAGTGAAAAACGTTCTAAAATTTCGATTTTTTTAATACTGAAGGAGCTAGAAATTTGAAATTTGGCATGGTAGTTATTTATAAGATGTAAATGCTCTCTAAGAACAAATTCTAAAAAAATTCGAAATTTAAAACTGTGAGATGAGCGAAATGCGTTCTAAAAACATTCTAAATTACAATTTCTATGGAATCTCTGGAACAACCGAACCCTTTTAAAAAGTTATGGTAGCAAATTGATGGTGACAGGCCCTGTTGTAACATAGGCTCTATTTTATGTCGGTGCCACTATCACAGGGGAAAGGGGTGCAAGAGCGAAAAACGTTCTAAATGTTCGATTTTTTTTATACTGAAGGAACTAGAAACTTGAAATTTGGGATGGTAGTTATTTATAAAATGTAAATGCCTCTCTAAGAACAAATTCTAAAAAAATTCGAAATTTAAAAGGGTGAGATGTGCGAAAAGCGGTCTAAAAACATTCTAAATTACAATTTTTATGGAATCTCTGGAACTACAGAAACATCTTTAAAAGTGATGGTAACAGTCCCTGCTGTAACAAATGCTATATTTTATATAGGTGACACTATCACAGGGGGGGGGAGGTAAAAGAGCGAAAAACATTCTAAATTTTCGATTTTTTTCGACATTTGTGTGGCTTAATTTGTAATTTCTGAATTTTCTGTGGCAGTAAAATTTTTTCTAATGAAAATAGGCCAACGAATACCACTTGGCATTTTTCAAGAATTATGCGAGCAAAGCCGCGGGTTTGGCTAGTATAGAATTTTTCCTTCGGGAATGCTATGAAACAGAAATATATGACGAGAAACTAGCGCGACATATTGAAAAGAACTATATCGCTGTTTCATTGCCAATATTTTTATTTTAAAGTCAATATTCCTGCCATATTGATGTTTCATTGCAGATATTTCCAGTATAAAGAGAATATTTCTGTAATCGTTCGCGCTGTGTTAAGATTATGTTGTTACACTTTTGTAAAGTACAGTTATGCTGTGTGTCTCTTAAAGTCTTCACCTGATTTCAAAGTTCATTATTGAGTTAAAATTTATTACATACTAGCTCACCCGCCCGGCATTGCGCAGGTCCGTGATAATAAGTTAAAACAAACCCGAAGTTTGTATAATTTTATGTCTTTAACCTGATTTTGTTTATAATTATTTTTTTAAATGACATTTAAAACGATAACATTTACTTATTCATCAACAAAGTAGTGTAATTATGATCTATATATGCTTACTCATTGCTAAAATTAAAAAAAGCCTGTATTTATTTTTTAATAATTTATATTCCATTAAAATGTTACTTAAAATTTATTAAAAATTTTCATGCGCCCCTTAGCGGTGAAAAGTGGAACTAAAATCTCTTAGGTGATCGAAATCAAGTCGAATAAGCCAAATCCTGTCGTAATCAGGCCCATAGAACACGAGATACTTTGAAAAAAAAATCTGAAGTTTTTATTCGAAAAGAGTGGTATATTCAACTCGTACATTTACTTTAAAGTTATAGAGGTTGATTATTAAGTTAATTATACTGTTTGGAATCAGTTCCGTTGAAATCCGAAAGATAGTTGCTGAGTTATGGAAACGGCCCATAGTTAGAGAAAAAACCTTCAAGGGGAGAGGGGAAGATGAGATGACACAGTTTTTTGACAAATAACTATTTAATAAGACTACCGGAGTACTTGATAAAAGAATGGGACTTGTATAAAAGCTCGGAACTTGGTAGAGCTTTGGCAGCTTAAGCCAAAGGTTCTCGGTTCGACTCTAGGGCGAGTACGAAAAGTTTCTACTTGTACCGTTATTCATAACTTTCAAAAATTTTCTTCAGAGTTTCTTCACCTTGGAAATGACCTTAATTTTCTCCAAAAAAGAAGCTGTTTAAAAGCCAATCAGAAGAAAGAGTTTTAAACACTCTTACATGGCATATAAATGATTCAGTGGGGGGAGTAGAAACATTTTATGGGTACATTTTCCCCAACCCCAACACGTGGGATGAAAGGCCACGCATCAGAAAATAATATATATTCTTTTAGGATCCATATTCTGTCGCTAATCAGCGATAAATCGGAAATAACTAAATTTTCATTGGGGGTATAAATGAGATTATATATATAAATACAACGGTTCCCTGTTGTAGATGCTGAGTGTTTTTGAATTCTGTTTATAATTGTTTAATTATGATTAGTTATTGTTTTCCTTTTAATTTTCTTTATGATCTCGACAAGTAAAAACATTTTATGGGTACATTTTACCCAACTCCAACACGTGGGATGAAAGGCCAATCATCAGAAAATAATATATATTCTTTTATGATCTATATGCTGTCACCATTCAGCGATAAATCGACAAATAACTAAATTTTCATTGGGGGTATAAATGAGATTATATATTCGGTTATATATATGTAACGATTCCTTGTTGAAGGTTTCGAGTATTTTTTTATTCTGTTTATACTTGTTTAATTATGATTAGTTATTGTTTTCCTTTTAATTTGCTTTATGATCTTGACAAGTAAATTTGGGGATCATTGCATGCATAACAAGAAAGAAAAATCAGGCGTCAAGCATAGATTATGTAACACTTTCCAACGCTTCCAAAATAATCTTACAAATCATACCGTTTAATAAGCTAAAAGATAACATCTAATTAAACAATTTGGAAAACGCATAAAATATTTAAAAACATAATTTTAGGAATTTCCAACATATACAATATTCGGAAAAATATCCAAATACTTTTATTCAGCCCTGTATATGATCTATAGATTTGTATATATACTACATAGGATGCTAAATTTTTGTTCAGTTAGGAAACGCGTAGCGCAGTTTAAAATTCTCCGTCAGGAGTTTCTGTCAATAAACGGAAATGTGTTCGCGAACTTTTGTGCTTCCCTGTATAGGATCTACAGAATTTATACACACCACGTAATAGAAAAAAAAACGAGTTAAAATTAAAATTGCGTTCAGTAGCTTAAAACGCACTTCCAGGAATTATTGTTAACAGACAGTAGATAAGTATTTTGTGTGTCCCTGTAAATGAACGATGACTGCTCTACACACAATATTCTGTAGTAAGCCTCTTGTTAAACCTTAGTGAGCTATATAAATTTCAATGCGTTTAAAATAGTGAAACATAATTTAAATAAACCGCAGACGATTTTTCTCCATAGACGTAATGTAACGGAATTCTTTTGACTGTCTCTGTAAAGTAACTATAAGTGCTATCCACACCTTATTCCATATTAAGCTTCTTCTATTGCACCTTAGTGATATATATAAATTTCAATGTGTTTAAAATAGTGAAACATTATTTAAATAATCCGCAAATGATTTTTCCCCATAGACCGCAATGTAACGGAATTCTTTTGAGTGTCCCTGTAAAAAAACTATAAGTGCTAGACACTTGCGTTGAAATAGGGAACATGCTATAGATAACGACAATAACATATAAAAATTGCAGAGCAATCCGAGCATATTTACGGGAGTTAGAGCACGGCCAGACGGCCAGACGGCCAGACGGCAGACGGCCATCCGGCCAGACAAACCGAAGTCATAAACACTTTTCAACTAGGTTGGAAACTGTTAAAAACGTTTTGTGTCTCGCAAGCCGCATAGCCTGTCTCGCTCATTGGTTTAGTATTTTGATTGGTTGCTTCTGTTGTTTTTCGGTTAAGTTTTTATGGTTACATTACAATGTATATTTCATTTTATTATGTTCTTGTATATACATTTATTTTTTCTTTCTATTAGGGTTTCGTTCATCTCACGAAACACTATTACTCCCGCTCCGTTGTCTGTCCGTCACAGAGCTGTTTTCAGAAACTATATAACTTACAGGCATGAAAATTTGTGTACTTATGGATAAATGCCTACAATGAAGCTCAAAATATTAAAATTTGAAAAAAAAAATCGTATTATTTTAATATAGAGACATAAAAAACCAAAATTCTAACAGCATTTTCCTATTAAATTTAAACATTTTTCGTTATAGTAGTTGCCAACAATTAAAAATCTACAATAAAATTCTTTCTTCAATAATTAATTTTCTATTGAATGATTTCCACGTGAAAAATGGAAATAAAATAAAAAGTTTCACCAATTGAAGAAGAAGATTAATATGACGTCATATTGCTAACAAAACGGAAATTTTCAAACATTTCTCTATTATACAAGAAGTATGAGTATGCCTAAATATAGAAAACAGCTTAATATGACGTCATTAGATAATTAAAAAGAAAATTAATCTGACGTCATAACGGATTTTTCAAATGTTTGAGAATAATACAAACAGAGTATCAGTATGAGTAATAGAGAATAGTAAATATGAAAGTTTGAGGAAAGCATTGAATCATGATAAAAAAACGATTATGGAAATATTGGCATATTTTAACATTTTCAAGGTCTCTATACAACATGTTTAATTTTGAAATTGATTTTTTTTTTATATCACATTTAGTCCACATGACGGGTATTATTATGACAGAGTATAATAGCGGGCTTTGCGCGCTATCGGGCCGGTTCAGATATTCGAAAAAACGAGAAAAATAGACCGGTAAATTTTTACTTTATAAAAAACCGGACTTTTTTTTTTTTTTTTTTGAAGGTGAAATTTATTTGGATTTATTAAAGAAAGGATAAAGTGTTTTGAAAGGAATATTAAACGAAACCCGTTGTGCGATCTTCGATCACACTTACCCACTTGTAGTTTAAATTTTGTGGTACAATATATATATATATATATATATATATGTGTGTGTGTGTATAAATGCAAATATAACCACATGAGAGGAATATTCGTAATTCAAAAATAAATAAATAACAATTTCGTATGCGCTTATGGAGATATTTCTCGTCATTATGTTGTTTAAAATACGCAGATATGTATCTACCTGCTTGTCGAGTGGTTAGAACGCAGTGCACAGGCAAAATCCTCCAAAACACTTACCAGAACCATGAAATAGAAGTCACATACGTTTCGCGCACATTTGGGCATTCTTGTAGATTAATTTTCTTAGACTACGGATATTTCACTTTGACTGTGTAGGACAGGGACGGCGAAGTTATGGCACACGTGCCATAAGTAGCACCTGTGAGAATATTTTGGGCATGATGTTTAAAGAGGATTTAAATCAAAAATTTTACATTCAAAACAAAATTACTTTTTTTAGAAAACAAAATAAAAGCAGATTAAAAAAGAATTCAATTATTAGTATTAGGAAACACATTAAAAACTTAATACAACATGTACGAACTTAAAATTTAAAAAACAGCAACTACACACAATTTTAAACAAAAATATAATAACCAAGTAAATAAAAAGTGAACAAAAGTATATAAATTAAACTTTAAAGTTAAGTAAAATAAAAATGAAAATGAATTCAAGACAGCCGGCCTCCGTCCATACCTACAAGATATATATACACTAGATGGCCATAAATGACGGGAACTTTCAGTTTTAGACATTTTTTCGAATATTTAAAAATATACCTGTTAGATTCTTTTGGAATTTTAGGATTAAAAAGAGCAGGTTTGACTTCATATTTATCAATGTCGATTTGATAAGGAGTACAGTTAGGGGATCAACAAAAAATTAAAGAAAAAATAATAATACTTGGGATCACCCTGTAAAATAAAATGCACTAAATAATCTATCGCTACAGAATATACATAGGCAGACATTGTATAATATGTGTATTCATTTGTGTAGGAATAGCATGCATATTAATATAAATATAGCGATTTTTTTAAAAAATTAAACAAATTTTTGCATGTTTTTTGCTTGTAACATACAGTGTTTTTATGTTTTTAACCAAATTTAACGTCAGTTTTAGAAAAATTGACAAAATGTAGTAGAAACCATATAGTGTAATTGGAATATAAATATATTAAATATTTAAGGAAATATGGGCAGTTGTATAATATAATTTTTTTCTGCGCATGCGCGAACGATAACAAGGAACTTTTCGCATAATTTAATAGTCAGCTGTATGGAGCAACTTATTAAAAAAAATCAGTCAAATATCGTAAAAATTCAGTGAGATATCGCCGTTAGAGTGAGCTGTTTTTTAGTTTCTGACTAAAACTCGCTGAATGATAAGGGATTGTCCACAAATTGTTATTTTTAAGTTATCTGGCAGCGTTCAGAGCAAATTTTTAGAAAAAAACTATTTAATTATAATTTACGCTCATGTTTAGGATGATTTTGACTCTAAACTACGATCAAAAGGAAAATATAGTCCATACATTGATTACATTTAGGTAAATTGAGGATTTAGCCCAATACACAAAACACTCTACAGTAAATTCTATTGCATATATATGTATTTTCTGTATACACGTAATTTGTATGCCAGTAGTGAAGATGATAAACTAAAATCTAAGATATATTATACATTTTTCATAAGTTATGAGTCAATAACTTGCAATTTATTTTTTATAGAGATATTTCAATAGCTTTTTGAGAAAATACGTTTCGCGTATTAGTCCAGTCAAATTAGGAAAGTTTGCCATAATAAATGCAAAGGAGATAAAAATTAGTACAGTTGTTCATTGATAGCTTCTGATGACTATATAAAAAGTCCTGATAGATAGGAGGTGAGCGTTGGGTTAAAATAAATTACTTTTTTTAGTTTTTTACAAAAATCCATTACGATCCCTTATCATTCAGCGAGTTTTAGTCAGAAACTAAAAAACAGCTCACTCTAACGCCGATATCTCTCTGAATTTTTACGATATTTGACTGATTTGTTTTAATAAGTTGCTCCATAGAGTTGACTATTAAATTATGCAAAAAGTTCCTTGTTATCGTTCGTGCATGCTCAGATAAAAATTAATTTATACAACTGCCCATATTTCCTTAAATATTTAATATATTTATATTCCAATTGCACTATATGATTTTTACTACATTTTGTCAATTTTTCTAAAATTGACGTTAAATTTGGTTAAAAACCCTGTATGTTATAAGCAAAAAACATGCAAAGATTTGTTTAATTAAAAAAAAATAGCTATATTTCTATTAATATGCATGATATTCTTACACAAATGAATACACATATTATACAATGTCTGCCTATGTATATTCTGTAGCGATAGATTATTTAGTGCATTTTATTTTACAGGGTGATCCCAAGTATTATTTTTTTCCTTTCATTTTTTGTTGGTCTCCTAACTGCCCTCCTTATCAAATCGACGTTGAAAAATATGAAGTCAAACCTGTTCTTTTTAATCCTAAAATTCCAAAATAATCTAACATGTATATTTTTAAATATTCGAAAAAATGTCTAAAACTGAATGTTCCTGTCATTTATGGCTATCTAGTGTATGTATATTACGATGTAGTTCAGGTACGAATGAATGGCATTAGTGACTACCGGAATCCTACCACTTTCTTTAGTATGGTGTAGACATTATTGATGATATGGAAAGTACGCAGTTGTCATATCCTTACCAGCATTGAAATGGATTCGTTGAAACTCAGGCACGGATGGAAGGTTATTAATGGTGACCGGTATACTACCGGTTTTTTCGTGACGTTGAAGTTGCACTATAAATTTTCTAAATTCGAGTTAGTAAACATTCGTCTCAATTTAATTAATTCCACAGAATAACTCGATAAAATACACCAGAGCAGTAGTTCATGAATAAGATACTTGTTGCAGAAAAATCAATGTTTTTATTATGAGAAAAGTCATTATGACTACATGAGTCATATTAAAGAGACTCACTAGAGGCTTGAATGTTCACATGGTTATTAAAACTGCAAGCACTCCGGTGAAGTTAGATGATGATGAGGAACAATTTGTCATCAAGAAATACGATGCTAACCATCATAGAGGTACAAGACACTGAAGAGATACGATGCAGTTAAAGAGATATACTCTATACAATGAGACACAATGCAATGTTGAGTGAGGCTGGGGTCACTCGAGCCGCGTATTTATTTAACAATCAATTTAGAGCAAAAATTCTGACGGTCCGTTCCCATGCAGTATGTTTTATACTAAAAAAAATGGTGTATGATTATGAACGCGCGAACATGACCAACCAATTGCTCCGAAAAAAAGTGTGGCCATGGAGAGAGCGATGGAGAATGCTCGAACGTCAATGGCTAGGTAGGTTAATGGAGGGTTAGGTTGACGTAAATGTAAGAACTTAATACTGTAGTCGGACGAAATTTGAAGATAAAAGTCAGCGCGCGGAAGCAGAGGCTGACGGGAAATCGAACGATATCTGAAAATAATAAAAAAGAAAAAGAAAATGAAGAAAAAATATTCTGAAAGAATAAATTTCAATGTCTCAATAAAAAGAAATTTATCAAATGCTTTTTAGGAAGTTTTTGCAATTTAGAATAATTTTTAGAATAGGTATTTAAAGAATATTTTGACTAAGATATGGAATTAAACAAAAAAGGTATTTAAGATATTAATAAAAGACAGAGAAATACTAAAATAAATAAAATAAATAATTTTTAGCAATTTAATAGAATGGTGATAATTTGGATAAAGACTAAGAAAATGGCGAAAAGAAGAAAAAAAAATATTATTACACACACACACACACACACACACACACACACACACATATATATATATATATATATATATATATATATAACCATATTTTTAAGCCTAAAAACAAAATTTCGAGCAATTTTGATGCATTATTATTTGAACCATTAATTATTTTGATTATTGGCATGCCATGCTCGCGTCAAGTATATTTTGAAAAAAATTGGCATGCGGGTTGGGAAATGATCGACATTTCTAGCGTACGGTAAACGAAAAGTGTTTTAATTTAGCTCAAAGTTTTGAAATGCTATGTTTAGAAAATTAAATTTTGTCGCTGTTACGCCACAAAATAATTTGGTGATCATTTTTTGATGAAGTACGTTTAAAAAAAATTCGTATCGGTCAGTTTTGAATGTTTACATATAAAGACTTTAGGTAAAGCCAACGAATAATATATACATAATGAACAATTTCGTATATCCATATTTACCTGATCGGGAAAAGCTTGATATTTCACCGCATTCCATAGAAATAAGGAATGCGAGAAACAAATTGTAACAATAGTTTTACAAAATTAATAATTTTATTTGCTTTAGCGTGCTTTAAAAAAAATTAAAAATGTGTTAATTTTGTCCCTACTTTCACGATGCTGAATACTAAGAAAAAGAAATTTTGTCATTGTTAAGCTAAAAATTAATTCGTTTTAGTGATCATTTTTAGTGTTTTATAATGAGATGTGTTTCAGGAAGGCGGTTAGTTTTGAATGTTAACATATGTTTTGTTTAGTTGATTTTTAGGAGCTCTTCTGTCATCTTTTGCGCATGAAATCTAAACAGACTGGAATCTCTGTTTAAAATAGTATCCGACTCACTACAAAAAATCTATGTCTCAGGTTTTTAGTATATGAGGATTTTATGAAAAGCCAATACATGATGACTAATTTCATATTTCCATATTTATCTCTTTGGAAAAATCTTGATATTTCACCCTATTTCACTATAATTCAACATCATTAATGTTGATTTCAGATAATTTCCTCCGGGAGGGATTTTTGCAGTTACGGAGGGCACCCTGTGCAGTTCAGGAACGGGAATTGCAAGTCTAAATCATTAATAAGCATCCCACATCTTCCCAGAGGACAGATTTCGATGCTTCAATATATGTTTTTACCATTATATCAATTATAATAAATTTATTAACCCGTTTTTTCCACATAATGAATTTTTATTAGTGAAACAAAATTTAATTAAGAGAATCCGGGCTAGGATGAAAATATTTTTAAATCACAATTAGCTTTTAAAAATTATCCACGTTCATTAAAGACTAATTAACTGCGCAAAAGTTAATGATGCATTATCTTTTAATCCTTATAATGCGTTCTTCGAAAATTTCCATTCTAATGTTTTAATTACAATGTTTTTCATTTAAAAACGAGTTTTATTTCTTTCTCCCTTTCATTAAACTTTTTTAGAAAGTTATTACATAATTATTTCATGTAAAAAATAAAAATCCCTCATATTATTTTTAGTTTCAATATAATGCATGGATGGAGTTTTCAAAAAGAAAAATTCCATTAGAGTTTACAAAAAGAAAATTAATTTGAATTTCATAATGTTAGATTACTCCTTTTATAAACAGATATTTTTTGGCTTTACTTAACGGAAGACATCATTTACACCGGTTCAAGTTTTCAACATTTTTTTAATGCTTGTTGCTTTAAATACACACAAAAATTACATTTAATTTGTTAGAAATTGATATCGAAAATAAAGGGAGCTATAGAAATAGACCGTGCTAACGATTTCGCACGTCGGCCTCAATTAAAGCAGATTCTTGGCTCTATAACTAGCCTAATGTAACTTACCACATATCAGTTGACCTTTATATCTGTCAGGGGATAACACGCATGCTATTTATCGAATAAAGAAAAGGCAACGATTAAATAGGGACGAAAATTTTAAACGCATTTTTTTTTCTGAACAGCAATTTCTAAATTGTTGGGCACGTTAGCTGCACCAATTTTTAACACTTTCCAACCTAGTTGAAAAGTGTTTATGACTTCGGTTTGTCTGGCCGTCTGCCGTCTGGCCGTCTGGCCGTCTGCCGTCTGGCCGTCTGGCCGTCTGCCGTCTGCCGTCTGCCGTCTGTCCGTGCTCTAACTCCCGTAAATATGCTCGGATTGCCCTGCAATTTTTATATGTTATAATCATTATCTATAGCATGTTCCCTATTTCAACGGAAGTATGTAGCACTTATAGTTTTTTTACAGGGACACTCAAAAGAATTCCGTTACATTGCGGTCTATGGGGAAAAATCATTTGCGGTTTATTTAAATAATGTTTCACTATTTTAAACGCATTGAAATTTATATATATCACTAAGGTGCATTAGAAGAAGCTTAATATGGAATAGGGTGTGCATAGCACTTATACTTACTTTACAGGGACAGTCAAAAGAATTCCGTTACATTACGTCTATGGAGAAAAATCGTCTGCGCTTTATTTAAACAATGTTTCCCTATTTTAAACGCATTGAAATTTATATAAGGTTCATTACAAGAGACTTACTACAGAATATTGTGTGTATAGCAGTCATCGTTCATTTACAGGGACACACAAAAGAATTCTCTACTGTATGTTAACAATAATTCCTGGAAGTGCGTTTTAAGTTACTAAACGCGATTTTAATTTTAAATCGCTTTTTGTCTATTACGTGGTGTGTATAAATTCTGTAGATCCTATACAGGGAAGCACAAAAGTTCGGGAAAACATTTCCGTATTATTTAACTCCAGACGGAGAATTTTAAACTGTGCTACGTGTTTCCTAACTGAACTAAAATTTAGCATCCTATGTAGTATATATACAAATCTATAGATCCTATACAGGGCTGAATAAAAGTATTTGGATTACTTAGATGTTATATTTTAGCTTATTGAAGAGTATGATTCGTAAAATTATTTTGAAAGCGTTGGAAAGTGTTACATAATCTATGCTTGACGCATGATTTTTCGTTCTTGTTTATTAATCAATTTGAATTACTTTAAAATTAATTATTACATTTTTTGTGAAATACTACGCGAGTTTTTATTGAAAAATTGGATTTGGAAATTTGGGAATATTGATATATCGCTTTTCTGTGTAAGGCAATGAAAGTTTTTGTGGAAAATTTATGTTTTACTTTGAATTGATGCCATTTTACTACAAATCCATACTTTCTAAAACGAATACATATTTTACTAGTTATTGGATTGTCCGCATTGTCTCAACATTTCCCTATTTTTTTATTTCCATGATTTCTCCAAGTCTAAAATATTTTAACAGCTAAATGATTAATTTAAAATTAATTTTAACAGCATGAAATTCTTCTAATAGTAGTATATAAAATACACTGCTCAAAACAATTAAAGGATATTTGAAGTTTTATATAAAATAAAGATATAAACGAAATTTTTTTTGCCGAAAATAGAAGAAGAGAATCATAAATGCAAATTTTTCTGGTTTTCAAACTGTGGACGTGGAGTATGCAAATTTTGAGTTCGACGTCAAAAACGTCGCTTCAGCGGCAGCGAATGAAATTTGACTTTCAACTGGATAAAAGAGAATGAAGACAAGGATGATCGGCATTCAGTGATTGCTTTGTTTCGATGAGTACGATGTCTCAGCGAAGTCATTTGACAGATTCAGAAGCTTGGAGAATTGTTGGTAGGTTAGAAGGGGGCCAAACTCAAGCCGAAGTAGCGCAAGCAATTGGAGTGTCACAAAGTGTCATTTCCAGGATCTGGAACCGTTTTTTGGAGAGTGGATGTGCAGGCCGAAGACCGGGGCAAGGTCGTAGACGGGCAACAACGCCCAATGAAGATCGGTATTTAGCGTTAACAGCTCGGAGACACCGAAACATGAACGCTACTCTTCTCCAACAACACCTTCGCTCGGCTACAGGCACCACGATTTCAACTCAGACTGTCCGAAACCGGCTCCATGCTGTAGGTCTGTATGCTCGCCGACCGATGGTATGTGTTAGATTAACATCAAGCATCGTCGCGACCGCAGGGAGTGGGCAACCGAGCATGTCAACTGGAGGAGAAATGAATGGAGCAATATTCTGTTTTCTGACGAGTCCCGTTTTTCTGTGCATCCGGATAATAGGCGTATTTTCATCTGGAGGGACCGTGGCAGTAGGAATAATCCTGCGTTCGTGCACGAAAGTGTCAGATTTGGCGGTGTAGGAGTGTTGGTGTATGGTGGCATCTCCATTGACGGGCGCACTGACCTCTACATCATTCGAGATGGAGCTCTGACTGGTCGCCGATATAGGGATGAGATCCTCAGACCTATTGTAGTCCCTTACGCTGCAGCAATCGGAGATAACTTCATTTTAATGGACGATAACTGCAGGCCACATCGTGCAAACCTGGTGGAGGATTTCCTTTTCGAGGAAGGAATCGTTCGAATGGAATGGCCAGCGTGTTCTCCAGACATGAATCCAATCGAGCACGTTTGGGACGCTCTAGGAAGACGAGTTTCTGGCCGCCAACAACCCCCACAAACTCTCCAAGAACTGGAAAGAGCTCTTCTGGAAGAGTGGGGCAGAATACCCCAACTCGTCATTAATAGCCTCATTGAGTCCATGCCTCAAAGGTGTTCAACGTTGCTGGCCGCCCGTGGAAACCATACCCCCTACTGAAAATGATTTTCTTTGAAGAAAACACCTTTTCTTATTCTTTTTTTCTCATATGCACAAATTGTGTTTTTTTCCTTTTGTACACAAATGCGTAATAAAATGCATTTTTTTCTGCCAAACATGTGTAATTTATTCTCATATAACCTACTATGTCTGTCGACCATGTATCAATCAGCTAAAAAGTTTCCCAGATACAAAATCCACCTAAAACTGCAATATCCTTTAATTGTTTTGAGCAGTGTAATTTTAAAACGTATTAAAGCACAATCGTTCATTGAAGAACCGGTATATACAGTTTCGAACGCTAACCTTAACTTAATTTCAATAAACTGACCTTTTTATTCCATTGTTTCAGGTGATGTCTACGATGAGTTGTCATACCCACCGCTTGATCTTCTTTTTTCGAAGCGGCTACCAGCTGTCAAGGTGCTTTTTTTTTAAATAAAGGAACTAAATCAAATATATGCATATATTTTATAATACTATTATATGCATATATTTTTATGTAAATATTTTATAATAAAGACTCTATAAATTATACAAAAAATACGGAAAATGCAAAATTTGCTAACTTATAATTGCCCGCATTGTCTCATCATTTCCTCATTTTTTTATTCCTGTGATTTCCCCAATTCTATTATTCTAAAATTAATTTTAACAGCATGAAATTCTTCTAAAAGCAGCATACGGAATATAAAAAAAAATATTCAAGAGCAATCGTTTATTGAAGGACCGGTATATACAGTTTCGAGCACACACCCAAAAAAAATATAAAATAATAAACTATTTTCAGTCCCCGTAAAAACACTCTGGAATTCTTGGTTACAATCAATGCAATATCATTCTGCGTATTGTGACCTTTGGTTAGTCGAAAGTGAAATTAATTTTATGCCTGCTACTGGGAGTTTCAATGAATGCCCGTCTTGAATGGAAAGTAAGTTCGTCTGCAAAGATTATCAAAAATAGTAGGAAGACGATTGCATCCTGATGTACACACTGCTCTTCTTCATCACACGCAAGGTAGATGTTCACAGGCCTTATAATAGTATGCTGGACCCGATCTAAATTATAATTAAATGTGTGACTGGAAGAAGAATCTATGTTACATGTTAAAAATTTTACAGAAATGAGGAAAAACTATTACTACTAATGTATTGTAATTGTAATGTAATGTAATTATTAGGTACTGCTGTACTATTCCCTTCTGCTTGAAGTAACTCACACTTGCACTGTAAAAAATGTGGTGTAAAATTCCTTAGAAAACCTATGGCACCTTTCTGCCACACGTTTTACCAGGAATTTCATTAAAGAAATGCCAGGAAACTTACACAAGTCAGTTACACACAAAACATACGGAATATTACACAGATCACCGACCACTCTTTTACAGTAATTCCTAAAAGTTCAAAATTATACCTGAGAAACCGAATGTTACACAAAAAAACATATGGAACGTTTCACAGTTGATCAGTAAGTTTTACTTTCTCAAGTATTCCGAAAAGTTACACAACATTGTGGAAGATGTTACACCAGATTTCTCGGTATTCTCGGATCAGCAGAAATAATCCAAGAAAACCCAGGAATGTTACACAGTAAACGTCCGGAACACTACGCAGATTTTTTACAGTGTGGCGGGAGCATAAATCGTACCCGCCATTTTTACGTGCCTACAGCCCAGCTCTAAATGACGAGCTGGCAAAGATTTATTCTAGACCAGAACTGGACTCCCTTAAAAATCAAGGATACAAGTTTTGCCAACCTGGTGTGTCCTTTAAGAAGTATAAGGAAATGGACAGTCCATTCAATATATATATATATTTCATATTTTCCTAGTCGTTCGCATAATTTTAATAAATTGCCACATCAATGCCATATTTTTCTGAATATATTGCCGCATTATTTATAGGACATTATGCAAAAAAAATTAATGTAAGTGGATTTTTATAAACACTTATTTAAAAAAAGAAAAAAATCCGTTGCACGTTTTACATTTGAAGTCGTCAAAGTGATGTTACGCCTTAATGAAAAATTTTACTTTTAAACCATTATAAAAATAGATATTTTGAAGAACCTGAAATAACTATTATAATTATTGTTAGAGAAACTTTATATATAGCTGTAATGAATTTTATACTATTATATAAGAACATACTTAATTCCTGGCACTATATCATAAAGTGTTTAATCTTAGAAAAGAGGTATCCCTCTCAAGTCCTGCATGTCGCCACAAAGTGTGCTTTTAGCCGGCGAGGGGGTGTACCTGGGCGAAGTACGTCGGGAGAGTAATCTCTTGGTAGGGCCACCCAAGGTGTGAAGGTCGTTGCATTTTGCTCAGCTAAGATGTGCAGGCAAAGGAGTAAAGTCAGACTTCTACCCTAGGGTGCTCCTGGTATCTTGTACTAATAGAAGCTGCTCCATTCCCAATACCATGAAGCCTAATTTTCCAGATTCTCATACTGCATCGTTCGTCGCGCAGGTAAATCAGGAACGCTTCCGAGGTTTAGGCAGAGGACCTCGTTCGAAAAATGGATTACAGTCTCCCATCTACAAGTCTAATTCACTAAAAATTCTTCAGTGTAACATTAACGGTCCATCTACCCCAGCAATGAGAGTCAAATTAGACCAGTTACTTGATCTCGCAGATAAAAACGGAGTACATGTCATAGCTCTTCAGGAAACAAAGCTCAAGGAGAATTCCACTATTAAAGTCAAGGGCTATTCCGTTTTTCGATTGGACAGAACTCGCGGAGGCGGCGGTGGTTTGGCTTTCTTAGTTAGAGATGTGAATTTTAAGAGGTTAGATACCTCGATACAGGACCCCAACTTAGAACTGCAGGGAATAACTGTTTTATGGAAAAGAAGACCTATTAACATCATAAATTTTTACCAACCACCTAATATGTCACAGCTGCCCATTAATTTCCTGGACTTGGCAGACAAAAGCACTGTTTTCCTTGGAGATCTCAATGCCAAACACACGTCATGGGGTAGTTCCATAAATAACAACAGGGGTAGGGATCTGCTTGAGGTTGCGGATGACAAGGCTCTTATTTTCCTCAACGATGGATCTCCTACGCATACGTCCTATAGCTATGGAACCTCTGAGGCCTTAGACATTTCTTTTGTAAGCCCAGAGATGTACCCACTTTGTAAATGGACTGTATTAGATAGTATTGGCAGTGACCATCTTCCCATTTTGATAAATATCCAGATCCAAAAAAAGATATTGGGGACCCGTAGAAATTTCTGGAATTTCAAAAAGGCCGATTGGGATCTTTTTCAGTTACTTACAGAAAACAAATTTGGCACCCATGTCCTGGGAACTGACTTAGAACTGGAATGGAATTTTTTAAAAGATACAATCAAACAAGCTGCCCGACTTTCAATCCCTAGAGGCAATGTGAAACGATTTAAATCCTTTATACGTATAAAAGATGCTGCTTTGACTACATTTGTGGCAAGGAGAAATGCATTGCAACTATAACTAACTACATCAAGTAACATCAAAGACAAAATTGAACTTAACAAAATTAATGCAGAAATCAAACTTTATTATATTGCTCAGAAAAGGGAGGCTTGGAAAAATATGTGCAGCAATATTGATGCTAAAGCTCCAAATTCAAAGTTGTGGCGACTTGCCCAGTCTTTAAGCAATACCCAGCCTCAAATGGAGAGTTGTGATATCGTCCTGGACTCAGATGATAAAATCCCACATGATAACAAGTCGGCTGCAAACATCCTGGGCAAGTTCTAGAAGAGCGTTAGTGAACTGACCTTCAATGAAAATGATAAAGAGAAAAAAGTTAGAGCCAAGAGGATGATCCATAAATACCGCACCTTCAATTCGGGGAATCCAGATTTCGAGGAAAAGTTTCCTATGCAAGAGTTATGTGCCACCAATGTAGTCAAAGCAGCATCTTTTATACGTATAAAGCCCTTGTAGCTATGGACTGCAAAAAATCTCCAGGCCCAGACGATATTCATGGCCATATGGTCAGTCATCTCGGTTCTTTGGGAAAGCAAGGACTGTTGGAGCTCTTTATCCTTTCTTGGAAACTGGGTCGACTGCCTCTTGAATGGAAAAAGGCTATTATCATCCCTATTCAAAAGCCTGGGAAGAATGCAGGTTCCCCTGAGAATGCAGGTTCCCCAGACCCATTTCCTTTACTCCCTTCATATCTAAACTTATGGTGAGACTTGTATTGGCCAGGTTGAACAACTACCTGCTCTCCAACAAATTGCTCCCTGTTGAGCAATATGGTTTCAGAAGAGGCCATTGTACCATCGACCAGATTCTGCACTTTTGCCAGAATGTCAGGGAACCTGAAGCCAACAAGTCACTCCATAGCGGTTCTTTTGGACATGTCTAGGGCTTTTGACAGAGTTTGGTGACAAAAATTGGTAACCAAGCTCTTTGACATCTTTGGCATAAAAGGAAGAGCCCTTCCTTGGAACTCTGATTTTCTCTCACATAGATCCATAAGAGTGAAATACCAGAATACTTTGTCTGACCCTTTTGGTCTGAGACATGGACTACCACAGGGGGCAGTACTTAGCCCACTCCTTTTCTCTTTGTATATAACTGGTATTGAAGGGGTACTCGAGGGTTTTTGCAAGGTGGGACTCTTTGCAGATGACATCATCCTTTGGAACGACCCCAACATTAAGAATATCGAAGCTAGTCTTAACCTTGCTCTTACTGAAGTTGGAAGATTTGCTGACCATCATAAGCTGACATTTAATTCTTCGAAATCTTTGGATATCTTTTTTACTACCAACAAACATCTTTATAACTATAAGCCAGTGGTTTACATGAATGACTGCCAATTAAACTATGCAAAAAACGCTAAATATCTTGGATATGTGTTGGATCAGGAGATTCTGGGCAGCAAACATATTGAGGCACAAGTGGCTAAATGTAGGAAAAGGTTAAACATTCTAAAATATATATCCGGTCGAGACTGGGGTGCGGATGCTAAAACCTTTCGCTGATTAGACCAATTCTCGAATATGGTTTTTCTATATATTCTTGTGCTTCCGCCACTAATCTAAATAAGCTTGAAAGAGTGCAATTGAGCGCCGCCAGAATTATTACTGGGCTCCGAAACAGCTGCCCAAGAGATGTAGTTTTGTATGAATCTGATCTTTCTCCCCTTTCAGGGAGATGAGAAAATTGCCTTGCAAAGTACTATAATAAGATCTACAGCCATCATGACCAACATCGTACTTCTGCTTACGTCCATTCTTGGCAAAATAATCGCCGACTTAAGCATCACAGCCCTTTTTCTTATGCGAAAGATATGGGCCTACCTTCCAATAATGTGGAACCCCACTCCTTAAGGCCTCCATTGCAGCTTAGGTTGGATCCTAGCCGTATACATTTTCACACGTACCTTTTAACCAACGTGTGCAAAAAACTTGAGAAACCGGCAATTACTAGACAAATGGGACTGGAAACTATTCATTGCATTCCACCTTCGGCCTTGAAAATGTTTACAGATGGCAGTAGGGGTGTGGGAGGTATTTCTGGCAGTGGTGTTCACATCGAGACACCGGATCGTACATTCGACATAAAGACAAAAAATGCTAATTATTGCTCGGTTTTTAGACATGAGCTTTTGGCTATTTATAAAGGCCTTTGTTTTATTGATTTGACACCAGGACTTGAGTACATTTCGATTTTAACTGATAGTTGTGCCTCTATACAGCATCTTATTAATTGGAGAAATCTGGGGGACAGAACGAGTCTGAACATCCTGGAACTATTGAATTGCTTATCTGCAAGACGCTCCATCCACTTTCAGTGGATCCCGTCACATGTTGGGCTGAAAGGAAACGAAATGGCCGATGGGTTGGCCAAGTCTGTCGCAACTGAAGATCACCAGGAAGACAGAATATTAACATATAGTGAAATAGCTTCGATTAAGAAACAAGAATTAAATTCACTTTGGAGAGTACCTCCTATTCATCCATGGTACTTTATTAAAACACCAGGATGGTCTCTCCAACTTAATCTTTGTAGGAAACAACAGACGTCACTCTCACGCTTTATGAGTGGTTACTTACGAGGACTATCTTTCCATCAGGGTCAGAAAACATTTTCAGAGTGTCATCGGTGCCCGGAGGTCCAGGCCTCTCCTCTGCATATTATCAAATGCCTAAATTTTACCCGCTGTGAAATCTTGGAAAATCCAGCGCTCTTTCATGATTTTCTGGAAGTCTTTGGTTTTGTGAAGATGGTTTAGCATAGCTAAACCATCTGGGATTAGAAACAACAACAACAACACAAAGAGGTATTTTCAACTAATCTTTTTAAATTACATTATAAAAATTTGTGTAAGTTGGAAATCAAAATGCATTTTAATGTCAATAAAGTAAACTTGCTATACGATGGATAGTTTTAATATTTAATCATCAACTTTCATTGCTACAATTTTTCAAAGCAAGAAATCAATGTATCGTTTTTATGTCAATGAATTTAATGCATCTTGAAAGAAAGTTTTATGTACGGTCGTTAATATCTTTAATTAAACTTCTTTCTGCGGAGAAGTGTTTTCCCTTTGATATTAATGATGTCAATGCATTGTATGAAAAAAATCGGAATTTTTTTTTTATTAACATCAAGAAAGTAAATGTATTATTTGAGGGACAATTTTTCCGCTTTATTTTTTTCATCTTCATCATTAAAATTTTTCCAAAGAAAAATCAATGTATTGTTTTGAAATCGATGAAGTTACTGCATTTTTAAATAACGTTTTATGTACTGTCATTAATATCTTTTATTAAACATTTTTGTGTGCATAAGACAGTATATGTTTTAATTTTGATAATGTCAATGTATTTTATGGAAAGATTCATAATTTCTGTAAGCCATATCTTTTTTTAACATCGAGAAAGTAAATGTCTTATTTTTGTGTGACAATTTGCACTTTCTATTTTTGACTTTTGTGTTTAAGCGTCACAAAACATTGATTTTAAACTGAATAAAAAAAGAGAAAGTCTACGTACCTTGATTTGCGTCAGCGGTCAGACACCAAGGTTCCGTGTAAAGTGAATCGTCATGATTTGTAGAGTTATTGCTTCCCAGAATAATAAAAAAAATTATAATGGTGATTTTCTAATAATTCTAAGACCTGGAATTTCTCAAAAAGCTAAAAAAGATTCGTATTTATCATGAGACCAGTGTTTGCAGTGTAAAATGGTGTAGTATTGTTTTGAAGATTTCTGTTAAATCGCTGAAAATTACTTAAAAACTAGACGTATTTCTTTTGAATAACTGTGTCTTAAAATTAAATAAATGATTCGTACTTTATAATCACACACTTGAGATTTGAATTCTTTTTACATTTTTAATAAAGAATAATTGTAGACTTGATTTAGAATTAGAATTTACAACACTTTCAGAATCAAAACAGAAACAAAACTTATTTGTCCGGATAACAGGTTCGTAGAACAGGTTCGCAGATTCACAAAATTTCTAATAAAAGAGAATGAAAGGAAATTAATACATACATATTAAAAAAAATGTAACACAATTTTTAAAAAATAATAATAATTAAAGCTATGAAAATTAAGAAAGTTAATAGAATCTCTTTTATTTCTTTATTCTGACGTAGTAACATATATTCGGATCATCGTCCTTTTTTAAAACTTTTATACTGCTGCCATCATTCGCTATTCTATTGAATTAAAACTGTACAGTTTTCATTATTAAATTTTTTTCAAAAGAAAAAAAAATCAGTGTATTGTTTTGAAATTAATTAAGTTAAGGAATCTTGAAAGAACGTTTCATGTACTGTCTTTAATATCCTTAATTAATTTTTTTAATAATAGTAGTATTTGTTTGATATTAATGATGTCAATGTATTCTATGGAAAGATTTGAAAATTTTCTATTCTGTAAATCGAAATGTCTTTTTTAACATCAAGAATGTAAATGTGTTATTTGAGGGACAATTGACCTTCATCATTAAAGTGTTTCCAAACAACAACAACAACAACAACAACAAAAATCAATGTATTGTTTTGAAATCAGTGACGGCAATGTAATGATAGAAGGAAGGTTTTATAAACGGTTAAATATCTCCACGATTAACCGATTATAAAAACTCCCATTTCCCCAATTAAACTTTTCCTACTCAGAAAAGAATATATTTTTTTCATGTTAGTTGTGTCAATGTATTGTTGGAAAAAAATCATTAATATTGCAAGTCAGAAGTCCAAATGTTTAGTTTAATATTTTAAAGTAAATATGTTATTTGGGAATTCTTTTCATATTCTAACATTAAATATCATTATTAAACATTTTCCAAACACGAAATTATTGTATTGATTTTATTTCAATACTGTTTCAAGTTTAATTGCGCTACAGAACACCCTGAGTACTGTAAGTCTAATTATGGTCCCGAACAAAACAGCGCCACGAATCCCCTAGTGGTGAATATTGGAACAATTTTTTTTAATCCATTGTCATTTAACTCTTTAAATAATCCTACAAAATTCGGCTCTATTCTCGCAAAGATCACGCTACATAACACGCTGAGTACTGTCCGATTAATTATGGTCACCTTGTATATCTTCGCGTAGCGTTTGAATTTTAAAAAAATGGCTGAGATATAGCTGATTGAAATTCTAGGTTGGCTGATATTTTGAAACAATCTGATATTTGTTATGTTGTAACTCTCATGCTGAAATTCGCATTCAAATTCAGTATTAACGAAAACCGGGATTGAATCTTCTATAATCGTGTTCCAAGCATTTTAGCTTCGGGTGTTTCAGTAAAAGGAGTTGAATTTAGAAAATCTTGGAATATGGAAACTAACTTTTCCTCCCAGTACAGGCCGGAAGGACTTTTTTTTATTATAATGCGCTCTTTCCGGATGTAATACCTCACAGGTTTCATTATGATCTAAACAAGAAAGAAAAAACATGCATCAAGCATAGATTATGAAACACTTTCAGAATATTTTAACAGAATATACACTAACAGAATATTTTAATAAAACTTCACTGTTTAATAAGGTAAATAAGATATCAAATTAAACATTATAGAAAACGTAAAACCCATTTGAAAACCAGATTTCAACAATTACAGGCCATATCTAGAAGTGTACTCCCATTCTTTTGTGCAGCCTTGTATATAATCTGTGTATTTGTATATGCTCTATATAGTATACTGTAATAACACAATTGGACATTCCCCTACAGAAGTTTCTGCCAATAGACAGAAACATATCTGAATTCTTTTTTTACAGCCCTGTACAAAAACAAAGATTTTTACCTACGCCACAAATAATTAACTTGATAACTGGATATTTTTTAAAAACTAGAGTTTTATTCAAGCATAAACACGCTGAAAACTATTCACACTTACCCGAAATTATCATACAGAAGCGGCCATGAGTCCATTTCTTTCAGGGCTCTGTATGTGATTTTATTTATATTCAAGAAACATCTCTCAGTATACTAAATATACTTCACGTTCCACATGCATAACGCGCGTAAAAAAACCCTTTAAGCAATTTACGCTGACACATAATACTGCTTACGAATTCTTTTGTGTAGCCTGTATATGATGTACAGCATTTATACATACCACATAGTATGCAAAAATTTAGTGAAACGCATAACTAACTGAAACCGCACTTCCAGTAATTATCGCTTATAGATAATACTTCGGATACAAACTGTATCCGAAATATTTTCTGTATCCCGGTAAATGAACGATAAATGCACATCATAGTATAAAACAGGTATCTTGCAGTAAAATTCCGTAATGTATATCAATTTCATTATATTTGAAATAGTGTGACGTAATTAAAATACGCTGCAAACAGATTTTCTCCTCAGACAATTATGTAACCGAATACTTTTGTGTGGCCCTGTAAATGAATGATAAGTGTTTTACACCCCATATTCTACAGAAAGCATGTTTTAGTGCTCAGAAATGGATATCAATGGATCTCAGAAATGGATATCAATTTATTATGTTTCTAATTGTGTAACATGACAAACGATTTTTCCCATACACCATAATATAATGCAATTCTTTTGAGTTTACCTGTAAACTAATTATAAGTGCTATACGTACCATGTTCGATAGTAAGAATCTATTAGTGCACTTCACTATCGTATATGAATTTCAATATATTTGAAATAGGTTAACATCATTAAAATACAAAGCAAATGATTTTTTTCCATAGACCATAAGGTAATGGCAATATTTTGAGTGCCCCTGTAAAATAAGCATAAGGGTTACATACTTCATTTTCAATTCCGAACATGTTATAGTAAACCTCAATAACATATATGAATTGCAGGGCAATCCGAGTATATTTACGATATTTACGCGAGTTAGAGCAGGGAGAGACGGTAGACAGACAGATTTGACAAACCGAACTCATAAACACTTTTCAATTATTTTCGAAAATGTTAAAAAAACTTTGTTATCTTTCTATCCATTATCAGGTTGATTTTGACTTCACTGGCTCTAATTTTCATAATTTGTTTTAATTGTCTTGGAATTTAAATTTGCTGCTAATGTACACAATACTATTTTATGTTTTCAATATAGTCGAAGTTTCATGTAGAGTGTTTTTGCAGCAACACGTCAAAAAGGTTAATTTACCACCGCTTCAAAACGGGTGATATTGGCAACAACGTGATTTCAAGTGAATGTGGATAACAATAAAGGAATGTCATATTAACTCGAAAAATGGTGAGCGGACCACAAGTTCAGATATTATGCCAAAGATACAATCTTATAGGTTTCCTAATTATTACAGATTAAACAATTTACAAATCTTGCCTCCTACTCGTAAACTTATACTTGAATACTTGAAATGCTTGAAACAATAAAAATCAACGTGGAATTATTAGTTTTTTAATTAATTTTTCCAGCTTCTTAAAAAAAATCCCAAAGTATGTCAATTTTTCGCCGCCGACTTCAAATATAGAAAAAAAAAAGAAACGTTTACTACTTTTGCGTCTTACCTGGATATGCGTGGAAGTGATCATACCGGTAGCGAACTGCGGACAAATTAAAGCTTGTTCATTAGAGTTCGATGAGAGTTTTTAATTAACAATTTAACTAATTATCAAGTTGAAAAATCTGTATCTCAGGTGCATTTGGACTTCTCTTCGTTTATCTTTATCCATATTTCCAGACGTCAACATGGGATAGATTTCCATAGTGAACACCACCAGATAGACATTTTTCAATGCTTTCCACAGATTATAGTTGACATAAGTTAATATAGTTGACAGAAAATATATTGGAAAAGAGTAAAATATAAGTTAAAGAAGCATAGAGTAGTTAGTTTTGTAAGAAGATAATCTTTAAACTATATCTTATATATTAAAAGGAGAAGCAAAAGTCTTAATTTTCCATTGCAAATTCTACCTTACTGCGCATGCCTCAACTTTTTTTGAATGGTAAATAAAGAAGGAAATATAATTTAGAAGAATCAAGATCGCAGCGTAAAAGAATAGCTCCCCTATTGACCTGTACTGCTCACAAACCTTCCACTAGGAAATAAGGAAATACTCATTCTAAATTCTTCTTAATTCTAGTCTTATTTCCCCTTCCTGGAGGCAGCATCCGTTCTTCTACCTGCTTTGTTTGAGAGAGGGGTGAACAAAAGGGAACTGGGGTTTGCAAGGGGAAGGAAGGGATTGAAAAGGGAGAGAGGAGCTTTCACTTTTTTTGAAGGCAGGAATGAAAAGAAAAATGGGAGGATGGGAGTTCTCCCATTCTATAAATTTGAAAAAGGATGTTTTCCCGGAAAAAAACATATTTATTTTATAACCAGATAACAATATTTCTGACGTAATTTTACACGTGATGTAAAACCTTTATATTTAAAACCATTAAAAATTTCAAAGGGCTTGGATAACAAATACTTATTTTAATGTTTACTTACAAGTACTTTTATCACCAATAATCAGTATTTTTTATTTGGGGTTCTTTTGATGTTTTATCAAGGGCCCGGGCAACGCCGGGTAGGTCAACTAGTTTATATTTAAAATGACAATCTTAGAACATACTTCTACACGAAAATTTTTACTCTTCTTTCTCAGAAAGAAAAGAAATAAATATTAACCTTCTTTAAACATAAAATACCAAGAATGATAATATTCAAGACATTTATATAATTCTGCGTTCATCGTGACCTACATATGTATAATTTGGTTACGAAGAAAAAAAAATCTAAATAATTTTGAAATTTAAATTGAACATATACACAGCTATGAAAAAATAACCTTTAAGATAATTTAGGCGAACTACATGTAATTATTTTCTAAATTATTATATTTTTTATTATCGAAGTTTTGGAAGTTCATGCACATATCAAAAACACAAGTACATATTTCCTTTCGTAATTTCAGTAATACAAAAAATTCCTTTCAACATTTGTATTTTCTTTTTATACTATAAGAATAAAATTTAAATTTGTATTCCCATTTAATTTCCATATTATTTTTTAGAAAAGTAAAAAAAAAAAAAAAAAAAAAAGTATATGGAAATTTTCAAAACAAGGCGTCTCATTTTAATCTGAGAAATTTTGGCTCTAAGGGGGATATGAATTACGTAACTTTTAGTTTAGCATACAAGAAAATATATTTCATTTAAAATTGTAAATTTTTCAAACAAAGATTTATTTTTTTTTGTAACTTAAACATGTATTGTAGTGTAATTATTTTTTCTTACATTTTATTTAAAGTTTGAGTATAAAAGAATATTTCACGTTTATGAGATAAAAATTACATACTTCAAAATTTGTTTTTTTTACTTTTATGTTAATTATTTTTACAAAAAACTATTTAAGATAAAACTCTTTCAGTTTCAAGAAACACAATCAAATAAATTTTGTAATGTTTTCACTAAGTTTTTGTATGAACTTAATTACAGGAATTTACCAAGTAAGGAAGAGAAAGATTTTTATGCACGGGGAAAATATATGTTGTACCATTACCTTTTAACATAATAAAAAGAAATAATACTTTCTTTTTTAACAATTTCGGAGTTGTTTACATTTATGTGGTAGTGTGTTTTTGTTATGAAATCAAAACTGACTATTATAGTTTTACACATTGTATTTAATAGAAAAAAAATATATATCCCCCCCAAAAAAATATTTTCTGAAAAAATTATTTTCCCCCAAAAATATTTTCTCAAAAAAATATTCTGACACAATTAGGCAGTCTTTCTTAAATTTAAAAGTATGACACTTTTAAGCATGTCTATTGAAGTGATTGGAAATCAAATATACAGGGTGTTCGAAAAGTCTGGAAACGGTCAAATAACTTAATAGGAAAAATACGTGTTTAATATTTTAGAAAACTGGTAACTTTAATATCCCTAAATAGATTTTTCAAAAATGTTGAACATGCATTGTTTCGTTTTTCAATACTATGTATATTTCTCGAGTTATTCGAGTGTTTCCAGACATTGCAATGGTAACGTTTCTTACAGCATTGCACTCGATTACAGCGCCATCTACAATGTTTCGAAGAAAATGTTTAGTACAAAAGTTACTTATTTTTTTCCCGTAGAATCCGAATATGCAATAAAAAATGGGGATCATCATTTAAGATTTCAAAGTTGCCCCCCCCCCTTTCTCCCCGGAGGAAAAAAGTTGGGGGGGGCAACTTTCATATCCCTAAAGAGATTTTTCAAAAATATTGAACATGCATTTTGCCGTTTTTCAATCCGATGTATATTTCTCGAGTTATTTGACCGTTTCCAGACTTTTCAGACACCCTGTATATATATATATTTTCATTTTTCGATAAATAAATTACATTTTGAGTTACAAACGATTATTTCTCATGACGCTATTTTATGGAGCTGTCGCGTCCGGAAATCCTGTTCAAAACCGTAACTTGACGGCATTTTTCTTTATCGTAAAATAGGAAAACTATTTGATTTCAGTTGTTTGAATAAGGGTACTTGCGAATTACACGAATTTGCGACTAACAATGAATTCAGGAATATACCAGAAAGTAGCCATCTTGTAATATCGTATCTACTTGAGTGTAATGCGAATTCCCCCAAAACTTTTAGGGTTTTGAAGAGAGGTGTGCGGTATGCACGGGATGTTTCCTGCAACTATATGAAGCTATCTGGAGGCACGGCAGTGCCTCCGCCAAGTCGAGAGAGGACAGCCGTAAGCATACTTTTCTGGAAGCAACTCAGGGCACTTTTGACCCCCCCATATCTCCGCGCTGGAGTATCCCAAAAATTTGAAACTTCGTTTTTCTAGAGTATTTGGCACACAGGATCAAAATTTAAAATTACAACTTTCTGTCTTTTCTAATTCAGACGATATATGAACTCAAACATTCGATTTTTTGTCACTCACTCACTCACTCGTTCACGCGTCATCAAAAAGATTAGGTAGATCCCATAGCCCTAGAAACTTGACATTTGGAAAAAAGGTAGTGTTTAGGATACAAAGAAAGGAAAAATTATAAAATCCGGAAAATTCGAAAAAAAAACATTCGAAAATTCAACAAATTTCATCAAAATTGAGAATTCAAAATAATACGATCTTGTAGTCTTAGAAACTTAAGATTCGGTGTGAAGGTAGTGGTTAGTATCCAGAAAAAGAAAACATCAAAAACACCAAAAAAATCGAAGGCAAAATTGAAAAAATCGAAAAATCGAAAAAAATGAAAAAATTTCAAATAATCCGATTTTGTTGCGCTAGAAACTTGGAATTCGGAATAAAGGTAGTATTTAGGATGCAAAATAAGGAAAAATTAAAAATTCCGGAAAATTCGAAAAAAAATTTCAAAAATTCGAAAAATTCGAAAAAAAGTTGAAAAAATAAAATAATTTGATCTTTTAGCCTTAGAAACTTAAAAATTCGCGGTAAAGATAGTGTTTAGGATTCAGAATAGGTTAAAATAAAAAACGCAATAAAATTCGAAAAAAAATAAAAAATAAAAAAAAATCGAAAAATAAGGAAAATTTGAAACTAATTCGATTTTATAGCGCTATAAACTTGAAATTTGGAATAAAGGTAATATTTAAGATACTAAATAAGAAAAAATTAAAAAATATGGATAATTCGAAAAATACCCATAAATTAGTGCAGACGATATATGAACTCAAAGTTTCGATTTTTTGTCACTCACACACTCACTCATTCTCGCGTCATCGAAAAGATTGGGTAGATCCCGCAGCCATAGAAACTTCAAATTTGGAATAAAGCTAGTGTTTCGGATACAAAGAAAGGAAAAATTATACAATCCGGAAAATTAAAAAAAAAAAAAAAAGCATTCGAAAATTCAACAAATTCGAACAAAATTGAAAATTGAAAATAACACGATCTTGTAGTCTTAAAAACTTAAAATTTGGTGTGAAGGTAGTGTTTAGAATTCAGAAAAAGAAAACATCGAAAACACAATAAAAATCGAAAATTAAATTAAAAAATCGAAAAAATCGAAAAAAATCGAAAATTTTCAAATAATCCGATTTTGTTGCGCTAGAAACTTGGAATTCGGAATAAAGGTAGCATTTAGGATGCAAACTAAGGATAAATTAAAAAATCCGGAAAATTCGAAAAAAAAAATTCAAAAATTCGAAAAATTCGAAAAAAAAAATGAAATAATTAAAATAATCTTTTAGCCTTAGAAACTTAAAATTCGCAGTAAAGATAGTGTTTATGATTCAGAATAAGTTAAAATAAAAAACGCAATAAAATTCGAAAATAAAATAAAAAATTTGGAAAAATCGAAAATATAGTAAAAAAATCGGAAAAATCGAAAATAAAGTAAAAAAATCGGAAAAATCGAAAAATAAGGAAAATTTGAAAATAATTCGATTTCATAGCGCTACAAACTTGAAATTCGGAATACAGGTAATATTTGAGATACTAAATAAGGAAACATTAAAAAATATGGATAATTCGAAAAAAAAATCGAAAATTTCAAAAATTAAAAAAAAAAAAAAAAGAAAAGAAAAGAAAGAAAGAAAGGAAAAGAAAAAGAAAAAGTGAGAAATTGAAAATAATATGATCTCGTAGTCTTAGAAACTGAAAATTTGGTGTAAAGGTAGTGTTTAGAATTCAGAAAAAGAAAACATCAAAACCCCGCCAAAAAATCGAAAATAAAATAAAAAAATCGAAAAAAACGAAAAATTTCAAATAATCCGATTTTGTTGCGCTAGAAACTTGGAATTCGGAATAAAGGTATTATTTAAGATGCAAAATAAGAAAAAATTTAAAAATCCGGAAAATTTAAAAAAAATTTAAAAATTCGAAAAATTGAAATAAAATCGATTTTGTAGCTTTAGAACATAAATTCGGCGTAAACTTATTGTTTAGGATACAGAAAAAGGAAAAATTAAAACACAATAAATTCGAAAATAGAATAAAAAACTCGAAAAAGATCGGAAATTTCAAAATAATTCGATTTTGTAGCGCTAGAAATTTGAAATTTGTAATAAAGGATACAAAATAAGAAAAAAAATAAAAAATCCAGAAAATTATAAAAAAAAATTCGAAAAAATCAAAAATTGAAAATAATTTTATCATGTAGTCTTAGAAACTTAAAACTTAAAAGGTAAGGTGTAAAGGTAAGGTTAAAGGGTGTAAAGGTAGTATTTACTATTCAATAAAAGGGACAATTAAAAAACTCGTTAAATTCGAAAATAAAATCGAAATATCGAAATATCTTTAAAAAATCGAAAATTCGAAAACAATTTGATTTTGTACTGCTAGAAACATCAGTTTTAAGATAATTGTCCTATTAGCTAGTACAACGCCCCTAATTGTTTTATGTTATTTCCCCCGGAATATGGTTTTCTTTTCTTTCGTTTACGAATTTCGTTATAGAAAAGTTCCGCTATAGACTGGCTACGTTATAGGCGATTTCTTTATAGACAGTTTTTTTTTCTTTCACAGGTTATACTCTATTTACTTCGCATATGAAATATGGATTGTTAAATGATGCTGGCCCCACAAAAATTTTCACAGCTCCCCCTCCCCTGCCGACATTACTGGCTGGTTATGGCTTGATAGTCCTTTCTAAATAAAATCATGGTGACTCTAAGATTCACTTGATTTATCTCTAAATTGAACCTAAATGATCCTAAGAAGACGGATCAAAGAATTACTATACTGGCATGACAATCAGGTAACTTAGAATTAAAATCGAAAAATCAATAAATTTATAAAAAGTTGAAAATTTGAAAATAATTCGATTTTGTAATCCCTAGAAGCTTAACATTTGGCAGAAAGGCAGGGTTTAGTACACAAAGTAAGGAAAAATTAAAAAATCCGTAAATAATAAAAAAAAGACTAAAAAAAAACATCGAAAAAAGTAATATAGTTTGAATTATTGGAAATTTCCTGAAATTTAAATTTTGGCTTTCTTTTTATACTAAAAAGTTCTTTTATGTTAAATATCAAGTATCTAGGGCTGCGAGTAATATCTCATATGGATAGCACCTATCCTGGAAGCAATTGAGAGTTCTTTTGACACTCCCTCTCCCATAACTTAGTGCTTGCCTAGGAACCTGAAATCTCTTTTTATCTACAGTACTTTGCAAACGAAACTAAAGCTTCCAATTTTTGATACCTGTAAATAATAGGGACAGAGTGTGGGCTTAGTGAAAATCAGTGGATGATCCCCAAAAAGAACCCAAAATCAAGAAAAGGAGGATTACTTACAAAAAGAAGTGAAATCTCATCAAAAAGTCACCTGTAAAAAATGCAGCCAAGTCTCGTAACTCATTTACCGTAAAAAGTACTGAGATCGTATAAAGCCAAGTTTAACTATCTTATTAACTCTGAAATTTTCATTCACAAATCACTCCTAGTCTCTACATCTTTAGTTAATTATTATTTTGTGACTTGGCAATTACGCAGCACAGGGAAGTTATTACACCTTACTATGTTATGGAATGGGATGGGATAATTTAATTAAGGCAAATTATATACGCACAGGGAAGTTATTACACTTTAATATGTTATAGTATTATTTGATTAAGACTAACTATATACATCACATTCTCGTGCTACGTAATTGCCAAGTCACAAAATAATAATTAACTTAAGATATAGAGACTAGGAGTGATTTGTGAATGAAAATTTCAGAGTTAATAAGATAGTTAAACTTGGCTTTATACGATCTCAGTACTTTTTACGGTAAATGAGTTACGAGACTTGGCTGCATTTTTTACAGGTGACTTTTTGATGAGATACATTCTTTCACTAACTCACTGAATACAACACGTAGATATTGCAATGCAATTGTACGTATATAGAAAAATAAGTGATGAAATTGGCTTGTTGCATCATGCAGTAGTTTATCGTAAGCAAGCGCACAGTAATTATTCATTTTTAGGTTTTCTACCAAAATGAATTCAGAAAGCAATGATTTTATCTAATCTTAATTTAGTATAACTGAAAAATAAAAAAAATCGAAATTTACCAAGTAGATATAAATAATATACAGTGGAACTCCAGATATACGTTACCTGATTTGTACGTTTCCCTCAGTTATATACGTTTCTACTCAGCGTTCCCGACAGTTTGCCATTAAAATTAACTGAGTTATACGTTTTGAGGTATACATTTCCCTCAGTTATACGTTACGTATTTGCGTCCACGGACAAAATTTTGTTTCATTTATACATTTTGTAACCGGAAACTCTGACGACGCATCGAATGACTCTGATATGAAAGATCCCGCTTAAACTTAGGAGCTGCTCTGAGGGCTTTTGACGTAGTAAAGTGGTTCGTCAGTAGTAAAAACAGTAACGATAAGGCGGCTCAATTATTAAGAGAAATGCAAAGTTTGCTGTTTAGTGTTGGCTCTGCCGAAAAGAAACAACCGAAGATAAATTATTATTTCAACAAGATTTAGTGAAATACTGAAATGTCTTGTGATAAATGATTTATGTGCCAAGGCGATTCCAATTATTTCTTTTAAGTACTCTGTGTGTATTAAAATAATTTGAATAAAGATTTTACAATAAAAAAAACTTCATGTGTACTTTTCTTATGTACATTGTTTCTACTCTGTTCCATTTTCGAAAATTTATGTGATGGGTACAGTAATACTAAGGAAATTTCCCTTTTCGATATAAAAGGTGACAAACTCCTCAGCGGAACAAAGTTTTTACGATAGATTTAAAAAATTGTTCTGGTGGACCTTTAATGGAGTTGTACGTTTTACTGTGTTATGCATTTTGTTGTCTGGTCCCAGGCAATACTTATAACTAGTGTTCAACTGTACATCTTTATTAGATAAGCATTGTACAACTAAAATAGTATAAAAATTAAAATCACACATTTTCAAAATTCAATAAGAACACTTATAATAACCCAAATCTTGATGAAACACATCGGTTATTTTTACTATTACTACTGTTCCTGGAAACGTCTCTTGCGTAGTCTTTATATATTCTTATATCATATTATCTTTACTTCCATACATCCTATTTGATATTCTTGTCACTTTGAAACTTTTAATGACAATTTCTTTTTCCCTTGCTTTTATGATCCAGGTTGTCAAATAGATTTGGCTTCGAATTTCTGAATTTTCAAACGTTGAAATAGTATGGTGCGGTGCGCATTATACACTGCTCAAAACAATTAAAGGATATTGCAGTTTTAGGTGGATTTTGTATCTGGGAAACTTTTTAGCTGATTGATACATTGTCGACAGACATAGTAGGTTATATGAGAATAAATTACACATGTTTGGCAGAACAAAATGCATTGTATTGCGCATTTGTGTACAAAAGGAAAAAAACACAATTTGTGCATATGAGAAAAAAAGAATAAGAAAAGGTGTTTTCTTCAAAGAAAATCATTTTCAGTAGGGGGTATGGTTTCCACGGGCGGCCAGCAACGTTGAACACCTTTGACGCATGGACTCAATGAGGCTATTAATGACGAGTTGGGGTATTTTGCCCCACTCTTCCAGAAGAGCTCCTTCCAGTTCTTGGAGAGTTTGTGGGGGTTGTTGGCGGCCAGAAACTTGTCTTCCTAGAGCGTCCCAAACGTGCTCAATTGGATTCATGTCAGGAAAACACGCTGGCCATTCCATTCGAACGATTCCTTCCTCGAAAAGGAAACCCTCCACCAGGTTTGCACGATGTGGCCTGCAGTTATCGTCTATTAAAATGAAGTTATCTCCGATTGCTGCAGCGTAAGGGACTACAATAGGTCTGAGGATCTCATCCCTATATCGGCGACCAGTCAGAGCTCCATCTCGAATGATGTAGAGGTCAGTGCGCCCGTCAATGAAGATGCCACCATACACCAACACTCCTCCACCGCCAAATCTGACACTTTCGTGCACGAACGCAGGATTATTCCTACTGCCACGGTCCCTCCAGATGAAAATACGCCTATTATCCGGATGCACAGAAAAACGGGGCTCGTCAGAAAACAGAATATTGCTCCATTCATTTCTTTTCCAGTTGACATGCTCGGTTGCCCACTCCCTGCGGTCGCGACGATGCCTTGATGTTAATCTAACACATACCATCGGTCTGCGAGCATACAGACCTACAGCATGGAGCCGGTTTCGGACAGTCTGAGTTGAAATCGTGGTGCCTGTAGCCGAGCGAAGGTGTTGTTGGAGAAGAGTAGCGTTCATGTTTCGGTGTCTCCGAGCTGTTAACGCTAAATACCGATCTTCATTGGGCGTTGTTGCCCGTCTAAGACCTTGCCCTGGTCTTCGGCCTGCACATCCACTCTCCAAAAAACGGTTCCAGATCCTTGAAATGACACTTTGTGACACTCCAATGGCTTGCGCTACTTCGGCTTGAGTTTGGCCCCCTTCTAACCTACCAACAATTCTCCAAGCTTCTGAATCTGTCAAATGACTTCGCTGAGACATCGTACTCATCGAAACAAAGCAATCACTGAATGCCGATCATCCTTGTCTTCATTCTCTTTTATCCAGTTGAAAGTCAAATTTCATTCGCTGCCGCTGAAGCGACGTTTTTGACGTCGAACTCAAAATTTGCATACTCCACAGTTTGAAAACCAGAAAAATTTGCATTTGTGATTCTCTTCTTCTATTTTTGGCAAAAAAAATTTCGTTTATATCTTTATTTTATATAAAACTTCAAATATCCTTTAATTGTTTTGAGCAGTGTACATGAAACATATTTTTTCTGTTTTTTCAAATAAAAAACGGGGATGCACGATAACGATACATGAGTAAATGCGCTAAGAACAGCCATAAGAGGAATTACATATGTATTTATGCATCCGAGGACACTTGGGGCAGGATAATAAAAAATATGAATGGCTTTATAATTTATTTTATTCTTCTTGAAATCATTTTCAGTATTGAATTCTACACAACTGATTCTGTATAGTAGCTTGCGTAAAGTTAAATTTGGGTTGAATTTCAAATCTCGATTTTGTTATGCTTGATTTTTGTTAACATTTACTGGTTTATTTATGGTAAAACTAGCCGCCACTGGCAACCAGTTTGGTCTCCCTTAAATGTATGTTAAGCATTGTAACACGTTACTTTTATTCATAATTTAATTTTTTTCCTTAATCATTCGCCAAACCGGAAAATTTCTAATATACAAATCAAGAACTTTTGCGATCAGGGTAGCCATTTCACATTTTTTTGCTGTTATGTATTTCTTCTTTCTTGACAAAAACCCCTTAACCAACTTAAGCATTTATGCTTCTTGTCCGTTTGCTTATCAGTTGCAGACATGCCTGTTTTTTAATATAAAATAAACTATTTCATAATAAAATAAAAGTAACATGCTGTTTTAGCGATTTGTAATCCGTACTTGAAAATGGGGTTTTCTCGCTAAAATGGGGCAAAACAAAAATTGCGCCAACCCCGGTGCGTCTGCGACAGCTGTTCCATCAAAACATTTGATTTCAAAATCAAATCATCCTTTTTAATTTGCATACGCGAAAAATAAAAGCTGGTATTGGCGATTTTAAAAATGCGATTGGCGAGATTTGCGCCCAAATAACATAAAAGTGTTTAATGGTATTATGTATTTTATAAATGTATATTAAATTACTGTTTTGAACGCGATTGGTGATTAACAATCATTTTCGGTGATCTCTTTTCTTGGCAAGTATCCTCTTTAATAAAAAGCTATGCGTTGCTGACGACTGGGATTTTCGCTAATTGTTGACACAGTTTAATCTCGGAAACCGAAACATTTTAAGTTATTGAAATAATTAATTGCTTGAAAAGTATTTGTCAGAAAATTGTTAGACAAACTGCGTTAGAAAGGAAAAACATTGTATTTTTCTTGATATAAATTTCAAATCCACTGATTATGCCATTTTTTTAATATTGAATTTCAAAAATTACCAAATTTCACAATGGTGTACCATAGCGAAAACATCACGCGTAAAAAAAATAATAACAGCAATGTGTCAGCAAGAGTCACAAATTATAGTAGCCCTAGCCTTATTATTCTGTTAAAATATAAAAGTGAATTATGATGTCACGAGTGCATGATTTTTATTTAATTATCGACAAATACTAAATGCGCCATTTCTTTTTAGTTGTGAATAATATAGGTTAATTCACGTTATTAAAAAATGTAGCTATAAAACATATAAATCAATGGAAAACGGTAAGTAATAAATTGTAAATGTAACAGTAAACCGTATTAAAAAAATATAACTTAGTGAAATAAGTATCCGTTTTTATGTTATTTTAGGATATTCCAGGTAAAGGTACAGATTACTTTAAAATACAAGGTTAAATTCACCGATATATTTCGTTTGATTCAAGGTTCTTTTGGAGAAACTGACCTGCGCAGCGGGCGTAGTCTGCTAGTAATACATAAATACCAAAATAACTGATAATTCGTTTCGAAATTTGATTATTTAAATATTATTACATGACTTTTATTTGTTTACATTCAGCATACGTCAAGAAAAGATACGGAAGTAGGTTGAGTTCTATAGCACATAATTATGGTAAACTTTGATTTTCTCACTGGGGCGAATTATTTCTTGACACCAGGTGGCCGTCGAAAAAATCATTCACGGAGAACTTGCTTTACGAACGATTACCTCGATGGTTTAATATTTTAAACATTCACGGCGAATGAATATTTTTTTGTTTGTTGTTGTTTACTTTCATGGATAGAGAATTTGAACTGCGAACCTAATTTTAACTGAAATTATTGCAGAATATATACATAATTGAACGTAAGTCATCTCTCAAATATTAATTTATTTTGAACGATCTTTCTAAAAATGTAACTTTCATGCAGTTTTATTCGAAAAAATAATTTTGAATAAAAATGGCCGCCTGGTATATGAAAAAGTGAAGCGGACATCCCGGAACTGTTGATGACAGTCACATGACTTAGGCTTTTATTATAGAGATGGTCACAGTTTCAATTTCAAAGGTACGCACATCGTGTATATTTTCTAAATTATGTTGTAATATAATGGAATTTTACACTGATATGCTGAAGGCAGTGTTTTTCAGACTTTCAAACAAAGTTGAAAAGGGTTTGTGAGTCCGGTTTCCCTTTCCGCTCTATCTCATCCATAAAATGTTTTGGGTTAACACGTAATTGATATATGTTATTGATGTTAAATATGACATTTTCTCTATTAAAAATGGACTATGTAGTATATACAGTTCGTTTCCAGAGATACTCAAAATAATTTTAATAATTTGCGATCATTTCTATTAACACATGTCAGAAATTAATATTATAAAGAAATGCATATAAATTTAAAGATATATATTTTTTATTTAAATTTTTTAACATTAAAACTATTCGGATGTGCCAATCCAAAAACTTTCTTCGATCTCACACATGTTTCGCAAACACTAAAAATGAATCAGCACAAATTTATATCAAGGTCTAACTGAATTGAAAGTTTTATTAAATTCCGTGCATTAGTTCTCGAGATATGACTATCGGTAAAATCGTATAAATCCTGAAAAATTCAGCAGAGCAGCGCCACCTATTGGAAGATTTACACCAAAACTTAATAAACAACAACTTATGTCAACGTCTAACTGAATCTGTAGTTTGATGAAAATTCGGGCATTAGTTCTTGAGATATAGCTATCGTGAAAACTATGAAAAAAGTAGCATAGCAGCACCACCTGCCGGGCTATTTACACCAAAACATAATCAGCATCTATTTATGTCAAGATCTAACTGAATCGGAAGTTTGATGAAAATCTGTGCAGTAGTTCTTGACATATAGCTATCGTAAAAAAAGGTAGCATAGCAGCGTGCCACCTTTAAGGATATCTGCAACGTAATCAGCGTCTATTTTTGTCAAAGTCTAACTGAATCTATAGTTTGATGAAAATCAGTGCATTTGTTCTTGAGATAGGGCTATTGTGGATATCGCGAGAAATGCAGCATGGCAGCGCCACCTGTTGGGCGATTTACACCAAAAACTAATCAACACGAATTTATATCAGGGACTAACTGAATCTAAAGTTTTATTGCATTCCGTCCATTAGTTCTTCAGATAGAGCGCCCACAAAAAAATTGTCACATGAAGACAGACGGCAGACAGACAGACAGACAGAGTCCCAGACTCACAGACAGACATTTTATGAAAAAACATTGAAATCGTGTTTAGGAACTTCTAAAACGTATAAATCCGTCGAAAAGCGGAAGACGAAAATTTTCATGTATCGATACTTTCTTCTTGTAAAGATAGAAGAGAGTAAAAACATATTTTCCTTGCTAAAGACTAGCTTCTTTATGCTTTGGCATTTTTGGAAGAATTTTCTCAAAATCGTTGATTACCTATCAACTTGAATAGCACAAGAATAAAACTTCTAGAAAAATAAAATTGTTTAGCAGTTTTTACAAGACTCGTTTTTTAATGCAAATGATTAATGATTGTGTGATGTGCATTTTAATGATGTCAGACTACTTGCAATATTACGAAATTGGCATATATTATTGATAAACACTATAACATGTTTTCTATTGAACATGTAGTGAGCAGCATTTACAGTGCATTTACACATACTTCTAAATGCATTTGGATACGTTGTGTGATAATTGGTGAATCTCATTTAATCTCCATTATTATTTTACCATTATTGTATATTGCTTTTTCTTCTATTTCTCATTATTTCTTTGCAATGATGATATGACAATATTATATAATTAATTGATCTTGCTAGCGCACATGTACTATACTACAGAGGCACAAAAGATGGAAAAATACAAGTGTCAAACAAGATACATTATACATTGTTGAAAGAGTTGAGAATTTCTACGAAGAAGTAGCTTCAGTGATTCAGAAGTGAAAATTCTATATTAAATTAATAATGGGAGACTGAAATGCTAGAAATAGAGAAAAGAAAATCGATTTCTCAGTAGAAAATGATGGATATGAGCTACAAAACGAAAGAGGAAACAGGTTGATTGAGTTTTTAGAATTTGTGCAGATATACATCATGAAGTCATTTTTCAAGAAAAAGTCACAAAGAATATGGAGAGGTGCAAATGGAACAATAAGCGGAATAAACTGCATCATGACATGCAGAAACTATTTCAGGATTGCAACGATCTGAATAACTTCAATACAAGAAGCAATCACATGTTGGTTAGATGTAAGATGCTGTTAAATACTAAAGTAGAAAGAATGAAATTTTTCCAAAACTCCAAGCAATCAGGCGATAATATAAGTCTCCAGAAACATAAGGAAGTATTTCATTTGAAACTAAAATCTGTTGCGAACGACTGGAAGGACTGGTGTAGGATTTTGTATTCATAAACGTTGGAAAAATCACATCATTTAACCTGAAGTGAGCAGCATTTGTATTTCGATTACACAGACATCTAAAAGCATTTAGATGCAATTGTTTAAATGTTTAGATGTAAATGTTTAAATCTGCATTTACTCATTAAAAAGTGAGGAAATGTAACCGATTACGAAAATGAAAAACAATTATGATAGTACATCGGACAAAATCGCGAGGTTACATATGCAAGATTCAAGGAGGTACAAGATGCAATTTATTCATGTTTATGCACCAACTATAAGCTACACTGATGAAGAAGTTGAGGATTTCTTCAAAGAAATAGCTTCAGTGAATCAGAAGGGAAAATGTCACATAAAATTATTAATGGATGACTGAAATGCTAGAAATGTTGAAAAAAGCGAGTTTTCAGTAGAAAATCATGGATATGGGATACGAGATGAAAGAAGAAACAGTTTGGATTTGGAAGAGGAGCAAAATGGCACAATAATTAACTATAAACAAACCAATACTCTACAAAAAATTGCAAAGGAGATAGTCGGCGAAGCACAAGTAAAGCAGCCAATGAAATCGAAAAACCCGAAGAAAGAAGGTGTTTGATGAAAAAACACAGAGAATGTAAAACGAATAAAAACGACCACACATCAAGAATGGAATATAACGAATTATGTAAAATGGTAAGAAATGGCGCTACAGAAGACATAAGAAAATTTAGCTGTGATCCTGTTAGGAAAAGCTTAGAATATAACAGAAATTTAAAATCAGCTAAGCGATAACTGCGTGCTCGAAGAAAAGGAATTTTTGAACTGAAGAGGGTAAATGTAGCAATCACGAAACTCAGTAATGAAATTGTAAGTATTGTGTAAAAATACTGTAACGTTCTATATAAATGTGCAGATCACAAAGAAGAAAACTTACCTGATCAGAGATAAAACATCACAGAAATTGACGAGATAATACCATTAATGGCAGATGAAATTGCACAAGCCATTAGATCTATGAAAACAGATAAATGCCTGGTGACGATGGAATCACATTTGACCTATTCAAAGAAGCAGGAGAAGGATATTCAAAAGTGCTAGTCATACAACTTTCCGAATGTCTAATGATATCAGATGTACCAAAAATTGGAATGTGGTGATGTTACTGTACAAGAAAGAGGAGAGGGAATAAATTAAAAGCTATCGTCCAATCAGTGTACTCTCAGTGATTTATAAAAGTTTTACCAACGTTTTAACAACAAGAATCATACTAGACTCAGCTCAACCCACAGAAAAAACAGGAATTCGAAGTACATTTAGAACAATGGATCACATTCAACCAGTAAGCAAACTGATAGAGAAACATAGGGAATATAGCTTACCTCTCTACCTTGCTTTTATTGATTATGAAAAAACATTTCATTCTGTCTACACATTAGCAGTAGTACAAATTTTGGAGGCCATCTGCATAGACAAAACTTACATCAAGAAGAATCACAGAAAGACAAGACAAGAGAATAATTACATCCAAATACGAAGGAGATTTACAAAAAAGCAACAACAACTATCCGTTTGGACAGAGGAAAAGCAATGATAGAAGCTTCGACGAAGAGATAGACAAGGAGATACAATTTTGCCTAAGCTTTTTACTGTTGTTTTCTAAGAAGCTGGATTGGGAAAATAAAGGGATTAGAATAAGTGGGGAACACATACGTCATTTTCGTTTTGATGACGATATTTTAATTTTGAGTAACAGTCCTGAAGAATTGGAAGATAATGTTAAAAGATTTGTCAGTAGCTAGCATCACCAAGGGATTAAAAATAAAATTGGAAAAGATTAAGATGACTTTCAATTCATTTGCTCCAAAAAAGAAGATCGTCTACAACAACACTGATTTTAAGGAAGCATAGCGTTATGTGTATCCTTTCACAGAAAATAACAACGGACAACAGCATCATGAATGAAATCCATAGAAGAATAAGAAAGGAATGGCGTGATTTTCGGAAGGACAGTATTGTTCTGAAGAGTAACATGCCTGTTTGAACCAATGTGTTTTCCCTGCGCTAACTTATAACGCGCAAACATGGACGCTTACAAAATGCATGATACAAAGATTACAAGCAATAAAGCGAAGTATAGAAAGATGTCCGCTAGACTTAAATAGAGAGAAAAATAATAATAACCTGAATAAGAAGTCAGACGAAAGTTTTTGACATCATCAAGAGAATTAAACGGCTAAAAAGAAAATGGGCTGGACACATTGTAAGAACACAAAGCAATATATGGATTACAAATACGTTACAGTGATATCCCAGAGATGTAAAACGACCAAGAAGACGACTTCAGGTAAGATGAAGCGAGGAAATCAGAAAAGGTGCTGGAGTTAAATGGATGACCAAAACACTAAGACAGGAAACAATGGAAAAATCTGGAGGAGGTCTATATCCAGTACCGGATGAAAAAAGTTTAATACTGATAATGATGAAATATACATATATAATATACAATGTTGCAATTACTATGTAATTTCTATATATTTATATGAGTGGTCAATTATAACAAACTGAACTTATATATGTATACTTTAACACATAACAAAACACACACAAAAAACATCAAAATAATTACACGGTATATTTTGGTGTTTATACATGACAAAACACATATAAAAATAATTTTAATATACACGGTGGTCATTGGAATGTAATTTCCATAAACTTTATTTTGACATTATTGGCATATGAGTGGTATGTTATAACAAATCGAGAATTTTACAATTCCATAATTTACATATTTATACTTTATTATTATTATAATAATTTAGAATAATTAGATGCTATATAGGAATTTAGTGTATTAATTACATTTAGATTAAAATTTTATGAGTACAGAAATAATGCAATCAAAAGTTGAAATTACACATTATGAACATAATATTATACCGGTAATTAAGGTAATTATTAATAAATCATGTATATGATGTGAAAATGAAGTTAGTATATATATGTATATTATATTGTTTTTAATATTTATTTATTTATTAAATTATGCTGCAATAAATATTTGTTTTAATATTTGTTTTAATTTACGTAATGGGACACAGATGGCAGCACTGTAAAGAAATTCAATTGAGCTAATCATATTTTCCAAAATTACATATTTATTATTTCTTAATAATATCTTTTTTGGACTATTTTGTTGATTAACAAATTATGTGCTTTAATTAAATTTAGATTAATTAGTTTTGTGTATTGAAATAATGGTTTTAAATCAATGATGTAATTTCTTATTAATCATGTACTTTTTATCTATTTTATTTATTCACTTATTCTTTTATTCACTTTTTATCTATTTTATATATATATATATATATATATATATATATATATAAAGTTTAAATCCTTTTTTCTTTTTTTCCTTCTTTTCAGTATTCTATGTTTGCGTTAAATGTTAAAATGTAAAATAGATGGCAGCACCATGAACTATATAATACATTTTGTTAACAATATTTAATTGGAATGTAGAGGGTAGCATTGTGTTGTTCTATTTTTTCTTTTTGATAAATTATAATTAAAAAACATTTCAAATAATTGTTTTTCACAATATTAAATAAGGTTTATTTATTGTTTTCAGCGTGTTTTACTTCTAATAACTTTTGTCTAACACATTTTTGGCTTTCTTTCATTTATTAATGTCTCAAATAAATTAACTAGAACCATGGTCATAGTTTTATGCATTATCATGTACTCAATTCAAATGATGTCAGCCAGTATGCTGGATTTGAATTGGGCTACATAATTTTTTTGGTTTGTGAGTAAAATAAATTTTTATTATCTATCTTTCATGTTTTATTCCCCCATTCGTTTACTTCTATTAAAGCAATATTTCTGGCAGAAATATTCTGATCGTAGTATATTTGCTAATATATTTTATGAAATATGGCATTATTTTTTACACATGTGCAGTGTTCTGCCAGACTGATGATTAAATATTGCACAGGTCTTTATTCATCTCGAATTCCATTTTTTATTTCATTTGATATCCAAATTCCATCTTTTCTTACATTATATGGCATATTATATCATTAAAAAACACCTTAAAGACTTTTATATTATTACAAAAGTTTATTGATCCGTATTTATTAAGATTAATTAGAAATAATTTCTTCAAAATAATAATAATTTTCTTCCCTTAATTGACAAATATTTTGATGTAGCCTGTAGTTCAAAGTTACGTGAGCAAAAGCTCTCCTAATGAAAACTTGTTTTTCGTATTCTGGTACGTTCATTGATTGTTAACTAGAATACATTTCCTAAAGTCTCTTTTAATTAAAACAACGTGCTTATACAACATTTATGTTTGACACGAAAATAGAATTTCTGAATAACATGCTTTTTGCATAACATGTTAATTCATTTTCACTGAACTCATTAAGCATAGTTATTTACATTTCATTTGTGCGTTCAATACTTATGATTGAAATAACATTTATGTGTTTGGAAAACACTGGAACTAGATTATCTCCCTCCAGAGTTGATGTTTATTATCGCTAACCCAATTGGTAGTTGCATTACATAATAAAAACAAATTTTGAGAATTTGTCACAGGTAATTTATAGACAAATAAATAAATAAATAAATAAATAAATAATCCAATCCGACAAGAACCGGACAAAAAAAATCAACCTAAAACACAACCCAAATCCGACACACTTCAATCCGAAACCAGAATTGTTAAACCCGACACGAACCGGCAGTGAAAGGAAATTACTCCATATTTAATTACAGACATAGAAAAGTAGTCTAGAATTTATATAGATTTTTTAATTGAAAAATATTCAGGATTACTTTTGTGAAAAATCTGGTCAACCCTGCTCGAACCCGAAAGATTCAAAACTCTACCCGAATCCGAAACATTTAATGTTAACCACATCCGCAACGAAACAATTTTAGCTTCACCCAACCTGAAGCGAACTGCGGGCAAGTCATGTTCGGTTAAAATCGGGTTAGGCGACTGGATCCAGGGATGCATATTTATATAAGGAACGATGTGGTAACTGCACGCACCATTTTTACTTCACAAAATACCATATTCCAAAATGAACGAAAAGAGTGCCTTTTAAATTAGTTTTAGAGAAACATATAAAGTATAACTATTTTTTAAATTTACTTAAAATTTTAAAATAGTAATTTCAGTAATACAGCGTGTCCGAGAAAGGTCTTTATTATTTTAAACATTAATAACAAAAATACTAACAGGTGAAATGGAATGCAGTTTTCTGCAAAAGAATGAAGAAATCTAAGAGTTTTTTTTCTGGTATCAATTGCCGGAAGTATGAAAAGACAAATCATCAAATTATCACTCATCAATCCTCACTGTTACACCGCAAATGTTAAAAAAACACTTGGAGGAAAATCGAATACATGCTCGATATTCTTCGTTCTACTAACGGAGCTCATGTACGCACCACTGAAGGCAACAGTGAAGGTACGCAACACATTGAAGGTACTGTAAAAAAAAAAAAAAAAAAAAAAAAAAAAAAACTCTTAGATTTCTTCATTTTTTGGCAGCAAACTGCATTTCATTTCACCAGTTATTATTTTTGTTATTAATGTTTAGAATGATAAAGACCTTTCTCGGACACGCTATACATTTTTTTCAAATTATACTCGTACTAAATTTTCATTGTCAGGGGAAGCTAGGGGAAACGAGCAGACTAGGGTATCTTATATCTGCTTTGTGGTAGAAGCATTAGTAAGTGCTGTCACCTCATTGTCCTCTAGAAAGTTCCTGGTGCAAAAGACGCTATCTTAAAACTGCTTACATAGGTAATTTGTGATAAAATTCTTTTTTTGTTTTTTGTTTTTCAGATATTGATCTAAAAAATAATCACCTTTACATCACGATAAATATAATTTCATTTGGGTACGAATTAATGTATGTAATACTTTACTTTGTATATGTACTTTTAAACTACATTTTGTTTTCAATGTAGAGTAGATTTTTTTGTTTACGTTTGCGAAACCAAATATGGTGTCCTTTTGTTCAGTGAGTGTAGAGTAGAAAAGAAAATAAAATAAGAAAAAACCCCAGAAAAAGAACATATAAAATCCATATAAAATTGTTCTACGATAGGCGGACAATTTTTAAATTATTAAACGGGGAAAGTACTTTTCTTCAAAGACAATGTGGTTTTATTAGGCCTACTTTTCTGCATTTGTATCTATTTAGCATGTATTATTCTAACATCGTAACTCCAATTATACAGTTTAGTAAAATAAATACGTGGAAAAGGATAAAAAACTAATTTTAGTAAATTTATTTTTTTAAAAAATATCGTTTTTGTTTACACCAAAACAATTTTCAAACAAAAAGTATTGTTTTTAAATTCCTACTATTAGCTCACACTCTCTCTCTATATATATCTTGTTGGAATTTTCAATCGTTAATAAAATATTTTCTATTCATCCATTCAAGTTCAAATAAATTTTTTTAAACTTGTACTGGATCACAATTGATGTTAATACAGTTTTTTAAATATTAATTCATTAATTTAATTAAATTAATTAATTTTAATTTTATATTTCATTTCTGTTCAAAAGTATAGACTCACTCCATTTATAGTCTCACCTTCACACGTAAAAAGATAATGGGGCTGTTCACGGACGAAGATCAGGCAGCTCGCGGGTGAAGGAGACTATAAATGTGGAGTGAGTCTATACTTTTGAACAGAAATGAAGTATAAAACTAAAATTAAACAATAAAATTAAATTAATTAATTAATATTTGAAAAAACTGTATTACCACTAACTGTAACATCGCTATCGCACTTTATTGTGAAGTTTGGTAATTTTTGAAATTCAATATTTGAAAAACGGCATAATCATTAGATTCTAAATTTATATCAAGAAAAAAAACAATTTTTTTACTTTTCTAACGCAGTTTGTCTAACAATTTTGTGAGAAATACTTTTCGAGCTATTAATTTTTGGTATTTTAGCTATTTATTTTTTATTTAATTTTTAATACATTTAAAAAAATTCTCTTATGTAAGATATTTAGCAGGATATAAATTTAGGAATAAATACCGTCAGTGGCGAAGCGTGTAGATCGCTGGAAAAAAATTTCTATTTGACCTAAGTAGGAATTGACTTAAAAAAAAAGTTTTTATATTACTTGTTTCATACCTGTTGTCTGATTGTTTTGCAATGTTCTAGAGAGGAAGAAGAATGGAATTGAAATGGAACTTTTTAGGATCGACGTGCTGCTTTAATCTTTCCATAGAGAGGAAGAAGAATGGAATTGAAATGGAACTTTTTAGGATCGACGTGCTGCTTTAATCTTTCCATAGAGAGGAAGAAGAATGGAATTGAAATGGAACTTTTTAGGATCGACGTGCTGCTTTAATCTTTCCAAAAAATGTACAATATTATACCACATTGTATAGTGGAAGACTGTAAATAAAGTACACGCGTTTGAAAGACTGTAAAATCTAAACAATTTTGTAATATTTTTAAAAGATTTGGTTTTTATACTCTTTAGAGCGTGCGAAAACAATTTTTGCAATAAAAAAAATAATTAAAAAAACTTTCCGACAGATGGCAGTGTATATTATAATAATAAAAAAAAGGGAAAAAAATGAGAATTTCTTACCAGCTAAATTTTAAAACTTTTTTATCGCATGATTCTAGCTGAAGGCTTAGCCATGGAAAGCCTTTATGAGTGTTAAAATTTTAGCAAAAATAAAAAACGCGTTCAATTAATTAAGCGTTTTTATCAAAATGGTAGTAATTATAGCGCTGGTATGAAAGATATCGTTATCTCAAAAAATATTTATTTCAAATATTTTTATTTTTTATTTTTTTTTATATATATTTGCTAATAAAACATTTTTTACATTTAATCGTAGTCTATTGGTAAAATTTCAAATGAATCAATTTTATCGCGTAACTTGTTTCCGCATACTTTAGCCAGTATAAGTATATACCAAAGATTTTTAATATATTCCTAATAGATTAATTTGCAGAGATCTTGAAACACTTGATGCACTTTAATCATGGCCACCCTGTATATCGTTATTGTATTGTAAAAAACTATTACAGAAAACTGCCAAACGAATTTATAAACCATGAATAACTTATCACGAATGTCATGAGAAAAAGTATACATTTTACTTTTGATATCAATAAAGTGTCTTTTATGTTTGATTCATCCTTGAATTTCTGACATCTCAATATTGTAAAGAAGTTTGTTTCAGAAAATATTTGCAAAATGAAAATTTTGTTGATTATTAATTCTTGGTGTGTTTTACGAAATTGGTATTTATACAGTTTTCATACAAAAGTGGAGTAGAAACTCTATTTAACGGATTCCTCTCTATAACAAATTTATTTCCAGAACTTTGAACTTTGAAAAATATTACATGCAAAATAACTTACATATAGCGAAGCAAAACCTCTATGTAACGACGCCGTGCGACGACTATTCAGAAGAGATTTTGCTTGGGAATCTTATTTTTCTTTTCACCATTTCCACATTCTTAACTGTTGAGCAGCCCATTATTCACTATATTAATTTGCCATCAAATTACACACATTTCACGAAAAAGTGCCCCACTACATGAGGTCCAGTTCTCTCTGTTCGCTTAAATTGTTTTTGCTATTGGTATCTGCTACAGAACGGGGCATGATTAAGTCATATGAAATAATTAGACATCGATTTTAGTTTTAAGAAAATGTATCAGATGACGTATTCAATTCCGTATAAAGATGAAAGTTATTTTTTTAACATTTTCTAACCTAATTGAAAAGTGTTTATGAATTCGGTTTGTCTGCCGTATGGCCGTCTGTCTGTGCTCTAACTCCCGTAAATATGCTCTGATTGCTCTGCAATTTTTATATGTTATTGTCGTTATCTATAGCATGTTCCCTATTTCAACGGGAGTGTGTAGAACTTACAGTTTTTTTACAGGGACGCTCAAAAGAATTCCGTTACATTACGATCTATGGGGAAAAATCATTTGCGGTTTAATTTAATGATGTTACGCAATTTCAAACACATTGCAATTGATATATATCACTAAGGTGCATTACAAGAAGCTTAATATGGAACAATTTGGATTAGGGTGTGCATAGCACTTATAGTTACTTTACAGGGACAGTCAAAAGAATTCCGTTACATTACGTCTGTGGAGAAAAATCGTCTGCGATTTATTTAAATAATGTTTCACTATTTTAAACGCATTGAAATTTATATATATCACTAAGGTGCATTACAAGAGGCTTACTACAGAAGATTGTGTGTATATCAGTCATCGTTCATTTACAGGGACATACAAAAGAATTCTCTACTCTCTGTTAACAATAATTCCTGGAAGTGCGTTTTAAGTTACTGAACGCGATTTTAATTTTAATTCACTTTTTGTCTATTACGTGGTGTGTATAAATTCTGTAGATCATATGCAGGGAAGCACAAAAGTTCGCGAACACATTTCCGTTTATTGACAGAAACTCCAGAAGGAGAATTTAAAATGTGCTGCGCGTTTCCTAACTGAACTCAAATTTAGCATCCTATGTAGTATGTATAGAAATTTATAGATCATATACAGGGCTGAATAAAAGTATTCGGATATTTTTCCGAATATTGTATGTGTTGGAAATTCCTGAAATTATATTTTTAAATATGTTATGCGTTTTCCAAATTGTTTACTTAGATGTTATCTTTCAGCTTATTAAACGATTTGTAAAATTATTTTGGGAGCGTTGGAAAGTGTTACATAATCTATGCTTGACGCATGATTTTTCATTCTTGTTTTAAATATAAAAGTGTGTCGAAAGCCTAGCAGAGAATAACAGACTCAATTCAACACAAAAACATTTTCATCTGTAATGGTGCACGAAAACTACTTTTTGATGCTTTTTTCATTCTCGTCATTAGGCTGTTTAGAAGTTTTCATCCTCATCATTAGGAGTTTTTATGTTTATTTTAATAATTGAAATATTGTTTAGTAAATATTGGAAAATTAATCGGAAAATAGTAGTACATTAAATGCGTCTGTTGATTTTAATGCAATAAATCAAGTTGAAACAAATTATTCGATAACTAATTAATTAATAACTAACTATATAACTTTTAATAACTTCTATATAACGAAGTTTTGGTAGGAATTGAGCGACTTCGTTAATTGAAGGTTCTATTGTAGTTCACTGTCATCTATAAGAATAATCTTTAACAGTCAGCGTTTGAAGGTTTTTTTTATTTAAATGAAATTACAAAGTGCGTCTTTTTGTTTGCATTTACATTAAAGTCCAATAATGCATGCTTTCATTCGATTTTAACCTAAGGATACTTAAGCTGTAATTTAAACATTATAGCTGTAATTTAAACATTAACTCCCTTTTCATGTCTTATGAGTGTGGGTAATTTCAGAATCGAAAAGGTCTTCGAAAAGACTGATATGTTGCTTTTAACAAATGTGTGCAGGTACAAAACTTTCTTTAAAAACAACACTGTTTACAATTAAAAATGTAATTGCCGCTAATGTCTTTAAATAGAGAAAAGGTTTATTTCCAAGAGCAGAACGCATTTCGTCATTAACTGTTGTAACATGTATTAAAACTCATTTTATAATCGTTGGGCGCAAGTAGAAGGCGTGTATTTCACGTCGCTAATTAAGAACACAATTTCAAAGGAAAATAAACTTATTTTAAAGAATGCGATAAAAGAATGTTCGTTAATTAAAAAGACATCACTCTTAATATTTAAATTTATTCGTATTAGGTGCGTTGGTAATTATATAAATACGTAGCACCTATTGTCGTCGTCTGGTCCGTCTGTCTGTCTGTCCGTCCGTCTGTCCGCATATAACAACGCAAAAACTACCCAACCGAATTTTTTGAAATTTAAGATATATTATCTTTTCAGAATTTTGTCGAGACATCTCACACTTATGAAAATCGAATCAAAACTTTAGAAAATATTAATAAAAACATTTATCAAGAAATTTGAATTAAAAAAAATCGGTTTTTTCTTGTTATAGGAGCTTCCGAGGTTTAATCGTCATGCGACCGAGAAACTTATTTTATTACAGAAATTAATCTGCAGACGATATAATTAATTTCACATAATTAAAAATCATCAAGATCTGATTATTTATATAACTAGCTATAGTACGAACGCACATCGTTTGTTACGTTTGACGTACAATTTCCCACTTGTTTTGAAAACATAAACACATACAACACAAATTTTGTCGCACAGTTTAAGAATAAGTACAGATTTTTCATGATTACATTTTTAATGAAATACTCCTTTTTAACACTTTCCAAACTAGTTCAAAAGTGTTTATAATTTCGGTTCGTCTGCCGTCTGACCGTCTGTTCGTGCTCTAACTGTCGTAAATATACTTGGATTGCCCTGAAATTTCTCTATGTAATTGTCGTTTACTGTAGGATGTTCCCTATTTCAACTGAAGAGTGTAGGTTATAACACTTATAGGTTTTTTACAGGTACAGTCAAAAGTATTCCGTTACATTACAGTAAAGGGGAAATAATCGTTTCAAGCGCATTTTGATGATGCTACGCCATTTAAAACATGATGTAATCCTCTTTAATAAAAAGCTATGCGTTGCTGACGACTGGGATTTTCGATAATCGTTGCCACAGATTAATCTCGGAATATGAAACACTTGAAAATGTTGAAAAAATTAATAGCCCGAAAAGTATTTGCCAGATAATTGTTAGACAAACTTCGTTAGAAAGGTAAAAAATTGTATTTTTCTTGATATAAATTTCAAATTTAATGGTTATGCCGTTTTTCAAATATTGAATTTCAAAAATTACCAAATTTCACAATGGAGTACCATAGCGAAATCTTCACGCGTAAAAAGACAATGATAACGGCCATGTGTCCTGACGTATACTGGCTGCAGCACGAGTCACAAATTATAGTAGCCTTACTATTCTGTTAAAATATAAAAGTGAATTATGATGCCACGAGTGCATGATTTTTATTTAATTTTAATATAATCATCTTAGACACAAGGGTTTGGAATTTTTTTTATATGAGACTAATAAATTGACCAATACGGTATATTATTTTGAGTTTAAAAGAGGAAAGGTGGGGGAGCGCTTTATATTATTGAGGTTTTCTTAGGAACTTTTGATCATAATTGAAAGTTTAATATATCAAAACGTCAGAAATTAAATAGGCAATAACTAACACGTCTGTCCTTCAGTTCAATTGGATAGATTTTCATTTAAAAATATAAAATCATTCAACATTGATTTTAGGTATTTTAAAGATTATTATCACGGGTCCGGGCAACGCCGGGCATGTCAGCTAGTTGATATTTAATTAAGAAGCGCATTAAAACATGCTTTTTTGTAGAATATGGGGTGCAAAGCATTTATTATTCTGTTACAGTGTAAAAAAAAAAAAGAATTCTTTTACACATTGTTCCATTGGGAAAAATTGTTTGCAGTGTAATTTAGTGATATTTCGCTATTTCAAACATAATAAAAATTATATGCATTACTGGGTGCACTATAAATTCCTCTTTTGAAAGTGTGGTGTGCATTGCGTTTATTTACAGGGACACACACAATATATCGGTTACAGTAGATGTGTGATATTTACAATCTATGTGTGATAAGTGCGTTTTCAACTTTAGTTTTCGTTTTTAAGTTTAAAACTAAATTTTTTCATAGAACGTGTGTGTTTGTAAACACGGTTGATCATATACAGTGCTACACAAGGGAATTCGTAAGTGTTACAAACTATGGGAGTGGATATTTTAAAGGTAGTTTTTAATTATGTTACGCATTTTTCTGTTGAACTATATTTAGTAGACAAATAGAAATTTGTGGAATATAAATAAATTCATATACAGGGCTACTCAAAGAAAAAGATCCATTGTCGTTTACGGTTGGTAATTGCTGCGCGTAAATTTTAAGTTGCCTTTTAGCTTAATAGGTGGTGCATACAAAAGTCTTCAGATAATCTACAGGACTGTACAAAAGATTTCGAGTGCATTTCCATCGATTGGCGAAAATTGCCAAATGTGAATATTCTAACTGAACTACATTTCTTCATGCTATATATCTACATCTATTGATCATATACAGGGCTGCACAAAATAATTCGACTACTTTTATGACACTGGAAGGTAATTTCGAAAACTATATTTTTGAATGTTTTATACTTTTTCTAAACTGTTTACTTACATATCTTTTTCACCTTATTTAACGGTGAATTATAGTTACAGTTTTCTGTCTGTGTTGTAAAGTGTTTCATAATCTATGCTTGACGCACGATTTTTCGTTTTTGTTTTAGATCTGAAAAAAAATTATTTAATAATTTTCAGAGAGTTATTACTTTCTGTCACAAAAATGTGTTTTGAGTTTTCTGAGAAAAAAATGCTGATCAACGAAAGAAACGATTGTCATAGAAATTGTTGTGTTGTGGATTAGGATAATGGAAAATTCCTTATTAACTGCTGTTATTTTCATTTGCTGGAAAGAATGTCTTTATATCTATTGCAAATAATGAAATTGTTGTATGTAAGCATGTCTGCATTTTATAAGTTGTTTGTGAGCGCATAGTATACATGAAAGATGCAAGATTAATGTAACTACGTAAAACACACACACACACACACACACACACACACACATATATATATATATATATAAATGTATAATTAAAAATGATGCATAAAATGTAAAGATAACGTATTAAGTAGAAATTATTCACCGTCATAGTAGTTTAACAATAAAAAAACATAATATTCATACCCACTTTAAGGGTAATCGTCTCTAAGAATCCAGTAATAAATTAGGGTTATATCCTGAGAACTGTAACTATAGTCATATCTTATTACGCAAAAAATTTTACAGTTTCAAAATCTGATATATGTTCTTTTAGCGAACGGGTCTCGTATAAAGTTTCTTTAGACATACCACTGTTCCAAATTAAAAATATAAATGGCTGTAATGACTTTAAATCGAAAAATCCTTTATTACCATGAGCAAAATGCATTTGATCATTAATAGTTGTGAAATGTATCTATTATAACTTATTTTAAAATCAGTGTACACAAGCTCAATAAATGCATGTGTTTTACTTCTCTAATTAAGGTTAAAACTTCAAACCGTAATAGAATTCATTCAGAGAATGGAACGAGAGAATTCTCGTTAATTAAATTTGCTTTTTAACACTTTCCAACCTAGTTGAAAAGTGTTTATGACTTCGGTTTATCTGCCGTATGGCCGTTTGGCCGTCTGTCCGTGCTCTAACTCCCGTAAATATGCTCGGATTGATTTGAAATTGTTATATGTTATTGTCGTTATCTATAGCATGTTCCCTATTTCAACTGAAGTGTGTAGCACTTATAGTTTTTTTTACAGGCACAGTCAAAAGTTTTCCGTTACATTACGGTCAATGGGAATAATCCTTTCAAGCTCATTTTGATGACGCTACGACATTTAAAACACAATGAAATTGATATATAATTATGAAGCGCATTAAAACATGCTTTTTTTAGAATATGGGGTGCAAAGCATTTATTATTCATTTACAGGGTCAAACAAAAGAACTATGTTACACATCGTTCTATGGCGGAAAATCGTCTGCCAGTGTAATTTAGTGATATTTCTCTATTTCAAACATAATGAAAATTATATGCAATACTGAGGTGCACTATAAATTGCTCTCTTGTGTGCATTGCGTTTATTTACAGGGACAGACAAAATATATTGGTTACAGTTCATGAGCGATATTTACAGTCTATGTGTGATAAGTGCATTTTCCACTTTGGTTTGCGTTTTTAAGTTTAACAATTTTTTTTTTCATAATACGTGTGTGTTTATAAACTCGGTTCATGATATACAGGGCTACACAAGAAGATTGATATGTATTACAGACTATGGGAGTGGATTGCTTAAGTGTAGTTTTTAATTGTGTTTACGCATTTTCCTGCTGAACTATATTTAGTAGACTAATAGAAGTTTGTGGAATATAAATAAATTCATATACAGGCCTACGCAAAAAAGATAGATTTTCGTTTACGACTGGTAATTGCTGCGAGTGAGTTTTAAGTTGCCTTTTAGCTTAATAGGTGGTGTGTACAAAAGTCTTCAGATAATATACAGGGCTGTACGAAAGATTTCAAGTGCATTTCCATCGATTGGCGAAAATTGCTAAATGTGAATATTCTAACTGAACTAAATTTTATCATACTATATATCTACATCTATTGATCATATACAGAGCTGCACAAAATAATTCGACTACTTTTTTGACACTGGAAGGTAATTTCGAAAACTGTATTTTTCAAAGTGATATATACTTTTTAAACTGTTTACTTACATATCTTCTTTCACCTTATTTAACGTTAAGTTTCGTTACAGTTTTCTGTGTTGGAAAGTGTTTCATAATCCATGCTTTATGCATGATTTTTCGTTCTTGTTTTGTATTTAAATTTGTTCTTATTTCGAAAAGATAATAAAGCACATATAACACAAATTTCGTCATGCAGTTTAAGAATATGTGCAAAATTTTATTGCTTACGAACTCACCGAATTATTCATTTTCTGGCAAACCTGACAACATTACAAATTTATCTATTATTTTTTAAGTGATAAAGCTTTGTTTATTGTTTTCATTCACATAAAAAGATCATTTTTAATAAAAACACGCTTATCTAAGAAACCACTGTTCTAACTGTTTTCAATATGAATATTATGTACTTAAATGGCAACACGTGAATAACTAACTTTCACTGGCAGATGTTGTCAACGGTAGAAAGGTTAGAAGTTGGATAAATGTTGTTTATGTAGAAGGACGTTTTTTGTTTAGTGTTTGTTCCTGTATAATGTAGTAATAAATAATGTGTTTTGGAGAAATTTATAATTACTAGGAAATTATAGAACACATAAAGCATTTTACACTAACGAAAATGTCACACTGGTGACGAGAACAACTTTGATTCATCTGTTAGTTTATTAATCTTGATACTCTGGAATACTACTTCGATTTTGAAAGAATACTAAGGTAAGAAATGTATTATTATTCTATTAAAATGGTACAGTTGGTTCAAGAATTAATTAAACAGAATAAAGCGCTAATGGATGCGTTAAAGAGAGAAAGTATCTTAAAGAATAATAGGGTTTCGAGCGTAGAATTTGAGATATATGATGAATCATTAGAAAGTTTCGATACTTTCATGTATAGGATTGAAGCATTTTTAGATATGCAAAATGTACCTAAAGAAAAACGCGCAAAAACAAAATATCAATTTTATCACCAAATCTATATATAACTTGCTAAAAAATCTTCTTGTTCCACAGAATCCCAGTGCTCAGGAATATGAAACGCTTAAACAAATTTTGCAAGAACATTTGAATTTGAGCCATTAATAATACCTAGCAGACACATGTTTTTTTAAACAGGAAACAAAATGAAGGGGAAAACATTAGTTCTTATCAATCCTTACAAACACCCTCAACTCATGTTTTCGTTAGTGGTTTACGAGATAGGGCGATCCTAGATCGGTTATTTGAAGAAGACGATATCAATTTCGATAAAACCGTTAAGATCGCTTTAACAATGAAATGAGCTACTAAAGGTGTTAATGATATAATGAGTAAGCCACAAGAAAACAAGGCCGTTGGCATATATAATACAAAACACAAAATGTCACAACCTAAGAGAAAAAAAATCTTCAAAAGGAAAAAAACGTGATATGTTGCTCTTGATGTAACGGCTCAAATCATAATAAGTGTAACTGTAAGTTTAAAGCAAGTAAATGAAGAGTTTTCCAGCGAATTGGCTGCATTGAAAGAGCATGTTATTATTCTAAAGAGGCTAAACCAAACAGAGTGGTGAAGCAAAAACAGTTTCATGTAAATAAATCAGAAGTTCAAAAGTCAGTTCCACTTCAGAGTTTAGAAGTAGAGAACATTTGTATCAAAGAAGAATTTCCTAAAACACCTCCCATAATAGTAAGTTTTGAAATTGAAGGTAAATCTATTGAATTGGAAGTTGATACGAGCGGTAAGGTAATGATAATGAGTTTAAAGAAATTTAAGGAGATTTCGAGGAAGAAAATATGTCCTACGGATTTACATTTAAGACCTATAACAAGGAAGCCCTTAAACCACTGAGTTACACAACGGTTAAAGTAAAATATAATAATCAAATGGAGTACGTAAATTTATATATTGTTAAAGAAGAATTAGACACTATCTTGTGTCGGGAATGGCTGTATGAAATCAATTTAAATTGATAAGAATAAAAGCTCTTACAGTTATAAAACAAGGAAATCTTACAAAATTGTTAGAAGAATACGCAGAATTATTTGATGAAAAAATGGACGAAATAAAAATTATAAATGTAGTCTTGAGTTAAAACCGGATGATGTTCCATCTTTTTGCAGACCGAGACCATTACCGTTTGATATGAAAAAGTGTGTTGAAGAGGAATTCGAACGACTTGAGAAAGACGGATTAATTAAAAAATCTAATATTTCAGATTGGGCGACTCCAATAGTGCTAGTGGTTAACGCAAATGGGAAAATCTGATTATGCGCTGATTATTCCGTCACTCTTAACAAAAATCTAAAAATTCAAAGACATCCTCTTCAAAAAACAGAAGAAATTTTCATTTCACTGAATGATGGTAAGACATCTTTAAAGATTGACTTTAATCAAGCTTATTTACAAATGAAGGTTCACCCTGACAACAATTATTAACGATTAATACTCACAAAGGAATTTATGAATGCAAAAGACTAATATTTGGAATTAACCCAGCCCCTGCTATCTGGCAGAAATATATAGAATATGTATTGCAAGATTTAGAAGGAGTAGATTTTTTTATTATGATGCACGGATCGCAGCACCAGATTTCCAGACACATTTGTTAAGATTACGAAAATCTTTCGATAAATGTCGTCAACATGAAATGAGAATAAATAAAGATAAAAGCAATTTTTATCAAAATGAAATTGAATTCTTGTAATATAAGATAAATGCACAGAATTATCGAAAACAGATGAAAAAATTGCTGCAATTAAGAATGCTAAAGTTCCTAAGAATGTTCAGGAAATTCAGTCTTTTATGAGATTAGTGAACTTTTATTCTAGATTCTAAAGAAAAACTTTCTACTTTAACATACCCACTTCATAACTTGGCTAAAATATGTGTTACATTGAACTGGAATGAAAAGTATCAAGAAGCAATCCATAACATAAAAGATGGAATCTGTTCTGATACGGTATTAGTACACTATGACCCCAAGCTTCCTATTTTTTTGCAGCTGATCTCCAGTCGGCTTGGGTGCAGTGCTCTGCCATAGATTTCCAGATGGTTCCGACAGGCCTATAAGAATTTCGGATTAAGACGTATAAGACCTATGAGAACTTCCAATAATTTGTATTTGCTTCAAACACACTTTCGCTAACCGAACAACGCTACTCACAAATTAATAAAAAAAGATCTAGCTCTAGTCTAGGCTTGTAATAAGGTTTTATCATTACCTTAAAGGAAATCGATTTACTCTCATTACAGATTACAAACCTCTCATAACAATTTTTGCTTGCAAAAAGATCTTCCAGTTTTGTGTGCTACAAGACTTTTGCATTATGTTCTAGTAATGTAGGCTTATCAGTTCGACATAATTTATTGGAATACTAAGGATCATGGTAATGCAGATTGTCTCTCACGATTACCCTTAAGATCTGAAGACTTAGATTTAAAAGGTGAAGTTTAAGGTTTTCCAACTTTCCCAAATTGAAACACTTCCAATAACAGCAAAATATTTATCTAAAGCAACTGCAAATAAAAAATGCTTTACTTTGCCCTTTTGCTTGACCTCTGCCAAATGCTTTAAAAAAGGGAACTTCTCTAAAAGGGAAGGAAGTTAAATATACTCTCCAGGATGGTTACATGATGTACGGCCAAATAATTTGTGTACCAAAAAAATATCATGACGAAGTTTTCAAAGAACTTTATTAGGGATATTTGGGAGTTGTTATAATGAAGGCAATAACCAGATCCTATGTAAATTGGAAAACATAGTTTTAGACATAGAAGATGTTAAAAACTGTACAAGGATTAAAGATTAACCTCGACGGTCTACAACACACCACTCAGAGTATCCAAGTTTTCCATGGGAAAGAATTCATGTTGATTTTGCAGAACCAGTCTTTGAGCATATGTTTTTATTAATTGTTGATGCACACAGTCTATCCTATGAAATCAAAAACTGCCTTGAAAACAGTAGAATATCTAAGAGATTGTTTTGCTTATTTTGGATTGCCAGTCATGTTAGTCAGTGACGATGGATCGCAGTTTTCCTCATATGAGTTCCAAGAATTTATTCAAAATAATGGAGTTATACATAAAACTTGTTCATCTTTCAAGTCCTCCAGCAGCGGTCAAGCAGAAAGATATGTACACACTTTGAAACAATCCCTTTGAACACTGGAAAAATATTCTTGTAGTATCAATCAAAAACTTAGCTGTTTTTTGTTACAATACCGGAAATCACCCAATTTGAGAACAATTGACTCCAGCAAGTAAGGAATCCTTACGAGAATTGACATCTTAATTCCTAATACTAAAGAAAAAATTCAGAATAAGATTAGGAAGGATACATATTTCAATGATCAATATTTTGAAGTGGATGATAAAGTAGACGATCGAGATTACACTGCAGCTAATTCGAAATGGAAATTCTGTCGTGTCATCAGTCTAGACGTTGTTTATACAATACCATAAATGTTCAAAGCAATTTGGTTATGCGGCATTCTGATCAAATTCGAGCAGCGAGTGAAGAAGTGGACAATAATGTTCAAAGACATCAACGGAGACAGATGCAGCATCGACTGAGTCACCTACGACCTCAGATGATGTCGCCAAAGCTATGCCTCCATCATTGCTAACAGTGGTATCTCCTCCAGTTGGTACACCCCAAGTTGTCCACAATCCAATACAACTAAGACGATGTTAAAGGATCCGGAAACCTCCGAAAAAATTATGCTGTTAATTTGAAAGGGGGAGAAACTGCCGTGTATTTAAAATAAACATTATGTACTTAAATAGCAACACGTGAATAACTAACTTTTATTTGTCGATATTGGCAACAGTAAAAACGTCAGAACTCGGATAAATGTTGTTTATGTAGAAGGAAGTTTTTTGTTTAGTGTTTGTTTCTGTATTATTTAGTAATAAATAATGTGTATTGGAGAAACTTATAATTGCTAGGTAATTATAGAACACGTAAAGCATTTCACACTAACGAAAATGTCACTTATGATTTTTGTGCTGTTGATTAGAATTATTTAAGATTTACTTTATAGTGACTATTACTTTAATTTTTAAACAAAAGGGTTTACTTACTGTATATATTGAAATTTGCATGCAATTTTTTTTATATTATCTAAGTTGGGTGTAAATATATAGTATGTATGTAATTATGCAAGCTGTGTGTATGTAAGCATATAACTAAGGAATGCATAGAAATTTAAAATAGAATCATGTATGGAGTATTAAACAGAAGGCAATTCAACAATAACAACTCTTTATTAATCTTCAACACTTAGAAGTTTTTTTTATCTCATAATGCAGTACTTCTCGTGGTTTTATCCTCAGGATATTTGCATCACACCTGTAATTGGAGTTCTAATTCCGTTTTCATGGCTTATTATGCTTGCAATTTCATAATTGCTAAGTCTGGAGAAAGAGTGATATGTGTCTTTTAATGAAGATGTACAAATATAAATCTTAATTTAGAAACATAACTGTTCCAAATTTAAACTGTAAATGATCTTAATGACTGTAAATAGAGAGAACTTTTATTTGCATGAGAAAAATATATTTTGTCATTAATGATTGTGAAATGCATTTATTAAAGCTCATTTTAATATTGTTGGAAGTAAGTTTAAGGAAGGCGAGGATTTTATGTCTCTAATTAAAGTCGCAATTTCAAAGGGAAATGGACTGCCTTTAGAGTATGAGACAAGAGAATTTTTATTTAACATGTTTGAGTTCCCAGCATTTAAAAATAATCTTGTCTTAAAAACTTTAACTTGTAAATATAATGCAATTAATGCCAGGTAGTTTAATAACACGTAAAGCAATTTTCTAATTCCAATTTATGAAAATATGTACAACTTTGAATCATAAAAAGTCATTTTTTAACCAATATAATGGGTTGTGATCAGTTGTTTGAAAAAATTAAATTCTCAAAAAGATTTTGTCTGTATTTTAAATTACAATTAGTTCAACAATTGCTTTCATCTTTAAAAATATATAACCTTTACGATGAGCATTTCACACGTAAATTTTATTTGTTTAGTGTCAGTATTTACAAATTGAAATTTTAGCCCAATTTAATTGCAGAAGTTCTGTTTTTAAATAAACATAGTGTTTGGAAAATTTAAGAATATTACCCACCCTATACTTCACATATATGCGACTTTCGTTGAAAAAAAAAAGCTATGAAATGGAGCCCATTTATAATGTTTAACTCTTCGATTCACAAAATTTTCTTAAGTTCATAAAGTATCAAAGGAAATGGATTTCTTTTAGAGTATGACACAAGAGAATTCTCCTTTTGTAAGAAGTTGGCATTCTCAGCAAAAGTGTCCAAGTTTGAAGTCTTATAAAGTTCATAATGTGGTTCTGACATTTTTAAAAAGTAAAACATGAAATAAAGAAATACCGTAATTATTTAACTGATGTTGACCAAAAAATCCAGTAAACAAATGAGCATATTCGAAAAAGTAAAGGCAGAAAACTTCTGTTTAACTATGCAATGTAATAAAGAATTAGAATAACATGTTGAACAGAAAAAGAAATTAAAAGTTCACAAGAATATTTAGATTTATCAATTGAAATATACAGGGTGCAAAATGGTTTCTATCGCCAACCTTTAATTTCTCAACCGAATTAATTCCTGAGTCATTGTAGAGACTACTTTGAAAACAAAAGGCCAGTTCGCTGCTGTCAGGCGTAGTACAAGAGCGATTTAAAACATTTTGCAATTTTGAGTTTTCTGCAGTGTTTGTTTTGTACGTTTTTATTTGTGTAAAAGTGAGTGTATTTGAATTTTATATATAGATGATTTTATTTGTTATAACATAAACTATATATTTGGATAAATTGGTTTATGAAGAATTGAACTACGAAGCCACGAGGTTAAGGCATTTGTTGACTAAGCTGATATCCTAATATGAAATACTATGGGCTATGATACTATGTGACACATCAGACGCATGTATTGAGGACGAAGACGCACAATGTCTACTCTGACAGACCGTTTTTTCTGACGACTGGCACATTGCAAATTGAAGAGCAAAACATAAAAGAAACATTATTTACTTATGGAAATTCAAACAGTTCTTAAAATAGTCAGTACTGTGAATTTGTTTGGACTGTTTCATTTTACGACACCTTTTGCAAACTGCTTAAAAATAGTCTTTCTTTATTACTTACCTACATACGTAGTATAGGGTAAGTCTTGTGATCGTTTTAAAAATCGAAAATTTTTTTTGACGGATTTACGCGTTTCAGACACTAAAAATTCCAAAAAACATATTTTTCAAAAAAAAATTGCCATCCGTCTCTGTGTGTGTGAGACTGTAAACACTCTATCTCCCGAACAAATTGAGATAGAGACTTGAAATTTGGTATGTACATAGTATGTAATAATGAGAAGAAGCTTATTGAATTTCAGTAACCTCGATTATCCGGAACTCTTTTTTTTCGGACTCTCAAAACACTCGTTCAGATGAAAGGTATATAAAAATTTTCAAAATTGTTTATTTTAAGGAGTGAATGTAAAGAGCATAAAAAAGATAAATTTTGCATAAAGAATGAATTCGATCGGATAATGAGTTGCCGAGATATGTGTAATCCTATTTTTCACACTCTTCGATTTTTCATGACCCTGTATTTCTTTCAAATTTCAATTCAAAGATATATTTTAATTGGGAATAAGACATTTAATCCGACACAGTAAGCCATTAGTTACTAGGATTATCCATTTTGAAGTTATAAGGATGTTTCTTTTACTCAATTCAATAATAGAGCATTTAAAGTTTATGACGTCGTCAAGCCACGATTTTATTCGAATTGCAATGCATTTTATAAATAGTTTACACATGTTTCATTTTCATATTTTATATTATGCATATCCATGATGGGTAAGTATTACGGTGGCTCCCAACGACTAGTTTCCTTCGAAGTTATGTTTTAATTATTTACAGTAATTAAAAATAAATTTATCTGTTGTATTGTATAATGATGTCGCTTACTACATTGTAAAAAATGACCAATGTTTCTTATTTTATGAAAATATGCTATAACCACGAACGAAAATATAATATAATCTTCTGAGTTATCCGAAATTTCAAATAGGTTGTTACATTGTCTTTTGAATCCCCTGAAACGAATACATTTTCAAAATTTAAAGAATAATTTATAAAAACAAATTATTTTTAGCTGCCCGAATTTTTCAGAAACGTTACCGAAGGATTTTTATAGTGTATTAATTAGTGTCCTCAGGCTGGAATACCTGTTTTTCGAATGTTATCCATTCTCAAGTACACGTTTTCAGCCGCATAAGTTAATTTATACACGAAAGAGTAAAGAAATAATCTTAATTTTAATGTTATTGTTAACGCTGTTAATTTTGCATGTTTGTCTGTTAAACATTTTTTTAGCATGAAAATCTTTACTTCAGAATTGATAGCATTCGAAAAATAGGTATTCCAGGCTGAGGACACTAATTAATACACTCTAAAATCCCTTCGGAAACGTTTCTAAAAATTCGGGCAGCTAAAAATAATTTGTTTTTATAAATTGTTCTCTAAATTTTTGAAAATGTATTTGTTTTTGGAGATTCAAAAGACAATGTAACATGCTATTTGAAATTTCGGATAACTCAGAAGACTATATTATATTTCGTTCGTGGTTATAGCATATTTTCATAAAATAAGAAATATTGGTCATTTTTTACAGTGTACCAACATTAAAAAAATTGCACTTATTTCAAATCTTACTACTTAAATAGCAATTACGAAAAAGGTATCTTATATTAGGTACCTTTCCTCTATATTGACCAATATTTGCGGAACTCTAAAAAACATGCTGAAATTTAAACATGATTCTAAAGATCTTTTACAAAAAAGCTAAATATCAAATTAGGTAATGCAGGTATGTTTATTGACGTAAGATAAGCAAAGAATGGTAAATTCAATATTTTTATAAAGTGTATTAAGAACAAATTTAGATGTATTAATTAATCACAATAAAAAGTAAAAAAAAGTCGACATAAAATGGAGTCATTATTTACTTCGATGTATATTATAAAAAACTTCCTTTAAGAATTGAAATTTATTCAACAATGTGTGTGAATTAAAACGACGAATCATAATAACGTTAGAATTAGAATGAATGCAATAATAATCCTCAATTTAAATTGTGTAGTGACAAAGCTGAATTTGCTACTGAAATCATCCTGCGCTCAAATATTTTATGTGTTTATCAAAAACTACTTTCTGTGTTTAAAACCGCTCGTAAAATTTTTAACTTTAATGTAATGTTTATTTGAACATCTATTTTAACTATTTCGTCATTTAGCTTTCTCATTTTTTAAGTATGAGAAGATTTAAATACCCGCTATATATCATCATCATCATCAACAACAACAGCAACAACAACAACAACAACAACCGTTTTTAATCCACTGCTGGATGTAGGTCTCCTCCAGATTTTTCCATTGTTTCCTGTCTAGTGCTTTAGTATTCCAATTAACACCGGCCACTTTTTTGATTTTGTCACTCCATCTTACTTGAGATCGTTTTCTTGTCGTTTTACATCTCTGGGATACCACTGTAGGGTGTTTGTGCTCCATATATTGTCTTGTCTTCTTGCAATGTGCCTAGCCCATTTCCATTTTAACCGTTTAATTCTCTCAATGATGCCAAAAACTTTCGCCTGACTTATTTTCCAAGTTATTCTCTTTCTGTCCCTTCTGGTTATGCCTAGCTTACATCATTCCATACTTCGCTGTGTTGCTTGTAATCTTTGTACCATCCGTTTTGTTCGCCTCTATGTTTCTGCTCCATAAGTTAATGCAGGCAAAACACATTGGTTAAACACAAGTCTTTTCAAACAAAGAGGCATGTTTCTTTTCAGAAAAATATTGTTCTTCGCAAAAGCACTCCATTCATTTATTATTCTTCTATTAATTTCATTCATGATAATGTTGTCCGATGATATTTCCTGTCCAAGGTACGCATAACTTTGCATTTCTTTAATCTCAGTGTTGTTGAAGACGATTTTCTTTTTTTATGCAAATGAATTGAACATCACCTTAGTCTTTTCCAAATTTCTTTTTAATTCCACATTAATGCTAGTTTTTGTCAAATCTTTTTTCATATTTTCCAGTTCTTCAGGGCTATTACGGAAAATTAAAATGTCTTCAGCAAACCGGAGATGGCTTAAATATTCCCCATTTATTCTAATGCCTTTGTTTTCCCAATCCAGATTCTTGAAATTATTTTCTAAGACAGCACTAAAAAGCTTACGCGAAATGGTGTCTCCTTGTCTTACTCCTCTTGCAAGCTTGATCTTTGCTTTTTCATTGTCCAAATGGGTGGTGGCTGTTGCTTTCTTGTAAAATTTCTTTATGATATTGATGTAAGGTTCATCTATTTCAATGTCCTCCAGAGAATCAACTACTGCAGATATGTAGACCGAATCAAATGCTGTTTCATAATCGATAAAGGCAAGGCAGAGAGGTAAATTATATTCTTTATCATTTTCTAAAAGTTCTCTTGCTGTTTGAATATGATCCATTGTGCTAAATTAACTTCGGAATCCTGCTTGTTTTCTATGTTCAGCTGAGTGCAGGGGCTTATTCAAGTCTTGTCGTTAAAACTTTGATGAAAATTTTATAAATCACTGACAGTAAGCTGATTGGACGGTAGTTTTGAATGTTTTCCTTCTTCCCTTCCTTGTAAAGTAGCACCATCAGAGCATTATTCCAATCTTCTGATGCATGTGATTTCTCGAGACGTTTGGAAAACAGTAAGGATAGCATTTTTGCAATTTTTTTTCCTGCTTCTTTGATAAGGTCAAATGTAATTCCATCTTCGCCAGGGCATTTACCTTTTTTCATGCATCTAATGGCTTGTACCACTTCATCTGTCATCACTGGGATTATCTCTTCAGTTTCTGTTAGGTTTATTCGTGGATCACGTAGGTTGATTTCCCTTTAATCTTCACATTTATATAGATCTTTATAGAATTTTTCGACAATGTGTACTATTTCATTATTGATTTTGGTGATTGTTCCATCTGCCCTCTTCAGTGCAAAAATACCTTTTCTTCCAATACACAGTTTGTGCTTAGCTGACTTTAAACTTTTGTTATTTTCAAGAACTTTCTTTACAAGATCACAGTTAAATTTTCTGATATCTTCTGTAATATATTTTCTTACAGTTTTACATAATTCTGCTTATTCAATTCTTGATTTAGGGTAGTTTTTCTTCATTTTAAAACCTCTGCGTTTCTTTATCAGTCTTCTTGTTTCTTCTGTTATGTTCTTTGTCTGCATTACTGGTGCTCTACCAACTATCGTCCTTGCAAATTTTTGTATCGTACTTGTTGTTGTTCACTACTGTAACATCTTCATACTGTAGCTCTTCTTCTAAAATCGATTGAAGTATTTGGAAACAATGTTTAAGTTTCAAATTGAATTCTTCTTTATGTTTTTGGAGATTCTCCACGCTGGCCAAGCGGGTTGGAGGAAGCCCTTCCGCGTTCGTTCTCCATACACTAGGCAAGGGTACTAACAGGCTGCACCGGTGAAAGGTGCGGATTGGACAGTAAGTCTCTGCTCCCAGTCGATTCCTTTAAGTCATCCTTGGAGGCACTTAAAGGGTCTTCTCCTGGTTAACAAGCAGATTAAAAAAATCGATATTGAAATGGAAGTTAACTAAATTGCAACTATACCTTTAAATAAAATAAATACACATATTTTTATATGAAACAGCGAAATGTTCAGTTTTTGCATACTAAACTAAATCTATTAACCTTTTAATTACGGGGTTGGAACATATGTCGTCCCAGCGACTATTTTTTATTCTATTCGTAACACTTTTTAAAACTAAATATCTGGCATACACTTATACTAAGATATATTAAGATATATTAAGATGCAGTACGATGCATCAGAATTGAAGTCAATAAGTGATATTATCACTTCTGAAATTATTATAAACACATTAATCTATTAAGTTTGATTTTCTTCTCTTCGTGATATCAAATGAGGTATTGCAGATATATTTATTGACGTAAAATAAGCAAAGAATGGTAAATTCAATATTTTTTATAAAGTGTATTAAGAGCAAAATTAGATGTATTAATTAATCACAACAGAAACTGAAAAATGTCCACACAAAATGAAGTCACTAAGTTCTTTTAAGAATTGAAATTTATTCAACAATGTGTGCGAATTAAAACGACGATACATAATAACGTTAGAATTTTAATCAATGCAATAATAGTTCTCAATTTAAAATAAGTAATGACAAAGCTTAATTTGCTATTGAAATCATCCTGCGCACAAATATTTTATGTGTTTATGAAAAACGGCGTCTTGTGTTTAAAATCGCTCTTAAGATTAATAACTTTAATGTAATATTTATTTAATCATCTATATTAACTATTTCGTCATTTAACTTTCTCATTTTTGAAGTATGAGAAGATCTAAATACCCGCTATATATATATATATATATATATATATATATATATATATGTATATATATTATATTAAAAAAATTGATATTGTAATGTAAGTTAATTAAATTACAACTATACCTCTTTAAATAAAATAAATAATATATTTTTATATCAAAAGGCGAAATGTTCAGTTTTTGCATACTAAACTAATTCTATTAACCTTTGAATTACGGGGTCGGGACATATGTCGTCCCAGCGATTATTTTTTATTCTATTCGAAACACTTTTTAAAACTTAATATCTGACATACACTTATACTAGGATACTTCCAAGAGAAATCTATTACAAAGAAACTTGTTTTTAAATTGTGGTAAGAATGAATATAAAAATTGTCGCCATTCCTTTCCCGTAATCAAAAGGTTAATGAGATATATTACTTATACACCGAAATTGATTAACAAAAAAAATGCATCATAATTGAAATAAATAACTGATATTATTACTTCTGAAATTATTATAAACACATTAATCTATTAAATTTGATTTTCTTCTCTCTTTACCCATATCAAAACTTTACGACAAAATGCATCATCATCCCTTTTCATATCTTATTATGCGTGGGATTTCACAATAGTCGAATCGCTGAAAAGACTCACACATGGTCCCTAATGAATTTCTACAGGTATAAAGTCTTTCATTTGAAACATAACTATTCCCAATTTAAAATGTAAATTTCCCTAATGACTTTAAAAATAGAAAGTCATTATTTACACGAGCAGAATGCATTTTCATTATTGATGCCTCAGAAATGCGTCTGTTAAATTCACTTCAATACCTCGAGGGCAAGTTCAAGAGAGACTCGTACTTTATGTGCCTAATTAGGTCAAAATTTCAAAGGGAAATTGTTATCCTTTATATAATTAGATTAGAGAATGTTCGTTAATTAAGAACTGTTAGATCTTATCATTTAAAATTATTTTTCTTTAACAAATATAAGTAAACTGTAAAAATAAAATTCTACAAATTTACAGAAATAACATAGTATGTAAATGTATTTTAATTCTCAATTTAAAGGAATTTTTCGTATTTTTCCATCATTGCTTTTATTTTTGAAATTTCATGTGTCTAAAAAAATAAAATAAAACGAATGTTTCTACTTTTGAAAAAATGTTTTACGTCAGTAACAGAAATGAATTAATTGCTATGACTAAAATGTTATTTATTATAATTAACTGTTAAATGAACATTTAATATAGATATTTAATATCTTCGTTTTTTTCTGATAATAATACACAAAATTTAATATAAATGTCTACAAGGAAGGAGCTTTTCTGTTACACTTTTTTTATATTATGCAAAAATTATATAAATTGTATTAGGTAATTTAAGAGGGTCCAGAAAACAAAAATCCTCAAAATTTTGAAAAATATTTTATTGTATTACAAAATTCACCGTTTTTCCCGCTTAAAATGACGTTAAAATAATGTTTCTTTCTTAATTAGAACAGGATATATTAATTGTTTGTTTTCAAAATCTAGCATTCAAATAATGGTTTTCATGGAAACGTTTTTGCGTTTTTCTGCATGACGGTGTTTTTACAACGAATCTCGTCTTTAAATTGTTATAAGTCAAGAACCGTTAAATTTAAATGGTTCAAACTTCGAACATGACTTTTTCAATTATTTTACTTTATTTTTGATTCAGCAAATTCGAAAAAAAAAATTACTTTTGAAAATGGTTACATAACCGTAATTTAATTCTATTCTGACCATATTATTGTACATATTATTGTCCATATTATGGTTAGAATAGATTTAAATGATGGTTACGAAACCGTTTTCCATAAAAACGGTCGATTGACTGGATAGTTTGCTGCAAATTTTTAATAGTGTAGACTAAAATTACTGATGGAAGATCATTTTTGGACAATGACCAGCAGAATGTAGCAGGTACTTCACTTAGAAATCATGAGGTGCGATATTAGACACACTTGCCCTATTTATAAATGTTACTTTATCGAAACACCCAATAGCTTTAAAATAACATTATACATTTTATTTCGCATCCAAATTTTAAGTTAAGGCTCTTAAGATAGATTACTATATATTTTTTCATCTTATAGCGAAACACTTTTCAATTAACATCTGCCTGAAATATCCACGAATCGAGTAATGGATTTCCCTATCAGGGATATTTATTTAATTAATTCGATATTTTTTGTTCTAAAATTAAAAAAAATATATCATTAAGAATGGTAATTATATATGTGTTATTTTTACGAGAAAAAAAAAAGTTATAATGTAATTAAAATTAAGCAAGTAACAAAAATGTTCCGAATATACTAATTTTTAATTTCTTTAAGATAACTTTTATTTCATTTAAAAAGTATTTAATTCACACTTATCTATGAAATGAACCAAATAACGAAAATTTAAAATTAATTCCTCATTGAATTTTCTGACAATGAGATAAGATAATAAAATGATTTAATTCTTTAAAGGTAATGATATCCGGATAATGAAAATTGAAAAATTAATATCCTTCTTTATTTTATATCCTAAAAATAAAGAATTTTTACTTATCCAAAAATAGAATACATGTCTCAGGAAAATTTTAATCATGTGACTAATCATAGAAGCGAATGATTTGATTAAGTGCTGAATTAATGATTTGAAAGAGATATAATTATTCTATAAAACGGTAAAAACTAAAAAATCGTTCCTAATGATGAATCCTTTAAAAATTAAAAATTTAAATTAAAATATTTTGTTCACGCATATCTTATTTAGCTTCCAGTTCCTTGATTTTCTTTAATCTCTGCACATCTTTCTGTTAACTTATGCTCGAAAATTTTAGTGCAGTCGTGTGAATGAAATTTCAAGTTAAATTAACGCATTCTTTTGAACTTCCATACTGTCAGCGACATAGAGATATTCCTTTGAGACAATGGTAAAAGCGTGTTACGTTTTCATTAGCTTATAGAAGATCCGAGTAGGCGTATATTTTAACACTTTGCAGGCGGTAAACTGTGATTACAGCCCGGAAAAGACCGAACGTTGAAAGCTTAATCTTAATCGTGTGATTTTTATTTTGAATTCAGACCAGAAAATTTTAAATAGTTGTTTTATTTTATTTTATTCACAAAATGTTTATCATTATAAATAAATATATATATATATATATATATATATATATATGGGGTGTCCGAAAAGTCTGGAAACGGTTGAATAACTTGAGAAATATACATCGGATCGAAAAACGGCAAAATTTATATTCAATATTTTTGAAAAATCTAGGTAGGAATATCAAAGTTGCCCCCCAACTCGCTCCCCTGGGGGAAAAAGAGTGTGCAACTTTGAAATATTAAATGATAACCCCCTTTTTATTGCAGATGCAGATTCTATGGGAAAAAATACGTTATTTTTGTACTGAACATTTTCTTTGGAAAATCGTAGATGGCACTGTAATCGAGTAAAATGCAGTGAGAATCATTTCCATTGAAAAGTCTGGAAACGGTCAAATAACTCGAGAAATATACATCAGAATGTAAAACGAAAAAAAAGTGTACGTTAAATAGTTTTGAAAAATCTATTTAGGGATATAAAAGTTTGAGGGTATTTTGAGGATATTGTGAGATAGTTGGAAAATGTAAAATAGTGGGTTAAAATTGAAGAAAAAGAACAAAATTTGGCAAAAAAACACATGTAATAAAAACAAATGTATCAAGAGAGCACGATCAAAATATGGTGTCTTAGGTGGTCAGAAAATATGTTTAATGGTGTGAATCGTGAGCTACAAAACGAGACTTACATCATAAACTGTTAATATTTCGGTGTACATTATGCTTAATTTCAATGTAAAATTATTACTTCTAATAATGAATAAAAAATATTGCAAAATTATTTCCTGAAACTTTCCAAAGACGAAAAATACATATTTATTCGCACAACGCGTCCTGACGCTTACCGACGAACTGTGCGTTCTACGGGGGAAACGTTCGAAAGCAGTTTATGCTATTGCCGCTTGGTGGCAACACTTTACGAAACAGAAACCTTGATATTCCATATTAACCGAGTATGTCATAATACCGAAAGTTCCTCTAATACACTGGCTTCCAAAAGTTAAGGTACAACCAGTCTTTTGTGTCTAATTTGAAAACAAATGAACAAAAGACATAAAAATTAGAGGAATTGTGCTTTAAATAGTTATTTATCGAGTTATATTTAATTTTAACATTAAGCATGATTTACAAATAAAAACTTACATTTTTTGCAAAAGTTCACTATTTGATAAAAGAAGTAAATGGAATTTTTACTTACAGCAGCCACCTGTTGACCGAGATAGTTCCAAAGATGCTCGGATTAAGGGCAGAAGATTTAGCTGGCCATTTCATTAGCTCCAAACCTTGATCATCAAAATATTGATCAACAACTGTAGAGCAATACGATCGGACATTGTCCTCTGTTTAACATTAATTCATCATCAATAGCACCACCATACGGTGGGAGAAACAGAGCAAGAATCTCGTCCCGATATCTAACAGCAGTCAAAATTCTTCCGTGACATTCATGGAAGTTACTGTGGACACCGTGGAGATTCCAGCCCAAACCATGATTATACATCTTTTATAAATGTGTCTTTCAACATTGTTACAAATAGGTTGAATCTGATGCCTTGTTCTCTCTAGATCAGCACACAAAATGAATCAATCTCCGAAGCAAACCGAGACTCATCTGTGAACAGTACTGACCCATTGTTGTGTGTTCCAGATAACGTGCCCTCTTGGCCAACATAAACGGACCATGCTGTGTTATCCATTAAGAGGGCCACACACAACGGGTCGTCTTGCATAGAGTCCTTAATTGTAAATACGTCTATGCATCGTAATTGCAGGTATTGTCATCCCTGTTGCTTTACGTTGATCTGAAATGAGCTGGACCACAGTAGTGATGCTCCTCCTTCGGCCAAAAGAGCTAGAAAGCGATCTTGTAAAGGAGTTGTATCCCATGCGTAGTCTGGAACAAGTCTTCTTGATACTGAATTTTTGGATTAAAATTGATCCCAGAGCCTTGGGACCACACTACGAGACACATTAAGACGTCTAGCAGCACCAGCTTGTGATAACCCCATTTCCATCCATCAGCTTGCCCGCCATCTTAACAAATCAAATAAACAACATCTCCTAGAAATGAACAACACTATTTTAGTACCAACAATTGAAGATCAACAACCATAAAAAAATTTCACAGAAATTCTCAAAGTGAGATATTCTCCCTAGACTGCCATATAAATGTTCAATTAAAAAAAGAAACAGAGATGTGCATATTTTTTTCATAAGTTTTTATTGAAGTTATTTATGATCGTTCATATAAACCATATTTTTTACCTTTATTTTCATTCTTTTAATAGTGAGCGTTTAACTTTTGGAGGCCAGTGTAGATTTTTGTAAATACCGGTGCGCGTACAATGTGTAATTAGATTTAAACTTTAAGAAATCCGTAATAAAGGAATGCAATGTTCTCAAATTATCCATAATTGTTGCACCATGTAAGGAAACAAAATATAGCCGAATTTTAGTATAATCAATATGATCTTGAAGAAATACACCTAGTTAAGTAAAATTATATAAAAATGTGTAAAATAGTAAATGAAATCCAATATGGATATATTTATGAGTCATATTTTACTTCAAGCGTAAATATGTCGCATACTTTTTTGTATAAAATTGAAATATTCCTGGTATCATCATAATACAGTATAGCATTTGTGAATATAATAATTTGTTATCTTTTGTTGATATTTGAAAATCTTTACAACGTAATTGAAAAGTGTTTATGACTTCTGTTTGTCCGGCTATCTGTCCAAGCTGTAACTTTCATAAATATACTCGGATTACTAAGTAATTGATATGTTATTCAGGTTTATTTCAGCATGTTTTCTATTGAAAATGAAATGCATAGCATTTATAGTTCGTTTACAGTGGCACTCGAAAGAATTCCGTTGCAATATGATCTAAAGGAGAAAATCGTTTTGCGATAAATAACAATGATGTTACACTATTCCAAGCATAATGAAATTAACAAAACTTTCTGAGGTGCGCTAATGCATGCTTTCTGTAGCATATAGAGTGCAAAGCATGCATCTTTGAAGTACAGGGTCAAAGAAAGTTACTCGGTTACATAACGAAAAAATTGTTATCAGTTCAAACATGATGAAATTAACTATCGTCGCTTTTTTTTAGATTTTTTTTTTTTTTTTGTATAAATTGGTCTCTGTTTGCGGGATCAGTACTAAGTGATGTTACTTGCTTGTATAGGTAACACTGCCGGGTAACTGAAAGATATTTCGACTCAATTTTTAATCTGTCAAACTTTTAATTGTTTTTATGTAAAAGTTTCTTTTAGGCATAAGATGACTTTTTAGGACACTGTCACATGTGCATACCATATACTAAAATATTTTTAAATGATACAATTTGCATAAGCACACTATTTTATGTTTATATGTAGATCAGTTTAAAAATTATTTCTGTTAACAAAATGATATTGTTGTTTTTAACGGAAAAACGTATACATTATGTTTCTGCATTTTTTATGCTAAAAGGAGTGTGTGTGTGTGTGTGGGGGGGGGGTCCAGGGGATTGGGGGGTACATAAAGAATCTAACTTGTATAATTAAAACAAAAAAAAAGTGTTGTTATTTACAAAGTTTTGAAAAGTAAAAGAAATAAAGAGATAGAATAATAAGAAACATAGAAAAAGCATGTTTCATGAAATATTCATATTCTTGAAATAGCATAAAATTCCCATTTATGTAAATACATCTTTCTTATTCTGTTTGTAAGCTTGACAACTTCTAAATTTAAAGTAAACATAACTTTATATCGGATGTTTTTATTCCATTCCCTAACCCACTCTTACTTCTTTACAAATACAATCCTTCATAAATATGAAGTTAAACTACATTTCAGGTAAAGTTATTTAAAAAAAATTCTCCTTTTTGGTGTTTTTAACATCAAGTTTTTGCGGATTTTTTTATTATACTGTAAAATTTCAAAGTAAGTAAAAAATAAAAACTTATTGAAAAAACGTATAATTTCTAAAATAATAAAAATAAACAGATTTTTACTAAAACATCCAAATAAAAATCATATTTTGATGTATGTTACAGTATAGTTGGCACTGAAAGCATAGAGGTAAGTGTAATGTTGCTTCACAAAACGTAATTTTGTGTCTTAATTGTAAAGTTGTAGTGACGTTACGGAACGACACGAATGTGACTCCACGTTTCTAAAAATTATGCAGTCGTTAAGTGACTTCAAATTTTGTACCAAATTAGGAATAGTAAATAAAACAAATATTAGTTTGTTTTAAAAATCCTATCTAAACTATATTTCAAATTATTACTAAGCGAAAATATGTAACTCCTGATTTTTTCTCTATCCAAACCAAATAACTAAAGCTGTGTGTAATATACACTTGCATGTCGTATGGGGTTGTATAATATAAAACATGGCAAATTGACTTTGCAATCACGTCATATTTATGTCACGTAATTTAACAATACGTTAGAGATTTAAATTTAGATTATCAAGTAACGTTTTCTGTAACATGACAATAATGTACTGTATGCCACACTGTTAAAGATTTGCAGAAAATTGTCCAGTCACTTGATCATTTTTATATAAAACGGTTCCATAATTGTAATTTAACTCTATTCTGACCATAATATGGACAATAATATGGTCAGAATAGAGTTAAATTACGGTTATGGAACCGTTTTATATAAAAACGGTCAAATGACTTGGACAGTTTGCTGCAAATTTTTAACAGAGTACGTATATGCCATGATACACATTCCATTTATTTCATTCGTAATTTAGGATGTAAAGTGTATCAGAAAATAAATAGGCTGTAAGATAGGTAAACGTTTATAAATGACTTTTAATGTTTTATATGTTTTAGTAATAGATAAAATAGTTCAGACAAAAATAACACAATAATGAAATTATAGTACAGGTTGATTACAAATGAATATCCCAACTTTGAAGGGCTATATCTTCTGAACAATAAAATGTAGTGTTCCATTTCACACATCGAAATGAGTGAGAAGTTATGAAGTTTCATAAATATAAAGGTTCGTTTTTTCGGCGAGAGATGGCGCTACATGCGGCGGGTTGAAAGTGAACCGGCATGTTCCGTTGCGAGTTCATTCAGTCAGTTGCCGCTATAGACCTTTACCCTGAGGTTGCCGCGGAGATGACAACAAAAGGCCAGCTGACACTGCTGAACTAAAAATGAGGATAACTGCAGCTATTGCAACTGTAACACCCGACATGCTAAAAACCGTGTGGGACGATTTCTCCTACAGAATGGATGTCGTTCGTGTTTCTGCTGATAGTCACATTGATATAAATTTTTGCTATTAGTGATTTCACAATCTTCTGTTTTATGTCTTTTTCACAGGTGCATGTATCTTCTATACTTTTGTTAATAAAGCCCTTCAAATTTGGGATGTTCATTTGTAATCAACCTGTACTTTAGATTAGGCGTTTGAAAAAAATGCTGTGTTGTTTTACAATGAAAAGTTACATTAGAATTTATAAAATTAAGTAAATGTAAAAGTAAAAAATCGTAATTTCTTTGATGAATCTTAATGACATTTCCCATATGTATTATCATCAAATGTTAAACTTCATACATAATTAAATTTTTATTAAAGTCTGTAATATCATGACAGCCGAATGACGCACCGATTCTTCTTTTTAAAATTTAAATACAGAGTTTATTAAATATGAGAGCTGGTATTTACAATAATATTTACACTATATACATTTTCACTAATATTCATAAAAATTCCATCAAACCACATTACTTCTTAAAACAACCAAAATATACTCTTTGCATTCCACATCCTACTCCTCCGAACAAACCACCATTCCTTCGTGTCTTCTCTTCATTTCTGCTTACCTTTTAAAAAAAAAAGGGATGGAAGGATGTTGGTTGCATGACAAAGTCAATTTTAATTTTTAGTCAGTATTTGCTTATTAAATCATAAATATACATTAAAAATAAAATAAAATTCCAAAATAGTAAATTAATTTGTTATAAATTGTTACAAATTTGAGAAACAATGCTCAAAAAGAGAACTAAAAACAATTCAAATTGTAAGGTGTTATATTTTTAAAACAATCTTATAATAATAATCAATCATAATTGTAGTGTTTATCTATCTATCTACTATATATATACGTAAAATGCAAATGGGAATTTCGTTCCGGCGCTGCTTGAACTTGAGTTCTACGGGATGGAATACGAAGAGACTCACACTGTAAGTTAGAAATTTTTCAGGAAAGGTTCTAACATATCGAGGTATGTAAGAGATCATTTTACGTTGATTAGTTATGGAATTATGGAGGATAGCTCTGTAATCAGCTGAAACCGATTGTGAAAGATTTAAAAAGATAATGCTGAATGGATTTCGATGAGAATTGCAATGTTAGCTAGATAATTTTTCGGAGATGGTTTTATTATATTGCATATCGTTCTACGTTGCTTAGTTATAGAATTATGAAGGATAGTTTTTCAATCAGATGATCCCGATTATGAAAGGTTAGCCTGTTTAAAAAGTTCTACTGGACGCATTTTGAAGCGACTTGCATTCTTAGTCAGATAAATTTTCATGGATTGTTTTAGTATATTGCATATCGTTCAATTGTTCTTTGCCAAATCCTAATGTAAAGGATCAACTGAAAGAGCAGCCCCAATTTTGTCTGACACATTAAAATCGTTTTCAGCAATCACGGCCTGATTACTACACAGGTCAACTAGGCCTCAGCCTTGGGCCCATTGGAGACGGAGACCCCAAAATGAGTAAAATTAATAAGAAAACCATTTTCCTAGAATTTGTTTTTCATTTCAATCTTCGATATATAAGAAACAGATACCTCTATAAACGCCTTGCCATTCCCTTTCTCTTCTCTAAAAACAGCTAAAATTAGGGATGATGTGGACAAAATATTTTTATGGGAAATTTTTTTAAAGAAATATTTAAGATGAAGAGATATTTAAAGTATTAAAATATCAAATAGCAAAAGAAAATTTAGATTAACCTAAGTTTCATAAACAAATTTATAAAATTCAGTAAAATTTCCGTTTACTTACCCAAAAACATTTTTAGCTACTGTTTTAGTTTGACGACCCTAAAAAGCTGCTGGGCCTTGGGCTCTTGACATTCTTAATTGGGCTCTATCAGAAATGTGTAAGGACAGTCCCTGTAAAGGTTCATATAAATTTAAAACACAATGCCAAATTCATCGATATATTTTCTTTTATTCAAAGTTCGTTTGGAGAAACAAAGTGCGTAGCGGGCGACTCCTGCTAGTTACTTAATCAAATGTGTAATGAAATTACATTTTATGCACATGAACTTCAAATTTTTACTATTGTTTATTCGCACAATCAGATTCTGTTTGTATACTTTCTTGATAAACAATACTAATGCTTTAGAAAATTTCTAAATGATCATAAAAATACAATAAGCACATTTATGAAATCAAACTGTGTCAAAAATAACTAACAATATACCAGATGCAGCTTACCTCAAGAATATTTTTATACGTATTTTTAAAATGGCGTAATATATCTAAAATTTAAAATAAGTTTTTTCTGAATGAAATTAACAATATATTATTTTTATCTTTTAGAAGACAGTATTTATATTTATGTATTCTTTAAATGTGTTTTTATTTTACCATTTATCATCTACTGTTTCAAGAAATTAAGACATTCCTTTGCTGTATTCCTGACAAACATAGACTTTTAAAAATTAATATACATATTAATATATATAAATTAATATATATAAGTTGATTCTCAAAACGTAATATATTTCTGAAATCTGTAGTGTATTGACTTTAATTTATTTTTTACAAAGAATTTTATACGTATGAAAACATTTTAAAATTAAAATAAATACTTTTAAGAGAAGTTGTATTACTCTTCATTTATATTTAGCTAAAATAAAAGAACGTATGCATTTCAATTTTAGTTTCAGAACAGTGTCATTATTTTTAATTTAACTTTTCTTTAATTTTTTACTTTGTTATTTCTACAATTTTTTGTTGTTGTTGCACTGATTACTTTTATTTCTTTATATTTTGTTTTTCGTACAAGGGATATTTATTGCAAAAATTTATCATTATATTTCAAAGCATTTGAATAAAAAAACATTTCTTAGTTCATAGCTAAAGGGACGGGGGAATTTGAAATGAACTAAAATTGATCAAAAATATCAAGATTTAATTTTGTGTTAAAATTTAAAAAATATATAAATTTATCGTCATATACTTGGTAGAAAGTCTCTTTCCATACTTTTTAAAGGTAAGTAAAGAAAATAACATATCGTAATGTACTTCAAATGCGTCTTTCTCAAAATATATTTGTCGCACTCCATACATTTTTTAAAATGCTGCATGCGTATTAATTTCAGTTCAAAATGTTTAATATCTTTCTGGAACAATCGTGATACACACTGCAACAAATGTTGGTTTGTTAAAGTCCCCAAGATAGTAATAAAGTCCATTAATATGTAAATTAAGTGTCGTGCCAGTTTATTATTTATTAATTAAATAACTGTTTGTTGGATTAAATAAAGGACGTATTTTTTTTTTTTTTTACATTTTACAACATAGTTGAAAGTCCTCATTGATTCCTTTTTTCTGTCTGTCTGGCCGTCCTCTAATACATGTAAATATATTCGAATTGCCATGTAATGTTTACATGTTATTGAGACTTACCAAGAATGTTACTATACAATGTATAGAATGTATTGATAATATAATGTGCAGCATTTATAGTTCATTTCTAGGGATGCACTAAAAAAATGCAGTTACATTATGGTCTATAGAGAAATTTCGTTTCCGATACAGTTTAATGATGTTACAATATTTTAAACAAAATGAAATTAATAAGTATCACTGAAGTGGACAAAAACAGGCTTTCCGAAGAATATACAATAGACTGCAAATTCCCAGCACACATTGTGAAAAAATAAAGTGTTCCAGTTATTATTTTTTTTTTTTACTCGGCCACCCAAAGCCGCATTTCTACGAAACCGTCGTGGTACATCCCCAAAAGCTGCAGCAGAACATGTCCAGCCCAGGACTAAACTAGTCCACACCCTTTCGTCGCGCTGGGCTACAGCTCGTCATGTGACGGTGGACTCGATGAATAATTGAGGAACCCATCATGCTTCTGACGACAATTATCTTCATACCCGAACGGCGAAGAACCCAAAAGGCCACCAACTCCTTCCCGGAGGACTCCGCCACTACATCCCTTCAATTCAATGTCAGGGAGGAGTATTGGACTCCCCCAGGTCGGAGCCCTGCCAACTGATCATCCAGAGGACGGTATTTTTCGATTTTATTACGGTGTGCGATCTCGAGAGGACACTGTTCGCTTATAATCTGCACATCCACTACAGTGACCCTGTCATTCCCATAAACCACCATATCCGGCTTCAGCTTGTTGTTGCCGACCTTGAATTGCGGCTCCTTATGCACAGTGAGGCCTCTGTCTTGCGCTGTACGCCTCACATAATCAACAATCGCGTCGTGTCGATTTATTCTTGCAAAGTGGGTGTGGTGACAGACTTGCAATATGTGATTGAGTAATTCAATTGCACCACATCCACGCCTGCACTACTTAGCCATATCGTTCCTACCTCTTGAACTCCTCGCCCGGCTGTGAAGTACCGCTTATCGGAGATGAATTGCTTTCCCAACATCTCTCCCAGTCATGAAGGACGATCCATAAGATACCCACGTATGAGCACCCGGGACACGCCATGCGTCCTTCAGTCCGGTTCATCACACGAACTCAGTAGCTTACTTTTAAAATAAGAATTGACTTGATGGGTACTGAAATGTGTTCCGAATATGCTCCGCTATCATAGAAAGTGTTCTGCTCAGGATATTCGTTAAATCTAAACTTGAGAAAACATTTGAGGACAGATTGGGGGCACATTTGGGCACACATGTGAAATCATCACTTTCAAAAAGTGCCCTAGAAAGTGTGCTGAACAAAAGAAGTTTTCTCAGAAGCATTCTAAAAACTGTTCTACAAAGTGCGCTTCAAAGTATCCTAAAAAAGGTGACAAAATAAGTGTTCTAAAAAGCGACTGAAAAGTGTATAAAGATTTGCAGTGTAAGTAGTATTCATTGTTCGTTTGCAGGGCGACACAAAAGAATTCCGTTTCATTATGATCTATGGAGATCCTTTGCGATGCATTTACATAAGGTTATCATATTTCAAACATAACGAAATTAAACAGAACCACTGAGGTGCTCTGCAACATGGTTTCTATTGACTATGGAGTGTATAGCATACATAGTTCATTTATTGAAACGCACGAAAGAATTCGGCTATAAGACGGATTAGGATCGATTTCATTGCATGAAACTTTTTGCTAATATTCTGTTAATGTTGAAAAGTGTTTCGTAATCTATGCCTGATGAGCGATTTTTCGTTTTTGGTTTTTGCACAAAGTTGTTTTAGATAATACATTGAAAAAGAAGGGACAGTACATTTTGAAAACTGGAACGCATGGACATTTTGTAATAAATTTAAAAACTGTAAATTGCAGTATAGCAAATTACAACACCTTGTAATAATGTACTTCTTTTAATTACTAAAAGGCTTAAAAAAACTTTATAATCAGTAAAATACGTTTTCTGAGACAGTTGACATGTTTCGGCTCCATCTGACCCATCATCAAAATCTGTAGGAATATTCTATAATTGCACGGTCATGAAGTTATTATTTGAAATGCTATCATTTTATTATTCACGTACTGTTTAAAATTAATGGCTCGTCTTACTCCATGGTTACAAATATGGAAATAAACATTCAAGTAAAAATAAACTAATCGGATGTGCCAATCCCAAAACTTCCTTCTATCGCATACAAGTTTCGCAAACACTAAAAACGAAACAGCACCAATTTATATCAAGGTCTAACTGAATCTAAAGTTTTATTAAATTCCTTGCATTAGTCTTGCGATATGACTATTGCTAAAATCGTGTAAATCCTGGTAAATGCAGCGTTGCAGCGCCATCTGTTGGGAGATTATGACCAAAACCTAATCAACAACATAACACATGTCAACGTCTAACTGAATCTGAAGTTCGATGAAAATCTGTGCATTAGTTCTTGAGATATAGTTAAGTTATCATGAAAATCATGAAAAAAGTAGCATAGCAGTGCCACCTGTTGGTCTACTTACACCAAAATGTAATCAGCATCTATTTATGTCAAGGTCTAACAGGATCTGAAGTTTGATGAAATTCGATGCGTTAGTTCTTGAGATACAGCTATCGTGAAAATCATGAAAAAAGTAGCATAGCAGCACCATCTGTTGGGATATCTACATCAAAATGTAATCAGCGTCTATTTATGTCAAGGTCTAGCAGAATGTGAAGTTTGATGAAAATAAGTGCATTAGTTCTTGAGATTGGTCTATTGCGGAAATCGCGAAAAATGTAGCATAGCATCGCCATCTGTTGGGATATCTACATCAAAACGTAATCATCGTCTATTTAGGTCAAGGTCTAACTGAATCTGTAGTTTGATGAAAATAAGTGCATTAGTTCTTGAGATTGTGATCTATTGCGGAAATCGGGAAAAATGCGGCATAGCAGCGCCACCTGTTGAGCGATTTTCATCAAAAAACTAATCAGCGCCAATTTATATCAGGGACTAACTGAATATAAGGTTTTATTAAATTTCGTCCATTAGTTCTTGAGATAGAGCGCCCACAAATTTTTTGTCACATACAGACAGACAGAGTCACAGACTCGCAGACAGACATTTTCTAAAAACAGTCAAAACGTGTTCAGAACCTTCTAAAACATATAAATCCATCCAAAACCAGAAGTCGAAAATTTTCAGGTTTCCAATACTTTCTTCTTTTAAAGACAGAAGAAAATAAAAATAACGTGCTTAATTTGAAAAAATACATGAAAAACTAAATGATAGCGTTCCAAATAACAACTTCATAAACCGTGCAATTATAGAATATTCTTATTTGTTTCGATAATGGCTCAGATATAGCCGAAACCTGTCAACAGTCTAATAAAACTTATTTTTCTGTTTATAATGTTTTTGTTTTATTCATTTTAGCAATTAATAGTAGCGTATTATTAGCAGTTAAAAAAAAATAATTTTCAATAAATTGAAATTTTTGTTTCAAATATGTATTTTACTTGTTATTTTGTTTCAAAAATGTATATTACAAATATGTATTTTACAGGACACTTGTGTGAAGAATTTTTTGTTGAAATAATATAAATAATGAAAATTGTTTTTTAAAGTTGACTGTTCTGTTCATCAAGAATATTTATAGGAAACCTAATATTATATTATTTTTTTAATTTTTCCATTCTGATTTAATAGAAGAAAATTCTAGGTCCAAGGATGCATTTTAAATATGGTATACCAAGCAATACACAAGAAAACTAGTCGGATGTGCCAATCTTATAATTTTCTTCTATCTCACACAGGTTTCGCATACACTAAAAAGAATCAGCACCAATTTATATCAAGGTCTAACTCAATCTAAAGTTTTATTAAATTCCGTGCATTAGTTCATGAGACCTGACTATTGCTAAAATCGTGTAAATCCTGCAAAATGTAGCATAGAAGTGCTACCTGTTGGGAGATTTAGACAAAAACCTAATCAACAACAACTTATGTCGATGTCTAACTGAATCTGAAGTTTGATGAAAATCCGTGCATTAGTTCTTGAGATATAGTTGTCGTGATAATAATGTAAAAAGTAGCATAGCAGTGCCACCTGTTGGGCTATTTACACTAAAACGTGAGCAGAATCTATTTATGTCATGATCTAACAGAATCAGAAGTTTGATGAAAATCCGTGCATTAGTTCTTGAGATATAGTTATCAAGAAAATTATGAAAAAAGTAGCATAGCAGTGCCACCTGTTGGTCTACTTACACCAAAATGTAATCAGCATCTATTTATGTCAAGGTCTAACAGGATCTGAAGTTTGATGAAATTCGATGCATTAGTTCTTGAGATACAGCTATCGTGAAAATCATGAAAAAAGTAGCATAGCAGCACCATCTATTGGAATATCTACATCAAAACGTAATAAGCGTCTATTTATGTCAAGGTCTAACAGAATGTGAAGTTTGATGAAAATAAGTGCATTAGTTCCAGAGATTGGTCTATTGCGGAAATCGCGAAAAATGCAGCATAGCAGCGCCATCTGTTGAGATATCTACATCAAAACGTAATCATCGTCTCTTTATGTCAAGGTCTAACTGAATCTGAAGTTTGATGAAAATAAGTGCATTAGTTCTTGAGATTGTGATCTATTGCGGAAATCGGGAAAAATGCGGCATAGCAGCGCCACCTGTTGAGCGATTTTCATCAAAAAACTAATCAGCGCCAATTTATATCAGGGACTAACTGAATATAAGGTTTTATTAAATTTCGTCCATTAGTTCTTTAGATAGAGCGCCCACAAATCACATACAGACAGAGTCACAGACTCACAGACAGACATTTTCTAAAAACAGTCAAAACGTGTTCAGGACCTTCTAAAACATATAAATCCATCGAAAACCGGAAGTCGAAAATTTTCATGTTTCCAGTACTTTCTTATTTTAAAGACAGAAGAAAATAAAAATAAAGTGCTTAATTTGAAAAAGTACGTGAAAAACTTAATGATAGCGTTCCAAATAATAACTTCATAAACCGTGCAATTATAGAATATTCTTATTTGTTTCGATAATGGCTCAGATATAGCCGAAACCTGTCAACAGTCTAATAAAACTTATTTTTCTGTTTATAATGTTTTTATTTTATTCATTTTAGCAATTAATAGTAGCGTATTATTAGCAGTTTAAAAAAAATAATTTTCAATAAATTGAAATTTTTGTTTCAAATATGTATTTTACTTGTTATTTTGTTTCAAATATGTATTTTACAGGACACTTGTGTGAAGAATTTTTTGTTGAAATAATATAAATATTGAAAATTGTTTTTTAAAGTTGACTGTTCATCTGTTCATCAAGAATATTTATAGGAAACCTGATATTATATTATTTTTTTAATTTTTCCATTCTGATTTAATAGAAGAAAATTCTAGGTCCAAGGATGCATTTTAAATATGGTATACCAAGCAATACACAAGAAAACTAGTCGGATGTGCCAATCTTATAATTTTCTTCTATCTCACACAGGTTTCGCATACACTAAAAAGAATCAGCACCAATTTATATCAAGGTCTAACTCAATCTAAAGTTTTATTAAATTCCGTGCATTAGTTCATGAGACCTGACTATTGCTAAAATCGTGTAAATCCTGCAAAATGTAGCATAGAAGTGCTACCTATTGGGAGATTTAGACAAAAACCTAATCAACAACAACTTATGTCAATGTCTAACTGAATCTGAAGTTTGATGAAAATACGTGCATTAGTTCTTGAGATATAGTTGTCGTGATAATAATGTAAAAAGTAGCATAGCAGTGCCACCTGATGGGCTATTTACACCAAAACGTGAGCAGCATCTATTTATGTCATGATCTAACAGAATCAGAAGTTTGATGAAATTCCCTGCATTAGTTCTTGAGATATAGTTATCTTAAAAATCATGCAAAAAGCGGTATAGAAGTCCCACCTGCTGGGATATCTACACCAAAACGTAATCAGCGTCTACTTGTGTCAAGGTCTAACTGAATCTGAAGTTTGATGAAAATAAGTGCATTAGTTCTTGCGTTAGAGCTATTGCGTAAATCGCGATAAATGCAGCATAGCCGTATTATCTATTAGACGAATTTCACCAAAAACTAATCAGCACCCATTTATATCAGGGACTAACTGAATATAAAGTTTCATTAAATACCGTGCATTAGTTCTTGAGATAGAGCGCCCACAAAATATTTGTCAGATACAGACAGACATACAGAGTCACAGAGTCACAGACTCGCAGACAGACATTTCCTAAAAACAGTCAAAACGTGTTCAGAACCTTGTAAAACGTATAAATCCGTCGAAAATTTTCATTAATCCAATACTTTTTTTTAAAGATTTTTTTAAAGAGATTAGAATTTCTGAGTTCGCGTCTGCATGACCCATGCATAACGGGTAACAATACAGAACTGACACAAAAACACGAAGGTAAGAAACAACCCTTCGAAATTGTTTTAATTTTTGTAAAAAATTTACTTGTATAATTTCGAAACTAGAAATCAATTCTTTTAAAGTAAAAATCAGGAAATTAAAAAGAATAAAATCCTGAAATTATTAATATGTAACAAAAAGGATCGACATTCAGTTTGTTTATCTTCAAAACTCGCACTGTAAAACTTTAAATAAAACTGGAAAATTAATTTATTTTTTTAAATATATTTTCTAAATATTTTCTAAATTTAATTCAATTGAAACATATTCCCTAAATATTTGAGTATACTTATGGTTTGCTGCTGTTAAATATTTACACATTATTAAGTAGGTAAACTTACTATTTAGAAAAATCCGCGAAAATATTCCACTGATAAAACTGTTAGATATAGAAATTCATTATAGTATTAATTGGTAGTTTAATTGTAGTTAAATTATAATTGATTTAAATTTAATTATAATTGTCTAATTTCATTATAGAGTTTGATAAAAGAGCCTATAAAATAACTTTTTTTTTCCATTCTTAAATAAAATTTGGGAATGTAAAACGCTCATTTAATACTTATATTCATTAAAAGATAGAAAAAAAATCATTGGTAAAAAAATATTTCAAATTTACGAAATATATAAAAGAAATAAACCGCATTTTAAATCTAAATTTAAATGTAATGTCTAATCACTTTCTAGTTCTTATATCTAATTCTTTGTATGTCTCAGACTGATTTTGGTAAGTTAACTTTTTATGCACAATTTGCATTCATTTAATTGATTTTACTTACCCATCATACGTAGTATAGGGTAAGTCTTGTAATCGTTTTGAAAATCGAATTTTTTTTTGACGTATTTACACGTTTCAGACACTGGAGATTCCGAAAAACATATTTTTAGAAAAAAAAAATTGCCATTCGTCTGTGTGTCTGTGTGTGTGTCTGTGCGTCTGTGTGACTGTGTGTCTGTAAACGCTCTATCTCCCGAAAAAATTGAGATAGAGACTTGCAATTTGGTATGTACTTAGTATGTAATAATGGGAAGAAGCCTATTTCATTTCAATAACCTCGATTAACCGGAACTATTTTTTCGGACTCTCGAAATATTCGTTCTGATAAAAGGTATATAAAAATTTTCGAATTTGTTTATTTTAAGAAATGAATATAAAAGACAATAAAAAAACATAAATTTTACATAAAGCATGAAGCCGATCGGATAATGAGTTGCCGAGATATTTGTAATCCTATTTTCCACAATCTTCGATTTTTCATGACCCTGTATTTCATCCAAATTTCACTTTAAAGATATATTTTAATTGGAAATTTTACTCTTAATCAGATGCAATAAAATAGGATTATTATTTTTGGAGTTATAAGGAAAAACCTCTTTCAAGCAATTCAGTAATCGAGCCTTTAAAGTTTATGACGTCATCAAGCCACGATTTTATTTGAATTGCAATGCATTTTATAAGTAGTTTACACATTTTTATTTTAATATTTTACATTATGCATATCCATGATGGGTAAGTATTACGGTGGCCACCAACGACTAGTTTTAATTAGTGTGAAAATTAAAGCAATTTACATGTATTTGCTGTCACTTTCTGCAAAAATCCCCCTAGGAAATTTTTTAGGTTATGAAAACTTAACCTCTTATTAGTTATACAGGATTCCGAAAAAGTGTTCCTTTATCTTCTTGAAACATCAGAAATCGAAAGATTTCCGAGATTTAAAGAAATATTTCTGAAAGAATAATATATTTTTATACCCGTAATTTTTGGAAACGTTTCCAACTTGATTTACAGTTTAATTAACACTAGTATTCACCATCTACCTCAACTGTTGGTTAAGCACGAAAACTTCATCGAAAACTCAAATGGTATTTACGATTAAACTTATTGGACTCCAGTCGCGCCTTGTCCTGTCAGGTAAATGGTGAATACCATTTGAGCGTTGAACCGAGGTTGAATTGAATGGTAAACACGAGTGTAAGCAGTTTTCCCAACCCAGTATCAACAAGAAATCTATGTTTTATAGATGTTATCAAATTCTTTAGTAGATATTTTAATTTGCGTAACCGAATTTATACTTACAAGGGTAACAAAATAATGTATGTCTGTTGAATATGTTTGGTAAACACGAAAATATTTACTTGAAAATTGGTAGCATCCGCGAAACTCATATTTGTATTTATATCGCATTGAAAAACCTGATAAGTCTACCCTAAAAACTACTCGGAAACGTTTCCGAAAATAATGGACAGCAAAACAAACTTTTGTTTCTTAAATTCTTTTATTAATCTTTGAAATCTATTGGTTTCTGAAGATAAATGAATGGTTTCGGAATCTTGTGTAACTTAGAAGAGGTTATAGTATGTGGTAATTAAAGTTTCCAGCAGAGCTGGAATTATATTTTATTATCGTAAACCTTCTTGTAAGATAAAGAGACATCGTTTTTTTACAGTCTAGTACTCTGGTGACCAGAACTGTAAAGCCTAAAAGAAAACGACGTTACATCATCGAAGAATGGATGGCAAAAATATTTGGATAACTAAAATTTAACTTTTCGAGATGACCATCAGCTGGACATAGTCAAAACAAAGAACCAAAATCCATAACAAAACATTAACAAGAGGAGAAAAGATTGATAATATTTTTGGTTTCAATATTTTAAATTTTACTTTTAAACTTCTGAATTTGAAACATTTTCCGTAAGAAAGACCTGATGTTTCTTCATTTCAGAAACACCGAGAAACTTATTTGCATGAATTATCTCATTTTGTAATGTGAATTTCTAAACTGCTCGAAGAAAATGTCGTTTAAAACTTTCATGCTATTTGTCCGATGATTTCAAACATCTCTGTTTTCTGTATGAATAAAATATTAAGTTTCTGCATTGAAATATATAAATCATTTAAATTAATTCAACTATTTACATACCTTTCTTTTGTGGCGAATGTTCATGTTCTAATTCGAAAAGCAGACTTATACTTTTAATAACAACGTAGAACAATACATAATAATATAATTTGAATTGCCTCATAAAATTATGAATTTAACTTTTATTTTCTCATTTATGTATCCAAGTAAATTTTAACTTCGGAATTTTACACTTTAAAATTCAATTAGTTTTTTTAAGTTTTCCTTGTTAGGATTTTATGTAACAGTATATTTCGTATATTTTAAGACATTAAAAAAATCGATAATTCTGTTTCCTTTACTTTAAATATTCAAATTGTATGTAAAATTTGTAACTATTTTCAACTTATTAAAAATGTTATTTTACTCGACATATTATTAGGTTGTAAAGCTTCATACACGTTATCAGAATATTAATGTTATATAAATTATGATTTCTTAAATCCACACACGAAAATCAAATAATTATATTGAAGCTTATCCTTTAATACGTTAAAACAGCTCCTGATTGACAAAAAAATAAGACAAGGGCGTCAATTACCGCTACCCTTAATTTCTAAGGAAAGCACGAATCGAATTGGCGAGCATTAGCTAGTAGAGGGCTGAGCTCTCTAGTATATGTATATTCTTCTATGTAAAGGATAGAATTGATACTTAAAATATAATTACAAAATAGTTGGCCATTATTGCATTAAAATATGATTTTCTTTCATTTCAGGTTTTGGGTCGTTTTTTAGACCAAGTGCGTAGGGTTCGGGTCGAGTTTGGCGTTAACTTCAAACGGAATTTCTGAGTTCGGGTATGCATGACTCATGCATAACGGGTAACAATACAGAATTGACACAAAAACACGAAGGTAATAAACAACCCTCCGAAATTGTTTTAATTTTTGTAAAAAAAATTACTTGTATAGTTTCGAAACTAGAAATCGATTCTTTTAATAAAATAATGAATATTTCTGGTAATAAGAAATATCTATGTATTCATTATGGTGTAATCAATATGAAATAGTCCTGTTTGAGATAGCAAAATTACTTTAAAGTTTAAATGGACAAGTATTTAGTTTTAAGATGATAAATAATATAAAAATATAATTAATTGAAACCAAGAAAATTATGGTGCATTTTCAAAATATGTCCTTTAATACTAGTACATTTAAACTTCTTACATATATACGTATATATTTATATATTATATATATATATATATATATATATATATATATATATATAATTATTATATTTTATTTTTCACTTTTACATCTATACTGTTACTACTAATAATAAACAAAATGTATGGCTGTCGTGGAAAAGTACCTTATTGGCATTTCCTCTTTGAAATAATTGAATATATTTTAGATAAAATACTTTTTAAAATTACTAAAAAAGGTGCATACAATTTATTTAAAACCATATGTAAAAGATGTTATATACATACTTTTACATACGGTTTTAAAGCAATTTTATGCCCCCTTTTAGTAATTTTAATTAATATTTTATCTATTTTAAGTACAAGGTAAATATGACATTCCACTTTAATTTTTTTTTAAATTTTTCTATTGTTGAATCCAATATATTATTTATGTTGTCAACATCCTTTTTCTAAGCAATTAAAAAACGCATAACGATAAATGAGATACCATATAAAATGATTTTGAAGCGGCTTCTGACATAGTACACACACATTTCGATAAAACACGTATTTTGATTAAAAATTAAATCGGCATTGTTTTCATAAATGAAATAAAAGGTTTTCCTCAAATTAGTGTTGCCATAAAATATAAAATAGCGCAGCAATGCTTATATAAAAAATGTTCAATAGAGATAAAGTGGGACATAGTTTTTGCACGAGTTTATTTTATGTTTATGATTTAAAAGCAAAATTTAAATTTAAATGCTCAATTTATTTTTCCTTATCCCATGTTTTTTTTTTCCGAAACATACGATATCACTTTTCAATGTAGTTAAAATAGAATATATATATATATATATATATATATATTGCGTTTGCTATCTTCGGTCAGTTTTTGCTCTAACTTTGGTGGAATAAATGAGATAATAATCTGTTTTGACTAATGTTGTTTGCAGATATTTTTATTCTTAATTTTTCTTTAGAAGTTTAAACCTGCATCTAAAAAATATTAGATATTGGTAAAAAATACTAGACTGCAGTGCGAAATCTTAGCATGGGTCCATTGGTATTTTTTTTTTCACTTTTTTCACTTTTCTTAAAAAATGTCATTACTGTATTTGTTTTTTATGTTTAATTATATTTTTAATGTTTAATTTATAAACCCTTTTCAATCTTTCATTATAATTATACTCACCCTTGTGTAGTTTAGAATACAGTTAGACATCTCTTCTCTTATGACTCCCGAAATTTTAGAAACTACTCTTAGACGGGGGCGTAAAGTTGGTGTCAACTTGGAAGCCGAAGACATCCCTAAACTGTTCAAATATTTCATGTTGAACAAAATATCAACAATTAATTGTTTTCAGCAGAGCTGAAATTGCACCGGAAATTAATGAATATAACAAAGGATTTGAGTTATCACTTAATACACAGCGTACAACCAACAGAGCGAAAAAATTTTCAGACAGGGGATAGAGCCCAGACAGAACGCTTGGTATCATGCAACAATGCTCTATCATTTGAGTTATTCGGACGACATCCAGCGTAGCATTTCTCAATCGTATATGTTGGCAAGGCTGCAACTTTGCAGCACAAGAAACACAATACGTTGTAGACTTGCCAACATATAAAAGTGAGAAATGCTAGACTGTATATTGCCCGGATAGCTCAAATGGTAGAGCATTGGTGCATGATACCAATGATTCCGGGTTTGATTCCCGGGCTGGATATTGTTTTCACTCTGTTGGTTGTACGCCGTGTAGTAAGTGAAAAATCCTTTGTCAAATTCATAATATCAATATTTCTATTTCAATAAATTTTCGAATTTTATGTAATCCAAAATAGCTAGTGGTCAGAACATGAGCTCATATAAAATCACAAACTATTCTGTTTAGGAAATGAAAAAAATGTTCAAAAATTATGAAGATAATTCTTAAATATAAAATTCATCTTTAAATATGTTTTTGATAGTCAGAATAAATTTAAGACATTTCTTGTTAAACAAATTATTATATGTTAACTGCATGTTTAAATGTCAAAATATAGCGATTGCATGTTAATTTTCAGTTTTTAGAATAATTCTAAACTGTGTAAATAAGCTAAACCATTATTAAGTACTTGTGTTTCCCAGAGAAAAAAAAAGTTGTGAAAGTATTTTCGTAATTTACACAATCTTTTGCGGTGACTTAATTAAGTTGCTTCAAAAGAAATTTAAACTATTGTGTTCTAGTTGAGACCAAGAGAATTGTTATGTATAAAGTACGTGCTCTGTAATGAAAGTGTTATTTGAAATTCTTTTCGAGAACATGCTGTTTCCAACACATTTGGAAAACATTTATTTGAAAGAAATACAAATTATTTTTCTATTTCTTGTTTTGTTTTATTTTTCTACAATGGAGTTAAACTATTTTGTTTCTACATATGCAACTGTTTTTACAGCAGAAACCTGTAGTTATTTTGTGGTAGCAATATGAAACCATTTATTAACCATATATTAACCATATAAGATCAAATCATTTATTTATATTTTAATGTAACAGCAAATATAAAGTAAGAAGTTACATTTAAACTAGATTAAGTAGTTTATATTTCCAGTAATGATCTAAATTTGTAAAAGCGGATATTTTGAAATCGCTACCACACTACAGGTTTAGAGGTTCGCCTAAGGACTTGGGCAAGCTGGACTCAAACTTTCATCCCTTTAGGGTCGATAAAATGAGTACTAATCGTGCTTGGAAACTAAATACCAGAGTTTCTTTGTCAGGCTGGTGAACTGACCTAAATATTCTGCTATATATAGCACGTCAGCGTATGTTTTCAAATAATGACTCATACGCCAATGGTACGCATCCAAAACTGTACATGACTGGCTATAGCTACGATGATGCCTGACCGGTGTTCTAGTGACAGACCTTGGACTTGTCTAGCCTTACAATGTGATGTTGACTTACAAGGTTTTACACAGCTGACCGTGCTCATGAGAGTCCGTACTCTCAAAGGACGGCCTGCCTTGCTCACTGGCCCCTCCCTCATACAAGTGCGAACAGAACGCATTTTATTAATTTCCCTCGCTTGTCTCTAGAAGACTGAACATAATATTTCAAATCAACATCTACAATGTATGATTAGGGAGGTGTCCACAAGACAGTGCATTGTGGTCAAATAATACCGAATTACGCACCGCCGCGTGGCGTTGCGGATTGTAGTTTAGTTTTAGACTAGATTTTTTAAATGTATATATATATATATATACTTTAGTAAGTGATTAAACTTACACTAGCTGTGAAAGTTAGAAGAATAATTAAAAAAAGGTAATATATGCTAATTCTTTTATGTGAGTTCCAATGAAAGGTAGTGTATTGGTAGCTCAGGTTCAACGTTATCATGTAGTCCAGTTATATCCACCTCTGATACTTGCAAATTCGATATTTTTTTTGCATGTCGAAGATGGAACTTGTCGTGGAGGAGGTATTTGACAGATTGTAAGAAATAGCGTTTAAATGGGAGAATGGAATGAGGATAGTATTTTGAACTACTGTAACAGTTTGCAGTTTTGCCAGGGGTGCCCAAAAACCATTTTGTTCGTTCACATTTTGTTTCTAAAATCCTTTACAAAGAAATTTAAGCATTTCTCCGCCCATCTTTATATCGAATTTCCTATATTACTTAAATGCATATTTTGCTTAAATAGGATATTCTAGATTTTAAAGATCTTGTGTAAGTTCTATTTTTTAGCATCAAAACCATTCATGTTACACGAGTTTTTATACTTATTCCTTTAATATTTTTTTATAACAGAGTGTTTTTTACATTTTAATAATATGATGAGTAAAATGCAAAGTTATATAATTCTTTTACTCTTTGTAGCTAATAGATATTAAGTACAATTTTTGTTATGCTATTATATATTTGCTCAATTACTATAAAATTAATGTCAAAGTAATTGCTGACAAATTTTAAGCTTGGTTGTAGTGGTCTAGCAACTACCTTATAAAGGGACTCTAGTTTTTTGAATGCGAAAGTATTGTCACATTAACCTGTGTGCGCAACGATGACATCTATACTTTCTTTTACTTTAAATTTCCGAAGTGTGTTTGGAGCTCTCGGGGTCTGCGGTTAGTGTTTTTCGTTGTACGTTTATGCAAATTTGGCTTCGTCGGTCAATCTGTGGAGAATACAAGGAGAAGCGAAATGTTGTATTGCCGGATTTTGGTCGAGTCCTCCCGTTTCGGATATCAAGGTGTGTGACGAAGGATTGGAGTTGCAGTTTCAACCTATGTTTAAGAAGAATTTAAGCTAGCCGAGAGAAAACGTGCCGGTTGGGTAAGATTAATTTTACTTATAGTTTGAATGAAGCCTATCGGCAGCCACGTTTTGCTAATTTTTGTGGAGTTTAGAATGTATAGAAAACTTCGAGTTAACTTTTTTGCCTTGCATCCAAATATTTGCGTATTCCTAGACTTTTTGGTGATTTGAATCGTCAGTGATCTGTATGTAGGTGAATTTTGACATTTAATATGCTTGTATTTATTTTGGGTGAAGATTGAGTTAAGGACTAATCGTTAATAATCGCCGCATAACATATGCTAAATTTGCAACGAGATTTCAGTGCACCCCTACCCGATTAATTTCAATAAAGTGGTTTTAACTTTAAAATCTAATTATGGATGATCTTCAAAATGTCGGCCTTTTTGAGTACGTCACTAGGTTAATGGCAGTAAAATTAACTATTTTAATGCAATGATCTTTCCTTAGTGAGATTTTTCATTAATGAGATCAACGATTTTATTAAAATTTAACTGCGACACATGCCACACTGTACAAAATGCTTTGCTTATTTACGATTTACAAATGTACTTTATATAGTAATTAATTTTGTCATTTCTAGAATTTAATTACATGTTTTGCCATCTATCATACAACAGTTTTGAAATATTCAATTAATTGATAAAAGTCAAATTGTATAAAGAAATTCATATCTCAACGATATTTTTAAAGACAATTTAATATATATTCTTTATAAATCATAATATGAAGAACATTCTTTGTACAGCTGAAAAAACAACAATTTGGTTTGTTGTAATTATTTTTCTATATTTACTAGAAGATAATTTTATTTATAATTACATTTATTTGTTTTTGTTTTTATGTCCGTTGTACATGTTTCTTTAATTACTTTAAATTTAAATTTAATAACCATGTTTTTCATTCCTTACAGTCAAATAAAGAAAATTGCAGATAGAAAAAAAATTTTTAATTTGAGTTGAATAAAGCATGTATCATACTAAATAAAGATTAAAATAGAAAAATCAAATTTAAGCAAGAAAAACAAGAAAATGCTTTAATAAAACGTAAGTGAATTTTATTGGACTTGAAATAGAAACGTAGATTTAATTTGTATAATTATAAAAACAATAATAATAAATATGTATATTCTTAAAACATGTTTGTTGCTGCAATTGTTTAAATATGATAAGGAAATAGTAATTTTTATTATTATTTTAATATAATTACTCTTAAACATAGCATTAATTGCTTTGACATTAAATCTAAACTACTTTAAATAAATTGTAAAATTAAAATTAAAATATTAAATATTAAGACATTAATTACTATGAAACAAAATTTTAAATACAAATTTTTCTACCCTATTTGACATTTGAAAGAAAAAGTTTTTAATAGGAAGAAATTTATTTGCTATATTAATTAATTTGTTATTTTTTTTCAGAAAACAAATCTAATTTTGCATATTATTTTTTTTTAATATGCTTTAAAAATTTCTATTAATTGACTCAGAAGTATATTTTAATCTACTTCCTAATGACATCCCGCAGAAAATTTAAAACGTAGAATTTTATAAGTAATTTTAAAACGGCAATCTTTATAACTAACATTAGAAAGGTTGTTAATTCATAATCTCTAAATTAAGTATTTCTTTTCAAGTAAACATTTTTATTAATCTAATTAAAATAACTGAAATCTTTATTATATAAATTCATTATTTTTTACTTTATCATATTGTTTATTAATTATGCAACAATTGTCTTTAAAAATATTAACACGCATAACTTCAGATTAAATATCATACTAACACTTAATGTATATAAAAATTCCGGGAATAAATGTTTTATTTTTATATAGAAAAATAAAAATTTTTACAACTTGCATTTCTCTTCAATATGTACACACATATGAAGTAAGAATGCGATTTCTGTGACATTTTCTGAAAGTCATTTTGATATTTGAAAACGTTTTCCTTCTTGAATTTGTAGGATTTTAAAGCACAAAATACATTTTTATGTTTAAAATTTTTGAGAAAACTTGCGTATTATTTTTTGGCAATTTCAAACTTATCAGCTCTGTTTCCTTTAGAACCCTGTTTGAACCGCTTTTGGACTTAAATTGCCAACGCTCTACTTATTGAGCTACATGGACCAATAGCCTGCAGACACAATTCACTCAGGGTACCTTATTTGCAATAGCATCTGGTCTGCCATGTAGACAGCTCAACAGAATATATAGCAGGTAACAGAACTTCATTAAATCGTGAACGAAAAATCATGCATCAGACATATATTATGAAACACTTAACAATACTAACAGAACATTATTACGAAATTTTATTTTTTCATACATCAAATGATGCTTATCTAAATAAGCAATTTAAAAGAAATGCATAACAAAAACGATTTTTTTTCATAATACTGTGATGTAAAATAATTATGTAACCGAATTATTCCCTGTAAACAAATTGTAAAATCTTTACATTTCACTTTCAATAGCAAAATTTCTATAATGAATTTCATTAACATTTAAAAATCGCATGTCATTTCTGAACTCTGGTCAAACTGAATTGATAAACACTCTTCAACTATGTTGAAAAGAGTTAATAAATTATTTACTTGCAAAAATAGAGATTAAAAATAATCGAAAAATTTACTGTGAGTTAGGCTTTTCAAAATTATTGCAATAATTATCATTAAAAGACATGTAAGTTAAAATATTGTAACTTATAATTACTGAACTAATTTTATCGCAAGTCTGTTGCGATTGCAAAATCTTATGTAAGTCCGTCTTCCGTAGCTCCTTTTGTTACCGTATATTTTTGGAATTACTGGCGTAAGAACGTTTGCATAACAGTCATAAAACTGCTCAAAGTCCAAACGAACATTACCAACACGCGAGGAGTTAACTTTCTGAACTAATGTTACATCGATCGTCGTTTACAACCTTAATTCTAATCTATATTATAAAGAAAATGCATGTTTGTGAGTAACTATGACGTCATACTGACGGTGGCAACGATTTGAGTAATAATTTTTGCATTTATAGCAAGTATAAAAACTTCTATACACTGAACAATTTTTATTTTTACAAAGTCGAATAGGAAACAAATTGTACTTACAAATACAATTTGTTTGTAATCTCTATCTTAATTCACTGATATTTTATGCTTAAAAAAAAGTAGTGTTCTTTAATATATCTGTAGGACCAAAAAACGGCGTAAAACCTGATTATGGAAGACTAACATATGTGTACTTAAAACAATGTAAATAATTCAGAATTTATTTGTTTCCGTGTAATAATCTATAACTAGTCTATACTAATCTATAACTAATCTATAATACGAAGTAACAAACAATGATTTTTGGTGTCGTTGTTGGACAATCAACAAAATATACTAAATGTAGAAAAATCTATTAGGGTTTTCAATTTAAAAGGGATTTTTACCTATGTTCTCTATACAGTGCAGTATATTTATTTCTTTAAATTTGGGATGCGTGGGTTAGATCACTTGATATTGATTACATCCTATATTTTTCTATTACTTTGTATTATATCTTTTTGATAAAAGCTGAAATTCTAAAAATACAATTTTTAATTCCTCTTATAATGGATTTTAGAAATAACATGATATTTATTTGAATATAAAATTAATTCAATATTTCAATCACATTATAATATTATGCAGAGTGTTCCTTATTATAGTTGACTAACAGCTAAATTATTTATTCTATCGATTAATTAATATAAAAAATTTGTCAAATGTTGTTCTTTATCGTATGAAAATTTATTTATTTGAATTTGTTTTTTAAGTTACGAAAATAAACTTTGTATACGGTCCCTTGGTCCTAAAAATTTTATTTAAAAAAATTTCCGATTCTGTAACAAGTACAACAGTACAACAGTAAACATTCTATTCTTCAACGACCATAATTTACAGAGTTGCGATAATTTGAATTTTATGAATTTTCGACATTTTCTAGCAGTAAACAAATCTCGCATTTTTCCGCAGAAAACATTGAAGAAAGTCTTTATACTACATTGTGAGGTTTCCCAAGAACATTTTCGTAAGTTAGAGCTTTATAAACAAATAATTTTCCTTTTCATTTCTTATTTAAAGAAAATGAAATTTGAAATTCATATATTATCCTTTAGCGTATGTACATTTAATAAATAAATTTCGTGAATATGTTTTCTCTAGTGTATAGAATACATTTTCATCGAGATGCATATACTTTTACACAAATTTCTTAGAGCTTTAATTTTCTTTTTCCTATAATTTTATTTTTATGTAACTTCAAAGATATTTTCGTAGAAATAAAATAATAGTAGGTGTATGTGAATAAAAAATCACATTAAAAAAATGAAGTTAATCTTCTAAAGCGAGCCTGCAAATAAAAATTCCCTAAGTATATCATTAAATTGCTTTGAACGTTAGTACAAAAAATGCTATTTTATGAAGATATTTCTTTCAGTAGAAATATACCTCTTTGAAATTTGTGTAGGAATATCTAGGAATTGTTTATTTTCATTATGATATAAATAGGTTTATATACATAACTATATTGTATATTGAAAATATACATAGGTTTTTAAACATTAATCTATTGCATGCATGTTTTCAATTTTCTTATTTCAGGGTAAAATTTAGATGCAGAAAAAATGCAAAATACAATATAAATTAACAATAAAACAATTAAAACAATCTATATACCTAAAGCGAAAAGCACATTCTGTCAAATTCACTCTCTCTTTTCGTCTAAATCGTCTATTCGAAAAAATCGTCTATTTGCGCATGCTTCAACGTTTTTTTGAAGGCTTCTCCCCTCAAAAACGGGAAACGTGTTTAGCCTAGGGGGATTGAAAAGGGTTGATTGAAAACGGATGGCGTAATATGGACATTGCGTTAAAAGTTTTCTTTTTAAGAACTCACGGTTTTACTATGAAATATGCATATTTTTTCGTAAAATGTTAAAGAGAGCTTGGATACAGTTATATTTATAACCGAATAAAATTTCTAAGAGTTTGGAAGATGAGACCTATTTATTTATTGCTATGTTAAAGGAGCCGACGCGAGTATAAACAAAAAAAAAAAAAAAACAGCGAGAATAAAACGATTTTTTTACAACTAGATAACAATATTTTTTCGCGAAATTTTTACACGGGCTGTAAACCGTTTTATTTATAATCAATAAAGATTTCAAAGAGTTCGGACAAAAAGAAGAAAATGAGCGATTTTATCACTAAACATCAATATTTTCGCTAAATTTTCATTTTAAAACTCATAATATAAACTGCTACCTTTTGTGCAAGAGCAAAATTTACGTCAAAACATCTTTTCTGTGATACTAAATTGTTATAAATACTAGTTGGATGTGCCAATCACAAAACTTTATTCCATCTTACACAGGTTTCGCATACTCTAAAAACGAATCTCAGCACCAATTTATATCAAGTTCTATAACTGAATCTAAAGTTTCATGAAATTCCGTGCATTAGTTCTCGAGATACGACTATTGCTAAAATTGTGTAAATCATAGAAAATGCAGAACAGCAGCGTCACTTGTAGGGAGATTTATACGAAAACCTAATCAACAACAATTTATGTCAACATCTAACTGAATCTGAAGTTTGGTGAAAATCCGTGCATTAGTTCTTGAGATATAGATATTTTGAAAATAAAGAAAACAGTATCATAGCAGTGCCACCTGTCGGTTATTTACATCAAAACGTAATAAGCATCATTTAATGTCAAGGTATAACACAATTTAAAGTTTGATGAAATTCTGTGCATTAGTTCTTGATGTATACTTACAGTGAAAATCATGAAAAATGTAGCATAGCGCTGCCACCTGTTAGGCAATTTATACCAAAACATAATCAGCATCTATTTATGTCACGGTCTAACAGAATCTGAAGTTTGATGAAATTCTGTGCATTAGTTCTTGAGATATAGCTAATGAAAGTCGTGAAAAAAGTACCATACCAGAGCCATCTGTTGGGATATCTACATCAAAACGTAATCAGCGTCTATTTTTGTCAAGGTCTAACTGAATGGGCAGTTTAATGAAAATCAGTGCATCAGTTCTTGAGATAGAGCTATTGCAAAAATCTCGAAAAATGCAGCACAGCAGCGTCTCATTTTGGGCGATTTGCACCAAACACTAATCAGGTCAAATCTAAGTTCCGTGCGCTGGTTCTTGAGATAGAGCGCCCACTAAATGTTTATCACATACAGACGGACAGAGTCACTGACTCACAGACAGACATTTTCTAAAAACAGTCAAATCGTGTTAAGGACTTTCTAAAACGTATAAATAAATCGAAAACCGGAAGTCGAATATTTTTATGAATCCAATACTTTCTTGTAAAGATAGAAGAAAATAAAAAGGCTAATTGTATGTTTCTTTTTATTGAACTTTTTCTATTAAGTCTTACTAACTTAATATAACTGATTTATTCAAGGTTTTTTTACACCCACTGTAAAATATATATATATATATATATATATATATATTACGATAAATTGCAGGTAATAAGGACTGTCATTAGTGACTACCGGTTTTCTTATTATGGGGTAGCCACCATGAAATTATCGCAGTTGTCACATCATTAAGTATGGTCATTGATTCGCCGAAACCAGGTACTGAAGGAACTCCACCGAATAATTGACACACATAGCCGAGCAGCAGTCAATAACAAGACTCGTTGTAGGCGATCAAATGTATTTATTCGTAGCAATGTCATCCGTTTACATAATGCAGAGTAATAATTTGTCAGCACGGGAGTACGATGTTCACATTCAATAGATAACAGACACTGAAGACACTACCATACCTTAGCTACACTCTATATACAAGATGGAACACAATGTTCTTAGATGACCCACTATGTACAAAGGGAAAAACAAAGTTGAATTGGAGAATGGGGGTCACTGGAGCCGCATATTATTTTAACAACCAAAATAGAGCAAAATCCTGGCGATCCGCGCCCGGGCGGTATGTTTTATACTAAAAAAATCGGTGTAAGAACACTAACGCGCGAAAATTACCAACCAATAGAGTGGAAAAAGGGGTGTGGCCAATAAGAGAGCGCCGAAACATCAATGGCTAAGAAATTAGGTTAAAGGCGGCCGAACTTGACGTACAAGTAAGTCATTACAAGAATCGGATGAATTTTGGAGGAAAAAAGTAAGCGCGCGAACGCAGAGAATGATGGGACAAATCGAACGATATCTGAAAATAATAAAATAAAAAGAATGTAAAGAAAAAATATTCTGAAAGAATAAATTTCACTGTCTCAATAAAAGGAATTTAATCAAATGCTTTTTAGGAAGTTTTTGCAATTTAGAATTATTTTTAGACTAAGGATTTAAAGAATATTTTGACTAAGATATAGAATTAAATCAAACAGGGGATTTAAGATATAAATAAAAGACAGAGAAATATTAAAAATAATAAAATAGATAACATTTAGTAATTTAATAGAATGGTGATAATTTGGAATAAGAACTAAGAAAATGGCGAAAAGAAGGGAATTTTTTTTTTTTATTATTACATATATATAGATAGAAGATAAAAGATATACGAACATATAATATAACATTTTCCCAGCTACCCACGATTTTAAAAAAAAAAAAAAAAAAAGAGAGAGAGAGAGAGAGAGAGAGAGAGAGAGAGAGAGAGAAATTATTTCTGGATATTCAGAAATCTTAGAATCCAATAGATTTGCGATGTTTAAAGAAGAATTTTTGATTTTTTTTTTTTTTTTACTTATTTTTATGTTGCTTGAAGTTTATGATAATGTTACGAAGTAGTTTTACAATGCTCTAATAAATTTTCTTATCCCGGTATCAACACAAAATATCAATTTTTCAGATCGTATCAATTCTCAAGTAAACATTTTTAGCTGCATAACTGGTATTTATGCATTCAAGAGTAACAAAATAATGTTCATTTTACGCTGTTAATTTAGCGTGTTTTTCGGTTCAATATGAAAATGTTTACTTGAGAATTGATAGTATCCGAAAAGATGATATTTGGTGTTGATACGTAGTCGAGAAAACTGATTAATACACTGTAAAACTACATCGTACTACGCTCCCATAAATTACGGGTAGCAAAAGACACTTTTGTTTAAGAAAAGCTTCCTTAAATCTCGGATGTCTACTGGTTTCTGAAACTAACGTAACGCCTTTTGAAATCGTTTGTAAATCGGAACAGGTTATATAACTTATATTTTCGTAAACCTTGCTGGATCAATATTCGTAACGTCTTTTTTTTACATCGTAGAAAGAAAACATTTGCGTATTTGTAGCGCAAACGAATTTCAGATGCGTATCTTTTGTAATTTTTTTGTATTATATTTACAAAAAAATATTGTATCTTCTTAGTCGCCAACCATTTTGAAAAAACTATCTTTGCCTTCAGAAAACGTTTAGAGAAGCAGTAATGAACTCATTACAGAAACCAAAATTGGCGAGTTTTGATAATTGGCGAGATTTCATAATTGGCGAGCGTTTTTAAAGTATCCCTTTTATTTTTAAAATACTTTCGCAACCATCGAAAATTTTAGTTTTCTGAGATTTCTCTAGAATCCTTTTCTAAATTTTTTGTGAAACTATGGGATGAGAAAGATTTTCCGAATGATGGGTTAGTATAAAACTACTCTGAATTTTTGCAAGTCTTCCTGCTTTATTACAAACTTTCCCTACAATTTCTTATGTGTATCAACTTTAAAAGCAATAAAATCTACAATATTTTTATAAATTAAAATTATTCGTTAAAAAATTTCCGTTAATAAAGCAACACTGACGAAAAAAGGTTTGTAATGAAAATTCAATCTGAGACGATGATTTTTTGAAGATTGTAACAATTTTCAGTAAACAATAACAAAAAGTGCATATAATTAATTCAAATGATAACATTATACAGAGGGACTCTTCTTATTGTTTACTCACAACTAGTGCCTAAATCGTTTGTTTTAGTGGTATAGTTCAAAATGCAAAAATGTTTCCAATGTTGTTTTTTATTATACGAAAATCCATACGGTCGGTTGGTCCTATAAATTATATTTGTGAATATTTTCCCATTCTCTAACAAGTAAAATATTAAAAATTCTATTCTTCAACGACTTAAACAAACCAGTTATGATAATTTGAATTTTATGCATTTTCGGCGTTTTTTAGCAGTAGCCCCCCCCCTCCCCCACTCTTTTTTTTGCACGGAGAAAAACTTTATGTTACATTTTGAGGCTTACCAAGAACATTTTTTAAAGTTAGAACTTTATAAAAGGGTAATTCTGCTTTTTTTCCATATTTGAAGAAAATAAAATTCGGGAATTCATATATCATCCTTTAGTTTATGTACCTTTAATTTATAAATTTGTTGAATATAGTTTCCCTAGTTTATAAAATACATTTTCTTCGAGATGCATATACTTTTACACAAATTTCTTAGAACTGTAATTTTCTTTTTCATATGCTTTTTTAATAACTTCAAAGATATCTTCTTAGAAATGAAATGAGTACATATATATAAAATAACATTCTAAGAATCAAGTTAATCTTCTAAAGCGAGCTTGCAAATACAAAATCCCTAAGTATATCATTAACTTCCTTTGAACAATGACATTTTATGAAGATAATTTCTTTAAATAAAACTAATCTTTTTTTAAATTTGCGTAGAAATTTCTCAGAAATGTGCATTTTTGTAATGCTGTGCTCTAAAAATTTTAAACATTCAAATGCGAAAAGAATACAAAATGTAAGAGCAATACATAAATTGAAATCATTCATATTCTTTAGAACAATAAATATTCATTGATCATTTTTTAAAGATAGAAGATAAGCCTGAAGTATTTTTTATTAAATACTTTTATAATTTAAGAATATTGTTCGGCACATTTTATTTAGGGAAAACGGCAAAAATTAAAAATGTATATATATCGTCCTTAAACTGTCACTTTTTGTAAGTCAAAATCTTTTCTATTAAACTAAGTAACCGTAAAAGAAAGAATAAATTGTATGTCTCATTTATTGAACTTTTTTTGTTACGACTTGCTAACGAAATATAACTGATTTGTAAAAGTTTTATACGTAGGGGAGATGGGGGATGAATGGGACAAGGGATGGATGGGACATTCTCAATATTTCAGGCAATAAACCTTTTTTTAGTTGCTTCCGATCCTCATAGATTTCACTTCAGAACCAAAAGCAAGACCACATGGCTGTTTTCAGTTTTCTTCAAATTTGCATTTCCTGAAAACTCTGCTTAAAAGTAATTTTTTTTACATTTGAAGTTACTTAAATATCTTATGCAATATAAACAATTAAGATATGCTGTAGTGTTTTATTTCAAGGCTCAATATTGGTAATTAAAATGAATGCATATTAATCATTGTGACAAAATAGTTGTTGAGACAAAATGGCTGACAATTGAATATAAGCATCATGGGGATAATTGCGGCATTTCAAATGGGATGAATGGAACTGTCTTATTTATCCCTAGAGGATGCTGAAAAATATATTTATTAACTAAATAATATTATATAGGTTGAGAAATTAATACTTTATGGTAATTATTCTTTTAACATTTCATCCTCATTGTAGCAATCGTCTTCAGCCATTGAATGCTTCCGCTTATGGGCCTTTTAAGGCAATGCTGAGATGAGTCCAAGATGATTGGCTAACAAATAATCCTGGAGATCATATTACAATTTATAATCTCTCAGCTTTTGACAAGGAGGCATTTTTGTCAGATTTTAGTCCTTAACATTAAATACGGGGAGGAAACTGTTTGTGTCCCATTCATCCCTGCTGTGGGGATGATTGGGACATAGAAGAACTTTTTTTTTTAAATTTCATTTCTATTTCTGTATAATAATAATCTTGAACAAATATTGTGCATAAGATGTAGTCAAACACTTAATGTGTGACATGTGATATATAATATTGATAATAACTTAAATAAAAAATTAAAAATAAATATTTTTGTGAAAAAGTCCCATTCATCCCCCATCTCCCCTACATTGTAATAAACACAATTGTCTCTTGATCTAGTTAGAAGATGTACGAAAATATATAACTTTTTCCGAAATACCCTCGATTACAATAAAAAAAGTTCCTTAGTCTTCATAAACCTTAGAGAGCGATAAATTTTCCAGATTTAAGAAAGCATTTTTGAAACAGAAATTTTATAATTTATTTTTGTTATTTTTATTTTTTTTGTGCTTGTATGTTTTGGAAAATGTTACGAAGTTGTGTTACAGTGCATTAACCACTTTTCTCGGCACTGTATCAACATAAAATATCATTTTTTTTCTATGCTATCAATTCTCCAGTAAACATTTTCAGCTACATAGCTGAATTTATTTATACATACAAGAGTAACAGAATAATGTTCATTTTGCATTGTTATTTTAACGTATTTATTTGTTGAACATGAAAATGTTTACTTGAAATCGATAAAATACACATTAAAACATGCTTAAAAGGTGACGAACACGATGTTAAAACACATTTACTTACACTCGAGATCTTTCGATCGCAAACGCGATCATAATTAAGGGGAACTTTTGACTGAACTGATCATACAAATTTGCAAAATTAATTTGTATGATCAGTTCAGTCAAAAGTTCCCCTTAATTATGATCGCGTTTGCGATCGAAAGATCTCGAGTGTAAGTAAATGTGTTTTAACATCGTGTTCGTCACCTTTTAAGCATGTTTTAATGTGTATTTTAAAATTAATTTGTATGATCAGTTCAGTCAAAAGCTCCCCTTGATGATGATCGCGATAGCGATCGAAAGACCTCGTGTGTAAATAAATATGTTTTAACATCGTTTTAGTCATCTTTTAAGCATGTTTCAATGTATATTTTATCGATTTTAACTACAAGGTGAATATTTCATTCCACTTCAATTTCGTTTTTTCCGAATTTTTCTGTTTACTTGAAAATTTCATGTAAAATATAATAATGTCATAATAAAACCAATAAAACCATATTTCCTGTTGATACCGGTTTGAGGAAATTCATTAATACACTATAAAAACTAGTTCGAAATAATTCGAATGAATTCGAATCGTAACGTTTTCGAAAATTACAAGCAGCACAATAACCTTTTTTTTCGGAAAGGTTTTAAATCTCGGAATTCTTTTTTGGAAGTGCTTTTTTGGAATAACTTTTTTTTAATTATTTTAACACAATCAAACTGATTAGTTAATAAATCATGTGAGTAGTAATTTTTCGCAACTGAGAAAAAATGTATCCAGACAGGTACTCTAACCAAAAATTCTTCGCTTTAATTGCTATTGCTTATCCGATTGATGTATGTGCACAACAACCCAGTCAACACAATTCACTTAGACGACCAGTTAGGTAATGACATATGGTCTGATTTTTAGAACAGCTCTACGGAGTAAACGCAGGTAAAGGAGCTCCAATAAACGATGGATACGTAATTACACATTTTTATTATTTTAATAAAACCAAACTTATTGTTAAATTAGATCATGCTAGTAGTATTTTTTAAACTCAGTGAAAATATTTTGATGCTGGGACTCGAACCCAGAATCGTATGTAGCACATTTTCACTCAGTTTGAATAAATTATAATCGCATGATTTAATTACCAATTGGTTTGATTGTGTTAAAATACTAAAAAAAAATGTGGAATTACGCATCTATCGTTTATTAGGGTTCCTTTAACAGCAGTTTATTCTGCCGAGCTGCTTCATATAACAAACCAGGTTTCATTACCAAAATGGTTGTCTAAGTGAATTGTGTTGGCTGGGATGTCGTCCACATAGTTCAATTGGAATAGCGATGGGAATTACAGTCAAAAGTTCTGGATTCGAGTTCCAGCCGGTACACATTTTCATTTAGTTTGAAAAAATACTATTTGCATACTTTTTGGAAGCGTTGGTATATCGGAACAAGTTATATTAAGTTTTCGTAAATCTTGCTGGATGATGAAACATCGATAAATAGGCTAGTAATTAAAACGAAATTTGAGAATAGGATATTTTATCGTTTGAGAAAATGTTCAATAAACATTAAGAACATTATAAACATTAAAAATGTGTATATAGTTTTCGCTTATTTACGTGTACAACCTTTGTTTATAAGCTTGGATAACAACAAAATAAAAACCTGTGAATGCAGTGGTACGTCTTCTGAATTGAAATTGGTATGGTAAGCATTATATGTTAGAAATATTTTACAAGGTAATTTAAAATAATTCAGGTATAATACCGTTTGTAGATTGTTTTTGTTTGAAATACATTTTAAGGATTTTATACTACTTCAAGCATTGTAAAATTATGAATTAGAAATGATGTATCAGTAGTAGTTCTTTTATATTCCACACAAAAGCATTCACATACAACAAAATGAATGATTCTTTTCAAAGACTAATTAATAAAACATAAAATATTTATATGTGTCAATAAGTTATTAGAAATACTACTAATTGTTTATGCTTTGAAAATGACTAAATTATCTATCTATTTATATTTATATGTGCAAACTCGGAATCACCCAAAATATACTTGCATTTTAAGATTCCATAATTCGATAACTGAAATAAATATAAATATGAAATGAATGCCAATTTTAAAATGAAGGCTTATAATTTCGAGTTGTTTTATGAAATGTAGTTGCAATTTTTATCAATAGCTCTTATTACGTTTCTTCAACTTGTAAGACTACTCAAGATAACAAAAATATTCAATACGTAAGTATTTTACTACACATTTAATTAAGTTAAACAGAATGAAGTTTTGTAAAATGTGGGACTTTAGATCCAATTTTGCATTTTGGAATAAGTATTGTTACAGATCTAGCAACGCAGTGCCATCTAATAGCTCAAATTTAAAATATTTCATTTAAAACTAATTTTTAGAAATTTTGACAGTTATCTTATCAGCATATGACTTACCTTACTTTTTTTTATAGCTAACGATTTGTTGAATTTTAAAGGTTGGGATTCGCATTTGCCACACAGAGTTTGTATTTACCACTCAATATATAAAGTTAATGTGTACTACTAAATATAAGTATTTAAAAAGCTCTGGAATGCTGTCAAAAAATTTAACATTCAAATTAGCCAACTGTGTCAATTGTATACCATATTTTGTTTCTATATATTCATTTTTCCCATTTATGTTAAATGTGAAAGCAAATTAATTAGCGTGGAATAATTTATTGGCTCTATTCTTATAAATGGAAATAAAATATTGTATAACAGATACGGAAATATATCACGCCGACATCTTTATCGTACAACAAATGCAAAATAGTATTCATTTTGACACAGATAAAATTTTATCAGTAAACTTTCAGTTCCTGTTATCCATTGTTTCGACAATGGAATTAAACAAAGCTCTTTCTTTGCTTCTGAAAAGATGATTCAGTTCTTTTATTTATTTCCTACAGACACATCTTTTGTTGAAATGTATTTGATAAGATATAATTATTTCTAAAGAAAGAATAAAAATACGCACAGAAAATCTTTATCTTACCATTTCCTTTAGAATAAGTTTCATATCATTTGAAAATATTTTTATTATAACGTTATTATTCAGCTTTCAATCTATTTTACGCCTTTTATACTTTCTTCTATCTTTAAAAGAAGAAAGTATTGGATTCATGAAAATTTTCGACTTCCGGTTTTCGAAAGGATTTATACGTTTTAGAAGGTCCCGAACACTATTTGACTTTTTTTAGAAAATGTCTGTCTGTGACAAAAATTTTGTGGCCGCTCTCTCTCAAAATTTAATAGAACTTTATATTCAGTTAGTACCTAATCTAAATTGGTGCTGATTAGTTTTTGGAGAAAATTTCCCGACAGGTGGCGCTGCTATGCTGAATTTTTTTGCGATTTCCGCAATAGCTCTATATCAAGAACTAATGCAGTTATTTTCATCAAACTACAGAATCAGTTAGACCTTTGCACAAATATACGCCGATTACATTTTAGTGTAGATATCCCAACATGTGGCGCTGCTATGCTACTTTTTTCATTATTATCACGATAACTATATGTCAAGAACTAATTCCCGGATTTTCATAAAAATTCAGATTCAGTTAGATGTTGTCATAAGTTATCGTTGATAAGGTTTTGGTCTAAATATCCCAACAGTTGCTGCATTTTTCAGGATTTACACAATTTTAGCAATAGTCATATATGAAGAACTAATGCACGGAATTTAATAAAACTTTAGATTCAGTTAGACCTTGATATAAATTGGTTGCTGATTCTTTTTAGTGTATGTGAAACCTTTGTGAGATAGAAGAAAGTTTTGTGATTGTCACATCCGACTAGTTTTATATTCGAATGAAATTCATATATGTATTATAATTTACGGGTATTTTTTTGTGTTTTTAATTAAATTTACACATTTAAACTATGTATTCAATGGAAAGTTTCATTCAAATAATTTTTCAGTGTTGAAAATATTTTTTTAATATATATTATTTATTAAACTATGTATTCAATGAAAATACTCATTCAAATATTTTTGCAGTGTTGAAAATATATATTTAGAGACGAAAATGTTTTTCAAAAGTGTAAATATATATGTATATACTTTTGGCCTGTAAAAACAAAAATAACTATATTATCGCTTTTGAAAGTACTTATTCAAACATGATTTATGTGAAACAATTCTTTTTACTTTATGAACACACAGTGTAAGAAAAGCATTCTAAACACACTGTAAACTGATACAAATGTTTCGTCCTCTAGAAAAATATCTCATCAAAAACAACTCGTTGTAAATGATCCCGCCAAGCCACAAACCTAAAACGTCAGTCACTCGGAGTGAGGTACAGTATGTGAAAACTGCTTGGCGACCTGCAGGCTTTTATAATATATGCAGTATATCAATTTTGAAAATCGAAAAAAATAAATTTTAAATTTTTGTTACATCATTTTTTAAATATCTTTGTATGCGAAAGAACTGACTGAACAGGTTTTTCACCAGATCTATGCGATTCCGCTTACGCTAGAATTACTGCAATATATCTCAATTTAGTTAACGTTTATTAGCGTTTATAAACGTTATATATATATATATATGTATATATATATTACAAACTCAAAATCTTTACATGTTTACTTAAAAAATCCTCTTCGTAAGAGTGGTGTTTCTAGTTTAAATAATGGTAAATAAAATCAATAAATTGATTTTTCAAGCTCATGAATAAGAAAGGACATGCAAACACAGAAGCTTCAACTTTTTACAATTTTATGGGAGCAAAATAAATAAATTAAATTAAATTAAATTAAATTAAATTAAAATAATATAGTCATATGTAATTGCAGGAAACGCAAACATTATAAAAGCCTGCAGGTCGCCAAGCAGTTTTCACATACTGTACCTCACTCCGAGTCCTTTGGAAACATTATGAGTGGTGATAGATTTTTACACGGGACTCGGAGTATGCACTTCTATATCGCTTCTTTTTATGTGATATCACTCCTTTTTGTGACTGACGTTTTAGGTTTGTGGCTTGGCGGGATCATTTACAACGAGTTGTTTTTGATGAGATATCACTCCTTTTTGTAAGGTATTTAATTTCAATTATACGGATTCCATTTTAATTCAGAAAAGAAAAGATGAAAGGAACAAAAAAAAATAATAGTGATGCTATAAACAGAATTATACATCAAAATTATACAATTTATTGAGTGACTTATTCCAATGTACATGTCGCTACCATAACAACTGGGAAACTTTTATATTAATTTCCTTACATTGTATTCATCAGATTATTTATGACATATTTATTTTTATTTTTATTTTGTTTATATCACTCTTCCGTTTATATACATTCAAAAACAAAAAATTAGACAATTTTACAGTAGTTTACAAACTAATTAAAATACTACAGTTTCAGAAAAATGTGGAAAAATAAGAAGCACTTTTTTTCGGTCAACTACAACGATAAGTTTACGGAGCATACTTTACCGAGAATAATCAACATTTTTTTTTCCTACGAACCTATTTCTATTAGTATAAAAAATTACAGGAATTTTTATACTAACATATTAAATATATTATTTTTGAAAATTACTGAGCACCTTAGAAGTTTTTTATTTGTTTAAGTTTTTTAACTCAACGTTTCGAGAATTTGAAAAATATAAAATTCGCAACGTTTGCAAAAGTATAAAAACTATTAAAGTGATTTCTGTTCATATAGTCTGTTCATTCCAATTCGGTGATCCTAAAATATAGGTCCCCAATCTCCGGCAGTCCATGAATTAATTAGGACATATGTATGCAACTGTTAAAATGTTCTGAAAGTTGACAATAGAGGCAATAAGTGTAGCTCGGCAAATATGAAACACGGCATTGCTTCATCATGGCTTTGTTTCGTGAGGTGTTCGTTCTCCGAACATAAAAATCTCACGCGAAAGTGTTCGTTAACCGATTTGTTCGTAAACCGAACAGTTCGTTACCGATCACCTATTGTATACGAACTTTAGCATTTTAAGTTCGTAATAGCCGGAGATTCGATGAACGGCAAATATTTAAACGCAAAATTTGTAATCTTGCGGTATCAACATTTTTACATTCTATTACTCAGCGCATGAACGTACAGTTGGAATTTTGTAATCGCTATTTCAATCAATTCCTGATACGCTAGAATTATATATTTATAAATAAACACAGTTTTTTTGATCGATGAAAATACTATATTTTAATAGATTTAGAGCTTAACATCGACGAGATTTCAGACGGAGAAAATGAACTTATATTAAATTTTAAAGCAAGATAATGAAACCTTACAGAGATTGAAACAGTGTAAAATCATTAAAATACATCTCACTCAGTAAATATACATCGGTTGTAGTGTAATCAAGATCTTCTAAGAAACTCTGTAAACGAAACGTATATGCTTCAATGCCGCTTTACAATAGAGAGGATGTAGTAACATATTTGAATATCTTGTGTATATAGCCAATTTGACAAAAGTTATGCAATTTACTATTGTGTTTCCTCTGTGTTAAGTACAGGAATCATGTACTTCTACGTAAAAATTTGCTAATTACACAACTTTATAGTCTTATTAAAAAATCTTTTGAGTTACCCTGTAAACGAACAGTAAATTCTTCAATTCTGTTTTACAATAGGAAACTAACTTAGGTAGTTCGTAGTAACATATTTTAACATCATGCGCATACCTTCTTTTTGAAAAGAGTTAGACCATTTAATATTTTGTTTGCTTCACCTTAAGTATAGGAATAAATCACTTTAAAGTGGTATACATAAAAAACTAATTAATATTTTTACACGAAATAATAAACATTTGAACTACTTATAAAAACAATTCAAATGCTGCAAACTGCGTAAAAATCGGATAATTACACAATTCTTTAGCCCTATATCAAAAGATCTTTTGTGAGACCCTGTAAACGAACCTTAAATGTTAAGATTTTTTATAATAGGAAGCTTACTTGGGTCGAGTGTAATAACATATCTTAATATCATGTGTATACGACCATTCCTAAAAGAGTTGGGTCATTTATTATTTTTTTGCTCTATGTTAAGAATAGGTATGATAACTTTAAACTGATATAAATAAAAAACTAATTAATATTTTTACATGAAACTTACAAAAGTTTGAACTACTCACAAAAACAATTCAAATGACGTAAACCGCGTAAAAAACCGATAGTTACACATTGCTGTAGCCCTGTCAACAGTTTTTTGCTCTATGTTAAGTATAGGAATCAATAACTTTAAACTGATATAAATCAAAAACTAATTAATATTTTTACATGAAACTTACAAAGGTCCGAACTACTCATACAAACGATTCAAATAACGTAAACTGCATAAAAATCCGATAATTACACATTGCTGTAGCCCTGTCAACAGTTTTTTGCTCTATGTTAAGTATAGGAATCACTAACTGTAAACTGATATAAATCAAAAACTAATTAACATTTTTGCATGAAACTTACAAAGGTCCGAACAACTCATAAAAACGGTTCAAATAACGTAAACTACGTAAAAATCCGATAATTACACATTTCTGTAGCCCTGTCAACAGTTTTTGGTCTGAACAAGATTTAAAAAGTGCAAAAAACAGCACTATTAAAATTGCATTTACTGAAAACCTACTCGTCGAATTTTGCTTTACTTTTGAATTCTTAGTCCCGTGGCACGCCCCATTCTATAGAATCAAGAATTTTGTTTCTATCATAAATAGAACGCGAGATATAGATGTGTCAAAAACCCGTTTTGTCCCGTCCGCAAAATATAAACTAGACAGAGTTAAAAAAAAAAAATTGTAAAATCGTTTGGCATCTATTGGCGGAAATTCCTTTCATTTACGGTTCAATGCATTGCTGTTTCTTATGCTTGGCGAGAAACTCTGTAGAGTTTCTATGATAATAAAACCATTAACGATAATTTACAATAACCTCTTCCGAGTTACCCACGATTACAAAAAGTGTTCTGCACCTTCATAAACTTCAGAAAACACATAGTGTAACGTTCGTGTACATAGTGTACACGTACATATAGTGTAAGGAAAATATTGTACTCACACTGTAAATTAATACAAATGTTTCTCAATACAGAAAAATAAAATAAAATCATAAACAAAATTGTACAATAACCTCTTCCGAGTTACCCAAGATTCAGAAAAGTGTTCCTTATCTTTAGAAACGTCAGCAGGCACATAGTGTAACGTTCGTGTACATAGTGTACACGAACACATAGTGTAAGGAATGCATTGTAATCACACTGTAAATTAATACAAATGTTTCTCAATCGTGAAAAATATAATAAAACCCTTAACGAAAATATACAATAACCTCTTACGAGTTACTTACGATTCAGAAAAGTGTTCTTTATCTTCATAAACTTCAGAAAACACATAGTGTAACGTTCGTGTACATAGTGTACACGTACATATAGTGTAAGGGAAATATTGTACTCACACTGTAAATTAATACAAATGTTTCTCAATAGAGAAAAATAAAATAAAATCATAAACAAAATTGTACAATAACCTCTTCCGAGTTACCCAAGATTCAGAAAAGTGTTCCTTATCTTTAGAAACGTCAGCAGGCACATAGTGTAACGTTCGTGTACATTGTGTACACGAACACATAGTGTAAGGAATGCATTGTAATCACACTGTAAATGAATACAAATGTTTCTCAATCGTGAAAAATATAATAAAACCCTTAACGAAAATATACAGTAACCCATTACGAGTTACTTACGATTCAGAAAAGTGTTCTTTATCTTTAGAAACGTCAGAAAACGCATAGTGTAACGTTCCTGTACATAGTGTACACAAACACTTAGTGTAAGGAATGCATTGTAATCACACTGTAAATTAATACAAATGTTTCTCAATCGTGAAAAATATAATAAAACCCTTAACGAAAATATACAATAACCTCTTACGAGTTACTTACGATTCAGAAAAGTGTTCTTTATCTTTAGAAACGTCAGAAAACACATAGTGTAACGTTCGTGTTCATAGTGTACACGAACACATAGCATAACGAAAATATTGTAATCACACTGTAAATTAAAACAAATGTTTCTCAATCCAGAAAAATATAATAAAAATCATTAACGAAAATGTACAATAACCTCTTCTAAGTTACCCACGATTCAGAAAACTGTTCTTTATCTTTAAAAGTGTCAGTAAACACATAGTGTAACGTTCGTGTACATATTGTACACGAACACATAGCAAAAGGAAAATATCGTAATCACACTGTAAATTAAGAAACAAATGTTTCTTAATTTACAAAAATATAATAAAACCATTAACAAAAAAATATACAATAACCTCTTCCAAGTTATCACTATTCAGAAAAGTGTTCTTTATCTTAAGGGATGTCAGAAAACAGATAGTGTAACGTTCGTGTACATAGTGTGCACGAACACATATCATAAAGAAAATATTGTAATCACACTGTAAATTAATACAAATGTTTCTTCATCTACAAAAATATAATAAAACCATTAACGAAAATATACAATAACCTTTTTCGTTTTACCCAAGATTCCGAAAAGTGTTCTTTATCTTTAGACAGGTCAGAAAACACATATTGTAACGTTTCTGTACATAGTGTACACGAACACATAGTGTGAAGAATGTATCGTAATCACACTGTAAATTAATACAAATGTTTCTCAATCCAGAAAAATATAATAGAACCATTTACAAAAATATACAATAACCTCTTCCGAGTTACCCACGATTCATAAAAGTGTTCTTTATCTTTAGGGACGTCAGAAAACACATAGTGTAACGTCATGTACATAGTTTACACGAACACATAGCATAAGGAAAATATTGTAATCACACTGTAATTTAATACAAATGTTTCTTAATTTACAAAAATATAATTAAACCATTAACAAAAAATATACAACCTTTTCCGAAAACCCACGATTCAAAAAAGTGTTCTTTATCTTTAGGAACGTCAGAAAATACATAGTGTAAATTCGTGTACATAGTTTACACGAACACATAGCATAAGGAAAATATTGTAATCACACTGTAATTTAATACAAATGTTTCTTCCCTCTGGCTGACAAGCCCGTGTTAATACGTTCACTAAGCTCCAGGTTTCACTGCAATACAAGCAATTTTAAAATTTATATAATTCGACAAATATAATGCAGTTTTAATATATTGAGTTATGATTGATAGATTCAAGGTTTACATTCATATATATAATTCAGTTTTTTAGGTAATTTTGGAATAAACACCTTTTTTACCATTTAAAATAAAATGCAGAGAAAACAACATTACAATTTAGCCCTTTTGCTGGACTGTCAGAGGGTTAATTTACAAAAATATAATTAAACCATTAACAAAAAATATACAACCTCTTATGAGTTACCCACGATTCAGAAAAGTGTTCTTTATCTTTAGAAATGTCAGAAAACACATAGTTTAACGTTCGTGTACATTAGGGCGTATCGAAAAAATCCAAATTTCTTAGATCTTTTTGCGGTAGTGCGGAAAAGTTGAGTACTTCCTTTATTAAAAAGTGTGCGGAATCTTAAAACTGTGGTTTGATATCTTCTGTCGCCTCAGTGGCAGAAATTTCAAAAAATTGGACTAAAAATTATTAAAATACAAAAATTAATAAAGAATCACAGATTTTGCTGATCGGTTTTGGGGTAGTGCTGCAAGTTACTATTCTGTAACAACAACAACCATAGAAAATTGTAGAATTATAGGTTAATATCTTCTGTCACCTCATCGGCATCAAATTTTGGAAATTTTGATGCATTTTGGTCGTTTTCTGCATAACTGTTTACTGCTTGCACAATGCACAATCGAGACAGACAGGGTTTGGCGGTCTGCCAAAATAGTAGAACACCCCTATTTTCACGCCGAGAAACAACAATAACAGCCATAAAAAATTTTAGAATTATACGTTAATATCTTCTGCCGCTTCGTCGACACCAAATTTTGGAAAATGAAGGCAAAAATTTAAATAAATACACGTCACACGTATCTCATTTTAATGCGAACACAAACTTTATTTTACCTTTCCAACATACAAATGACAAAAGCATTACTGGTTGTAATCATTTTTGGTTTAAAATTTTGACATGTGTTTTCTGGATTCTAATGTCGCTCTAATAAATCTATCCCTGTTATGCGGCCCAACTTTTTTTCCGGAGGCTACAGTGACTAGTTCCACAATCCGCTCAACTGCTTGTGTGTGTGAAGCAAATTTAATAAAGTCCCAGCAATACATTGGCATATTGCCCTGTATCATCTTCAGAAATTCTTGAGAATTGATCTCTCTGCGAACAGGAGGCGATATCACATAACATGCTTTGCCAGTCATTGAGATCTACATAAACTGTAGCCCCAAAGTTAACAGCAGGAATAACGAATTTGCGAACACAATTTCCGTCTGGGCTAATTTCTATTGTCTTGATAATCCGCCGAGCTGCAAGGGTTCTAATATGGCACCTATCATCAGTTAACATGGCCAAAAGCATGTTTTCTGGAGCCGCAAAGTAAGCGTTGCGAGAAATAACTGGGTCGATTACGTCACAATACTTTTTAGGCAATTACCGAGATGAGCTGATGAAATGCCACAGGTGTCTAGCACCATCCTTTATGGAATGACGAATCTTAATTCGGAACCATGAGGGTGCGTAGACTCTTAGAATTAATACAACCAAAGTTAGCAACTCATTTGATAGGTCTGATGTAGATATATATGATATCATGATATATATGCAGCGGGATAAATTCAACGTTCCGGTTCCGGGATAGCTAGATCTGAACAACAAACGCCAGAACTAATGTCAGTACAAATGTTTAATAAGTATTTCTGATCTGAACTGAGGGTGGTAGGATCAATGTCTGGTAACTTGCATTCAATACTATTAAAAGCAACAATTGAAAGCTTTTCGCATCCTTTCAGGTTTCATCCAATGCCTCCAGTGTAAGATGTGGGGCCAGATGACTTGCCGTTTATGGACTCAAACAGGTGTCGTAATGGCAACTCATTGAAATGAAGTAAACAGATAATCCATTGGACTGGCCTCTGAAGTTTCAGTTCAAGCCTGTGAATTACGCCATTAGACACTCCTGTGTTCATTACAGTGCCGTCACACCCGAGAACAATAAGATTGCTGAAATCATCCAATAAAGTACTTGTTACGTATTCTTAAATGCTATTAGATATATCAACACTAGATCTGCTTTCAGGTGTAACATGTCCCATGTACGTAGAACCAGGCTCCGATACAATACAGCAATGCGATTCTACAATTGTTCTTTGAAACTGCTTGTCCTCGAGCGTTTCTGTCGTCCATCAAAATAAAGGCTAGATAAAGTGGAACGATTTTCATTTGATTTTGAGACCAATTTTTTTTAAGTTCTCTATTTTTCCCTCCATATTTTATTTTTGTCTGTGACGAGGCCGGTATCTGATTCCGATATTAAACCCAAATCTTGCATAACACTCGATGCAATAGCAGCCGTGGTTTCTTGGAAATACCATGCCTTTCACTGACCAGAACTGTGTTGTCCAGTTTTAAACGCATTTGAACACTCCTTATGGGCTGCTGAAGAGACGCTGTGTAAGACGCGTGTTTGGTGCCTACCTTGTCTTCACTATTTTTGCAGACTGCCAAACTCAGTCTGCCTTGATTGTCTATTGTGCAAGCAGTAAAGAGTTATGCAGAAAACTACCAAAATACATCAAAATTTCCAGAAATAGATGTCGATAAGGCGACAGAATATATTAATCTATAATTCTGCAATTTTCTCTGGTTGTTGTTGTTACAAAATAGTAACTTGTAAGCACTGCCCCAATCCAATGAGCGAAATCTGTGATTATTTGTTAATTTTTGTATTTTAATCATTTTTAGTCCAATTTTTGGAACTTTCGGCCCACTGAGGCGACAGAAGATATCAACACACAGTTTTAAGATTCTACACACATTTAATAAAGAGAGTTCACAACTTTTCCGCACTACCGCAAAAATATCTAAGAAATTTGGATTTTTTCGATACGCCTTTGTACATAGTGTACACGAACACATATCATAAGAAAATATTGTAATCACACTGTAAATTAATACAAATGTTTCTTAATTTACAAAAATATAATAAAACCATTAACCAAAATATACAATAACCTCTTCCGAGTTACCCACGATTCCGAAAAGTTTTCTCTATCTTTAGATACCTCGGAAAACATATAGTGTAGGGAAAGTATTATAATCACACTGTAAATTAATCTAGAAAAATATAATAAAACCATTAACAAAAATATACAACAACTTTTTTCGAGTTACCCACAATTTCTAAAAGTGTTCTTTATTTTTAGAAACGACAGAAAAACATAGTAAAACGTTCGTGTACATATTGTACATGAACACATAATGTAAGGAAAGTTTCGTAATCACACTGTAAATTAATACAAATGTTTCTCGATCCAGAAAAATATAATAAAATCCTTAACGAAAATATACAGTAACCTCTTCTGAGTTAGCCACAATGCCTAAAAGTGTTTTTTATCTTTAGAAACGTCAAAAAACAATATATTTTCTAGATTTAAAGAAGCATTTATATAAACAATGTTTCTTTTGCTGCCACTAACTTTCTGAAACCTTTCCGAGTAATTTTATTTTGAGTTAACCAGTTTACTCTACCCATAATTACGGTTTTTTGGCTACTATCAATCGTCAAATAAACATTTTCATGTCAACAAACGTGTTTTATCGGCAAATTAACAACATTATAATTAACATTAAAATAATTATTATTTTGTTTTTCTTTAATGTATAAATTCAGTTACGCAGTGTAAAATGTTTAACTGAGAATTGATAACATCCAATAAAACCGATATCCCAGAAGAAGAAATTGATTAATGCACTATAAAACATACTTTGAAATGTTTCCAAAAATCGTGGCAGCAAAAGAAACTTTGTTTTTATAAATGCATGTGTAAATCGCAAGTACATTTGTTTTTGAGGTTTCTAAAGATACCGAGCGCTTTTCGGAGAAACGAGTAACTCGGAAGAGGCTATCGTAAGTGGTTATATTACATTTTACCTGATTAAGAAACATTTTTTTTACAGTGCATGATGCATGTGTGTGTGTGTGTGTGTGTGATTGAACAGGATAGCTTCCAAACGTTTTTTAAGATGGAACTTCCAATTGGTGATTATGTTATAGAGGATCCCCATCGAAAAAATCGTTACGATTTTCGTACAAATAGCCCGAAGGAATAGGTTATTAATCCATTTTGAAACTTATTTTAAACCATTTTGCGAAAGATGTTTTAAGGAAAATCACGAAGTAAATCTGGAACAGTATAGATGATAAATACTGCCGAGATGCATTAGTGTCTCAGATATAACAGGTCAAGTTTCGAAATGGGAGGTCCAGTATTCAACTGCAGCTGATTCCATTGTGTCTAAAAATTTTCTGAATTAACAGTATTATATATAGTACTCGGAAAGTTGAGTGGAGTCACTATAAGATTTTTTAAATTACAACTATATCATGAGCTAATGTACAACACGATCAAATGCAAGGAATCACAAGTATTAAAAATAAATTTGTCGTATAATTTATTTTTATGTACTTATATTAATAGTTATAATCTTCAATGGAAATACTCATAACAAAGATGGCATTGTAAAAAATAAAATGACAGAATTGAATTGTTCTTTTCAGGCTTAGAAGCTAAGCATTGACTAATTCAATATTTGAAACAATTTATAACGGGAAATGAAATATTCAATGAAAATACTCATTGCAAAATAATACTCAATGAGAATACATGTCTTTTATATATGACGCCAAAAAGTGTTAAAGAATTATTGTCAAAAAAATATATGAGTAATATAATGAATGAAGACAACCTGTCTAGATTATACTTAATGCAAAATAATACATGAACTAAACAATAAAGACGTAATATGAATATATATGCAGGAAATTTGTAACTACTATTATAAAAAAAAGAAGTAAGTTGAAATTCTCTCTAAACGAAATTTAGTCTTTTAGTAAAGAAAATGTATTTTATCTAATACTACAATTTAACAAAGAATACCACTGTACAAAATATAATAAAAGAATTGAATCGTTCTTTTCAGACACAAGTAGGAAAGTATTGTCTAATTCAATATTTGAAACAATGTATAACACAAAATGAAATCTTACTGAAAAATTTTTTTCACTGCCAAACTAAATATTGTATGATTTACTTAAAACAGATATAAATATTATCTCATACTATTCAATTTTACATGTTAGAGATTTTAAAAGATATTATATATATTATATATTTTTATTTTTATTAAATGTGCGTCGTACGATTTGGGAAAAAGATGCCCGAATAGTTTGATAGATAAATGTTATTATTTCTTTGTTATTGTGGCCTATACGCTTTCATAAAAAATAGCGGAGTTCGGACTTAAAAAGTGACATTTGTCGCCAATTGAAACAAACAGCGATGAAAACAAACTTGATAATTAGTTGTGCTGATTTGTGTATATATTTTTAAATACTTCTAATTCTATGTTAAATAAACTAGTGCTGTTTGTATAAACAAATAAATAAATGACGTCTTTATGTTAAATAAATTGTATAAATGTAGAAAAACTTCTTGTGTGCATGAAAAAATTAATAAGTTGCGAGAAAAAATGTGTGAAAAATTTTCTTTTCTAGTCAAGATCATTTTCTTTATCTCGCCAAGGTCCGTGTAAGAAGGAAGTACCTAAATGTTATGCTTTTAATATTTAATGTTTCAAATCTTCCGGGAGATGTGGCAAATCCACGTGGTTGGTTGGTTATTTGTTACTACTGATTATCTGCTCTAGGCATATAGGCCGACGGGGGAAGCGCCCTCCGTGGGGGTCTTTCTAAAGGATCCTAAACTGTATTTACACAATGTTCCAAGAAAATCACGGAAAACTCTGAACGGTTAGGTTGACGGGCACGACAGGGGCTTGAACCCTGAACCTAATGTCTACCAGCTTTGAGAGCAGAACCTCTTAGCCACTGGTGGGTTAGCAAGTCCACGTGTGTCACTTCATTTATATTTCTTGAGTCGAGTGTTTTATAAGAAAATCACTGTTAAAAGCGAAATTTTATAAGGGAGAGTTATGTATTATTATAAATGACATGTGTGTGTTTTAAAATTTTACACTTAAATACACAGAGCCGCATAATTTACACTTACGATCTGCATTTTGCTGATATCCATTTATGTAAGCAAATTAATAAATTAGGATTCATTTATTAGAACTGTATTCTTTTAAAGGAAATTGAATTATTTCACAATAAATGTAAAAGAAAATAATGCCAATAAGCTTATCATACAGGGTGGTTAAAATTAAACTGACGGTACTCAGAGGTTCATAGCTCCGGTTCTACTGATCGGATCCGAATGAAACTTCAAATATATGTTATGTAGATCATGCGGCTAAGGTTTTCGTAAAAAAAAAAAAAAAAGTTTGAAATTTCGCTACCAGATGGCGCTGTATGGCTAAAACCATATGCAAGTGAGTAGGTAATGTAATTTCGCTATAAAAGCGATGCGTATGGTTCAAATAAATCATACGTCCGCAATGAACAAGAAGGAACGCACATTGATCGAAAACTCTTTTATCAGAATGAGAGCAATGCTTCGGCAGCACTTCGTGCTTACCGGCGGATGAAAAATGTCCGTAAATGAAGTTAGATGCACGATTCGTAAGTTTGAAGAAATCGGTCCTCTGGATGTTGCACCGGAAACGGACGACGAGCAACTGGGTGGGCGTTTGTGGAGGAAACTGCATTCAGAGCCGAAGCATTGCTCTCATTCTGATAAAAAAAATTTCAATCGCTGCGCGTTCCTTCTTGTTCATCGGCAAGTTCACTGCGGACGAATGATTTCTTTGAACCATACGTATCGTTTTTAAGGCCAAATTACATTAGCTACTCATTTACATATGGTTTCAGCAATACAACGCCATCTGGTAGCGAAATTTCACACTATTTTGTTTACGAAAACCTTGGCCGCATGATCTACATAACATATATTTGAAGTTTCATTCGGATCCGATCAGTAGAACCAGAGCTATGAGCCTTTGAGTACCGTTAGTTTAATTTTAACCAACCTGTACTACATGTAGTAATAATATTTAGTTTGACAGACATAAAATATTATCAGTAAAATTTCACTTTCTGTTATTCATTGCTTCAAATTATGAATTAAACAGTGCTTTACTTCCTGAATCTGAAAATACATATTTATTTATTTTATTATATTTTGTACAATGACAGTCTTAAATTGTATTTCATAAAATACTTTCTCTTTAATAAAAGACTAAATTTCGTTGAGAAAAAACTGCATGTTATTTTCTTCTTTATAATAATTGATTCTAATTTCTTGCATATTTTTTTATTATGTCTTTATTATGTAGCTCATATATTATTTCTCATTAACGTTAATCCAGACACCATAACTTTACTCATTATATATATTCATAGATTTTCTTTTGGACAATAAATAAACCCGATTGGTTCTAGCGTCCTATCAGTAGGACATGTCTTTTCATTGTGCATTATTTTTTCTTAATAATTATTTTTGTTATTATCTGCATGTAGTGATGACAGAATAGCTCTACATATTTAATTATAATGGCTTCATTTAAGTTTTAGCATTTAGTAATAATAAAAAATAATACAGTGCGTTAAGAAATTATCAGACCACTAATGAATTGGAGCACTTCTGAAGAAGACACAATATGCAAATTTTTAGCGTGTGTATTTAAAATTGATCGTAGAGCATTTTCTGTTATAATTGCTACATTAAAACTTAAGTTTCATTTTATTAAAATCTTCTATTTTTTTTTAAAACGTAAATAAGGTGACTGTTAAGAAATTATAAGACCACCTGAGGAATTTAGTATATTATACGTCACGTCAGAATCGTTATAAAACATACGCGTTTGTATATCGTAAAAGTATTCCCGAGAAGCAAAGATGCAGGTTTAGATAGTGTTATTTACCATATATTTGAAGATGACGCGGGGTAAAAAGTTGTCTGCGACCGAAGTAAGAAAAATTTGGTTTTATAAGGGTGCTGGTAAATCTGAATGAGAAATAGCTCGGTTAATGAAGCGTTCTAAAACTGGCATTCACAATGAAATAATTAGAAAAAAGATTCAAATAAAATTAAACGATCTGGAAGAAAAGAGATTTTGACAGCACGGGATGATCGACAAATATTTCGATTATCAACTCAAAAAGGTTTTTCAACTCGGGAAATTTCGAAATATTTTCAGCAAAAGAACCTCACACGTAACAGTTTGGAAGAGTCTGAAATCAAATAGTAATGTAAAATGTATGAAACTGCTGAAAAAACCGAGGTTAATGAAACATCATAAAAAAAAGACAGAAATGGGCTAAAAATGTCATGTCAAGGACAAGAAATGGAAATAAGTGATATTTTCAGATGAAAAAAAATTAATATTGATGGTTCGGATGGCTATAAACACTTTTGGCATGATTTTAGGAAGGAAACGAAACAATCCTTCAGTCGACAAATGGGAGGGGGAGCAGTAAGGGTTTGGGGAGCTTTTAGTCATGATGGATTATGCGATCTAACCCAAATTTCGGGACGAATGAACTCTGCGCAATATTAGGCTATCAGGCTATGTTATATGATCATTTGATACCGTTTGGACCTTTTTTAGGTGGTGCTAACTAGATGTTTCAGCAGGACAATGCTTATTGCCATGTGTCTAAATCTACCCAGCAATAGTTTTAAAAAGAAAAAAAAAACATGTTTTGTTATGGCCAAGTTGAAGTACAGACTTGAAACCTATGGAAAATCCGTGGAGCGTATTAAGTCGCAAAGTTTATGCTAATAATATGCGAACTTTCTGTTAGTTGAACAGATTTTGCCCGCAAGTTTGATATAAATACACATTATTTTTGTAGAAGAAACAATTTTTCCTTTTAAATGCTAAAGGTATAAATTAACAACATAATATAAATTAAAATAACTTTTATTAGTTGTTTTACATGTTTCGACTCTTTCCGAGTCATTTTCAAAAACAAAATGAGAATATTCCAAAGTTGCACGGGTTTTGAAGTTATTATTGTTATGTACTTTTTTAAAAATTATGCACGTTATCTATTATTTTTTACTTGGTTGTTTATTTTCATATCCGTGACCATGGAGCAACTCGAGCCACAGTTTCGGTAAATTAAAATATGTCACGTCGTTACATATTGTATTTTTGCGTGTTGGTATCTCTATAGTTTCTCTAATTATGGATGGATAGTATAGACTGGAGGGAAATATTATTTTACTTTCATTGAAATTTATTTGGATGGTTTCTTCTTGATATAATCCTGCAAGGGCTGTAGCTTTTCTATTTAGTATCAGCTATATGCTCTATATGTTTGAAAATGACCCGGATAGAGTCGAAACATGTAAAACAACTAATAAAAGTTATTTTAATTTATATTATGCCGTTAATTTACACCTTTAGCATTTAAAAGGAATATATTATTACAAGGTGTTATAATTTATTATATTGTTATATAAACAATTTTTTTTGGCGTTCTGGCTGATAGTTTTTTTTTTCTGTAAATACAACATATTTGGTTTTACAGTGTATTGTAAATATCACATTTTGACGGTCATAGTAATGCTGTATGAAAAATAAAAAAAATAATTTTATATATACGAATAATAAAATAAAAATGTTCATTTTCCATTGATTATAAAAAAAATCCGAAAGAAATCGTATGAATAATTTCAGAACATTAATTAAATTTTAATAATTGAAAGAGAAAGTTATTTTTTATTGTTGAAAATAATATATCTCCGGTGTTCAATTTAAATTCAGTATTATGCCCTGCTGTTTGTTGTTCAAAAACAATTAAGTAGAATATGACTGAAATATCATGGGATTACCAGCAATATTAAATCGTAATGCAATTTTTTTTTCGTTGTTTGCCATGCTTACAAATTTTAATTAGGACTGGTAGTGCTTCACGCTTTATTAATTTTTAATATTATGATATTTATTGCTGAAATTCAGTTTTAACGCTTTATAATTTTATGGGGGAAAATAAAGAAATTGAATTGTATAAGGTTAATTAAAAAACCATTGAAATAATTAATAAAAAGTTAAGAAAATAAAGCAACGAATCAAAAATTTAAATAAACGAGAATTATTTATTTCTGTAATTGCTCGGTCTAATTATTTTGGTGTAGAAGAATCAAATAATATATAAAGTAATAAGTAATAAGTAAGTAAGGATATAAAGTAATCATACAAGTTGTAAATTTTCAACTTGTATGATTACTTTACCAATTTGAAATAATTGTGTTAAAATTAATCTTTTGTAATCACGTATCCAGCGTTTACTGGAGTTCCTTTACCTGCGATCTATTCTGTTGAACTGATTAAAATATCTGACCAGATTCTCTGATCAATAAGGTTAACTGGATGAATTATGCCCTCCAAATTCGACCGGGATAGCTCAGTGGTAGAGCGTGGCGGCTTCAGCCAAGCGATCCCAGGTTCGAATCCTGGCCCGGACATTTTTCGTCCAGTTGGAAATTTACAACTTGTACCTTTATTATTAGTTGCATTCAGTTTGTTTGCAGGTTAAAAATACTTTCCACCATATGTAGAATAATTTAAAAGAACTTCCAAGTTTAATAAGGTGAAAAATGATATTAAAAAAACAATTTGGAAAAAACATAAAACATTTAAAAATTTATTCTCAGCAATTACCGTCCATAATTGGAAAAAATATTGAAATTATTTTGTGAAACCCTGTATATGATCTGTAGTTTGTGTATATACTGTATGGTATGCTAAAATTTATTTCAGTTGGGAAACGCATAACACAGTTGAAAGTTCCCTTTCAGGAATCGCCGTCAAAAAACGGATATGTACTCGAATATTTTTGTACATCCCTGTAACTATCTATGTAGTTTATACATACCAAGTAACATGCAACAAATTAGTTAAATTTAAAAACGCACACCACAACTGGAACGCACTTCTAGTAATTATCTTTCATAGACAGCACTGTAACCGAATTATTTTGTGTGTCCCTGTAAATGAACGATAAAATGCTATGCACACCCTATTCTACAGTAAGCTTCTTGAAGTGCATCTCAGTGAGATATGTCATTTTCAATATATTTGAAATAGTGTAACATTATTAAAATAGATTGCAAATGATTTCCCCCCGTAGACTATAATGTATCGGAATTGTTTTGAATGTCCCTGCCTACGAACTATAAATGCTACACACTTTATTTTCAATAACTTAAATTCCATAATAAACCTGAACAACATATATAAATTACATGACAATCCGAGTATATTTACGTGAGTTAGAGCTCGGATAGGGAGATAGACGGCCAGACAAACGGAATTCATAAATCTTTTCAACTATGTTGGAAAGTATTAAAAAGGTTTTGGTACTACTTTCAACATATAGTTTAGCTCTAAAATAGAAGTAACGTTAAAAATGCCATTACCAAGGCGTTTTGTATTTAGGGTTTTCAGAGACATTGTAGCGACAACTTTACACATTTTTAAAAATGCATTCCTACTCCTTAGCAAAATTTGAGAATATCTTATCATAAGGAATAGTCTGAGCTAGAAATCAGGAAATTAAACAATAATTTTCTTAAAGCTAAAACTTATCGTTATTTGAGATTAACCTACTTTTAAAGTCATGATAAGTGAAATTCCATGAAAGTAATAGTAAAAGAAATCAAATACTAATATTTTCGAGTACTTTGTTATAGCAAGACTGGACATATACCGGGAACAATTGAAGGGGTCGGGGAAAGAAAGTGCCAAGCCACATTTTTGGTGAAATAAATCTAACACTGTAATCTGTTACTTAATATAGTAAATTATAATATCCAACATATAATTTGTTTCCAATGTCACTTGGTGGAAGCCTGTGTGACAGGTTTCGTTTTTGCCCCAGATGTTTATGCCCCAATGACGATAGCTAATTAAAAACGTAATAGTAATATTATTAAAGTAATGCCATATTGTTACTTAGAATACATCAAATGTTACTAAAACATTGGCAAAAAAAAAAAAAAACTTCAGGTTATACATCTTGATTTGCGTATTTGATACAATTTTCAAATTGAAATATCTCTGAAGTTCAAAAATGTGGCTTGGCACTCTCTTGCCCCGACCCCCTCAATTCGTCCGTCATTCAAATGAATTATTCATCTGAATGTTCAAAATGACACTTTAGGAGTAATTAACTGCTATGGTGCCACACAATCATAAAACTATATGAGGCGTTGAGAGCCAGAATAGAATATCTCACATTTTTTTGTGAAAAATGATTTTGAAGTGTCAAACTTGTATGTTATGCCATCTATCGGCTGTATAATGAAATTTATTAATTTTGAAACTATTGAACAAGAAAGCACGCGCTGCGCCACAAATGGCCAATTGTTACCACTAAATTTTGATGGTTTTCTTCTATTATTAAATTTTAAAAAATCTATCATTAAATAAGGTGTCAAATACAATTAAAATTTAGTGGTGACAGTCGGCCATTTGTGGCGCAGCGCTTGCATCCCTGTATTCAAGCAATAGAGCCAGTTTAACAGATGACCCAATGTAATTTGGATATCAAGCTGCCAGTGTAAGTAGATTATTTTAAGATTTTTTTTTTTTTTAATCTATCTCTACTTGAACTTAAAAAGACTTGAATAAAAGTGTTCGACAAAAATTTGTGCAATTTTGGAAAGCATTTTTCGAGAAATCACAGCTGGCATGGTTAGTTCGCTCTGGTTCACAATGCCTCGTATGCAGCGATTATAGAAAATAACTGTCTTTGTCGACTTCGAATGTCCAAAACTTTTGTACAAAATATAGTATTTTTTCTCGAGGAATTAGACTCTCCATGTCTTTAAATATCTAAATATAAAATTTTGCAACATAAAGTTCAAAAGTTCAAAAGTTCAATAAAAAAAATAGTGTAATTGGCCTAATTTCGCATTGTTTAATTTGTCATTAAATAAGGCGAATATTTCTACTTCAAAAAAGTGCCCGCAATCAAGCAATCTGAATTTTAAAAAAATAGCGAACTGGCAACACTGCACCTTTATCTAATATGCACCAGTGGAAATATTTGGTAAAAGAAAATCATACCTACTCAAATTTATTCTTTCAATAAGTGTAAGATATCTGTTACATAAAAGCAGTATGTGTTCTGACCGGTGTCACAAATCAAAATATGAACGGACCGATCGATATCGTAGCCACACTGCAAAAAAAAAAAAAAAAAAAAAAAAAAAAAAAAAAAAAAAAAATGTTGATTTTACAGTATAATACTGGTATACCCGCTGCTAGTATTATACCGTAACACAATTCACACGTTCAAATTTTTTTTCAGTGCACGTTCACATTAACGTGGTATGCACGTCAAGAGATGTTAGCGAGTATTTCAAAATCTAATTTCAACGACATTTTCACGATACTTCGAGATCACACTGCTATAAATGTATTTCAAGTATATCAAATTATATGTTTTAAACGTTATTCCTATATCAATAATTTCATTTTTCTCGGTTATATTTCTTCAACCTACTCAATAAACAATACTAAAATTATTAACAGAATAAAATATAAAACTAATAAAATAATTTTTCAAGTGTGGGAGCTAATCATCCCTGCTTCAAATTATTTCATGAAAATTTGATTATTTAATTTAAAAGCTATGGAAGATAAGTGAGTCTGAAATTTAATTAAATAAAGAAAAAAGCAAACGAATGAAAAATTAAAATACGTTTTAATTTAATTTTTAAGATAATTCTTGCATATGATTCAATCAATTTTTAATATTCAATACATAGTGCAATTATTCCGCAGTTTACGGTTAATTGATGCAGAATTTTATCAGATTCTTGCATAATTCATTATTTGATTAAAACTCTTTCATGCATACAATTTATACATATACGAGTATTTTATTCGTAATTTAAATTATATTTTTAAAAGATAAAGCAAAAGAATCAAAATCTGACTCTATAGTATATACGATATTGTATTGTGTTTTTTTTTGCTTGTCAAACTTAAATCTATGTTTGTCTTTATTATTTATATTGACTTTTCAGATAAGTTTTTAAATACTTTATTTTTTTTTAACTACATAAATTTGTATAAAGATTCCTCAAAAAATGACACAAGAACTTCAAGTTTCAATAATTCATAAGCTAAAATAAAAAGTGTTGTATGCAGAAAACAAATAGTTCATATTTTTGTGACTAGAGGGCGCTACACAATTTTTATCTATAAGAATTCCCAATGTAGCTTAAAACACAGAATTCGTTTTGTGTTTCAACAGATAATTAGAATGAACGATGATAACTCTGTGATATTTACGTTAATTTTTAGCATTATTTCTGGTTGAGGCATTGAGACAATCTAAAGGGTAAAAAAATGGAGTTTTTTTTAAAGTATCGTTTATATTTTTGAGTTACCTTTTACACATTTCACTTATTCAATATTTATATTTATTATATTTCAAAATATGAATAAATAATGAAACGTAAATGTAATAAGAAAAATAACTTGTTTTATAAACGCACACACCCATATCACGCACACACACACACACACACACACATATATATAGATAAAACACACACAAATATATATATATATATGTACATAGTACACACACACACACACACACACACACACACATATATATATATATATATATATATATATTGTGATGATACTTGTTGTTGTGTTGTGTTTAATCCTATAATAGAGCGTACGGATAAACTTTAGGATGCGCAGCAATTGATTGCGTTGTAACAACTTTGTTGCTACATACTATGCCTGTCAGTCACATGTCCGCTCTTTTGTACACAAGTGATTTACGAGCACTATGCTACTTTTCGCGAAAGTTTTTGGCTTAGCCGTCATTTTTTGAAGACTCGAAGCTCGAGTTTAACCTAAATAGTCAAAAACATCACTGGAACCGGTATTTCTGGCGCCGAAAATGATACCACGTTCAAAGTCACTCAAACGCCATGTTCCCTTCCATAAACAAACAAAATTCTGGTGATTCTGACCAGGTGAAAGATTTTAACAGCAAATACCATTTATTAAGTCAGTGTACGTGCTGCATGGATGGGTCGAAATTTGTGTCACGCCGTGGCTGATATTTGGGGCCCGTCCACCAAATAAGTACTAAAAAATTTAACAGTAACAATGATTTGTTAAAAGCTCTAAATATGTATGGATTCAATGGAACAGGATGGTTGAATTAACGATGATCAAAATTATAAAGCTCAGATCGTATAACCGAGTTAAATTAAAGCACTGATTTGCATTAAAATGGCTACTCTAACTTTTCGTTCTCACGAAACGAAGATTTTCACCTCAGATCACTAGAAATTCTGAAAACATTCTATAAAATTGTCACTTGCTCAATACTGAAATAACACTAAAAAGGGACCAACTGGATTCACACTTCTCCTTATTTGACAACACTAAATGTTAAGCCCTTATTACAACGTTGAAGCTCACAGTCGAGGATTCATGTCAATAGAACAACTCAAACAGTCAGCACGAGGCAAAATCCAATCTTCAAATTTCGGAATCAATTAAAACCAGTCTAGTAGTCATTAAATGACGTTATATGACGCACATCATACAGTACAGACTTCTGCAAGCGTATTTATACTATCCAGCGACTACAGAAACCTCATTAACACATAACTGCGTAAAATAACATCAACAGTTAGATTCGGGAAGATTCAACCATACCTTGCGAAAGTAAACGAAATGATAGAATAGTTGACTCTTTCACGTGCAAGTGAAATGTTCTTATTACACGGCATAATTGGAAGCGACGAAAATTGCCACAACACATCGATCAAGGCTCTTCCCTCGTCAGTATTTCAGCAATTTCATTGTCCATTCCGGGCGGCATATAAGCATCCTTTACATGGATACGGACATGGGAAAGAATCATGCGCTGTGATTGGCTAATTTTATAGGTCAACATCACGCGTCACGCCCACGTTTTTCAGCGTAGTGAAGGAGACGATCCACAAGTGTAATGGAATGGCTACATGGCTGAATAACAAGGTTATTTACATATACAAATGTGGAATTTCAATGAAAAAATATCAATTTATGGACGATTATTTTCTTCCGGTTTAAATTTTGTTTATCGTATTTGATAAAGCTACTCGAAATCAAATGAACTCTAGAAAATCAACATTATGTAAATGAATATTTATCTGCATGTTTACAACGTAAGTGTAAAAATATGGAATGATTGCTTTACGAGACTAAGTTTATTTTAATACAATACTATAAAAAAAATTAAAAAAAATCCAGCTGGAATGTACTGAGAGACTGCAAAGTGCATATTTCGTTTTAGTCTCCAAGTGCATACTTGCTAGTTCATTGGTTATAATAACCAGTTTTAAATGAAAATAGACATTTCAATAGTCATTTGACAAATACAAAACGAAACATTCAGCTATTTTCTAGAAATATCATGTTTTCTTCTAAGGTAAAGTAATTTTAATTCGATACTTTTTGTATAACTATAATATTTTGTGATTTGTGCAACAATTGCTTATTTGTGTAAGATGATAATGGATGTATATTTTTTTAGTCAGCTACATCTGTAAGACAAAATTATTTTAGAAAACAAAAATATTTTTTGTTTTATATTGTTAAAGTTGCATAAAAATCGTTTTGGCTTGAAATTATGTATTACTTGATCATTTGAATTATAAATACGTTATAACATATCTGTGTAACTATCAAAGTTGTAGAATTTTAAATATGAAGAAATTGTGTTAAATTATTTTTGAAATTATAATTAAATATGCTGAAAACAAAATTTATATAATATTAATAATAAAAATAGAATATGATTTTATCTAAAAAAAAAATCCTTTTTTATAGCAAAAATTAACTTTGATTACTCTTTTTAAATTTTATATTGCTAGTCGTATTTGTTAAATTAACTATATTATAAATATTAAATGCTTATATAAAAAATCAATATTTCTAATGAAAATCTATAAAAATATATCTATTTAATTGATAATTTTCATAAATTATAATTACTGTTTATTATAATTTATGAAATAATTTATGAAATGCATTTGAAGTTTCCAAGAAATCACTATTTTTGTTTCGCCACCGTGTTTGTAGATGGCAGCACCAAACAGTTAACTTTAAAAAAAAAAGCTTTTAAGTCTTATTTATGTGAACAATTTAATCATGTTGATTTGTTGTGTGGATTTGATTATATTATCTCAATTTTTTGAGAAATTTGGAAAGTAGAATTAAATATTCAGAATTTGCCAGGATTTTTATTTATTTATTTTTATTCTAATTCAAAAGTTCTAATAACTATCGCAGGCCATTCTTTTTTTTTTTTAAAGATGTATCAGAAGTATCTAAAAATTCTATTATTTCCTTGTTTTAATAAAATGTATGAAAGTAACTGGTGCGCATTTCCTTAGGAATTGTTGGAGATTTATTTTATGGATTTTATATTAAGGTATGTCCCATTGTTATCTCTATATTGTTATGTTAAATTTATTTTATGGCAGAATATTTCATCTATTTTTTAAAAGATTTAAAATAAAATTTAGTATATTTTCCTTCTTCTTCTTATCCATTCATTTATGTGTAATTTCTTAAAATTAAATCAATTTAAAAATTAAGATATAAATATCTATAGTCCTAATGTATTGACAATACATTTACAAATTTTAGGCATCTGTTTTTAAATATCATATTTACTGTATTTATAGGAACGTATTATTTATTACATATTCAGATATAAACAATGACATTTACAGTTAAGATTTCGAAGAAATTCGGTATTTTTTCTTTTTAATTTTTAATTTAATTTTTTTCTGTTCCTTGCTTCCTAAACTTTAAATTAAACAAAAAATAAATTAATAAATTTAAAAGATTATATTAAATTTGTATTATTTTATATTTGTTCCTTGCTTTCCTGAATCTTAAATTAAACAAAAATAAATTATTAAATTAAAAATAATATATTAAATTTTTATTAAAACAGCCTTTCATTTACACTTTTTCTTTGTTAGCAAGGTAAAATCACTCCAACCCCCCCCCCCCCCCACACACACACAAACACACCAAAATAAATAAATAAATAAACTATAACATTCAAATAAACAACAATTGCATGAATGTTTCAGAAAATTAAAACTTACCGATGTTGATAAATGCGCATTTAGATTTATATAATTAAATATTTATGATTATTTTATTGCTATTTGAAATGTTTAGCAGATATTTTCTTGAAAACCTTATTTGAAATCATTATCACCCTTTATCATTCATGCATTAACAATAAATCATTTTATATCTGCAAATATATTATATTCAGTTATTATATTTAAAAAAAAATCTATGACAAGTATCAACAAAACAAACGCCTTTTAAAATCGGGTTAAATGGACGAAAGAGCCGATCAGCCAATCACAGTGCAGGATTCTTTCCCATGTCCGTATCCATGTAAAGGTTGCTTATATGCTTCCGGGCGATATTGGTCTTTTACACCAAGTAAAGAACATTATAGGCGACAAAATTGCTCTCACAATAAAAAAAGTTGCTACTTTGGAGCAACTACGTTTGAAGCTATAGGTTTACATTATGACGCCCAAGATTAGCGGCAACATAAACGCCTCCTATAATAAGGTCATTAAAATCAGGGAAAAACGTTCCCACCAAAAACTCAACAATCCATTTAATCCTAGACTACCTTCATAAAGAGTGTAATTTTGCACTACGCCACAATTTGTGTTCCTAATATTTTGGCCATTTAGTGAAAAAAATTATAAGATATATATATATATATATATATATATATATGGCCATTAATGACCGGCAACTTTCAATTTTAGACATTTTGTGGAATAGTTCAAAATGTACTTGTCAGATTCTTCTGGAATTTTAGGATTAAAAAGAACAGGTTTAACTTCATATTTATCAACGTCGATTTCATAAAGAGGACAATTAGGGGGCCAAAAAATAATTGTAGAAAAAAATAATACTTGGGATCACCCTGTAAAATAAAATGCACGAAATGATCTATCGCTGCAGAACATACATAGGAAGACATTTTACAATATGTGTATTCATTTGTGTAAGAATAGCATGTGTATTAATAGAGATATATAGCGATTTTTTTTAATTAAAAAAATTCTTTTATGTTTTTTGCTTATAACATACAGGGTTTTTAACCAAATTTAACGCCAGTTTCAGAAAAATTGACGAAATATAGTAGAAATAATATAGTGTAGTTGGAATGTAAATATATTAAATATTTAAGGAAATGTGGACAGTTGTATAAAATATTTTTTATCTGCGCATGCGCAAACGATAACAAGGAATCTTTTGCATAAGTTAATAGTCAACTCTATGGAGCAACTTATTAAAAAAATCAATCAAATATCATAAAAATTCAGAGTGATATCGGCGTTAGAGTGAGCTGTTTTTTAGTTTCTCACTAAAGCTTGCTGAATGATAAAGGATTGTTCACAAATTGTCATGTTTCATTTTTATACTATATTTCATTTTTTATTGATACTTTAGTTCGCCTTGGAAAACTTTATTCCACCAGGTTATAATTTTTTTGGAACGGATCCTTTGATTTTGATAATTCTTTTTTTGTTCGAATAAGCTCGTTAGGGTAGTTTTTCAAAAAGAATTAAAGTATCATTAAAAATTGGAAAATTAGTATAAAATAAAAAATGCCAATTTGTGGAAAATCCCTTATCATTCAGCGAGTTTTAGTGAGAAACTAAAAAAAACAGCTCACTTTAACACCGATATCTCTCTGAATTTTTACGATATTTGACTGATTTTTTTTAATAGGTTGCTCCATAGAACTGACTATTAAATTATGGAAAAAGTTCTTTGTTATCGTTCGCGCATGCGCAGATAAAAAATATTTTATACAACTGCCCATATATCCTTAAATATTTAATATATTTACATTCCAATTGCACTATATTGTTTCTACTATATTTTGTCAATTTTTCTGAAACTGGCGTTAAATTTGGTTAAAAACCCTGTATGTTATAAGCAAAAAACATGCAAGAATGTTTTTAATTTTTTAAAAAAATCGCTATATTTCTATTAATATACATGCTATTCTTACACAAATGAATACACATATTGTACAATGTCTGCCTATGTATATTCATTGAACTGACTATTAAATTATGGAAAAAGTTCTTTGTTATCGTTCGCGCATGCGCAGATAAAAAATATTTTATACAACTGCCCATATATCCTTAAATATTTAATATATTTACATTCCAATTGCACTATATTGTTTCTACTATATTTTGTCAATTTTTCTGAAACTGGCGTTAAATTTGGTTAAAAACCCTGTATGTTATAAGCAAAAAACATGCAAGAATGTTTTTAATTTTTTAAAAAAATCGCTATATTTCTATTAATATACATGCTATTCTTACACAAATGAATACACATATTGTACAATGTCTGCCTATGTATATTCATTGAACTGACTATTAAATTATGGAAAAAGTTCTTTGTTATCGTTCGCGCATGCGCAGATAAAAAATATTTTATACAACTGCCCATATATCCTTAGATATTTAATATATTTACTTATTATTAAATTAATATATTAATATATATATATATATATATATATATATATACAGGGTCATTCATAATTCCCTCCGGGGTTTCGAAACGTTATAGTAAAAAAACGAAGACGAATATGAAAAAAAAAACATATGAAATTATTCCGAAACTATTCAAGTTTTACTTACATACATTACAGGTGTTCTATGTGTGAACCCTTGGTCACACGGCATACATCCATGCGATAGTCCAGTTCCTGCCATACTCGGTTTCTTTAAATTTCCGGTACCACACATGAATTATTTTGTCAGTTGGTCCCTGTTTTCGATATTTATTACGAAAGGCCCGTTGAACTGACACCACTGATTCAGATTTAAAGAAACGGAGTATGGCAGGAACTGGACTATCGCATGGATGTATTCCGTGTGACCAAGGGTTCACACATAGAACACCTGTAATGTATGTAAGTAAAACTTGAATAGTTTCGGAATAATTTCATATGTTTCTTTTTTTCATATTCGTCTTCGTTTTTTTACTATAACGTTTCGAAACCCCGGAGGGAATTATGAATGACCCTGTATATATACAGCGTGTCCACGTATAACCTGACCGACCTTTATTTTCGCAACCGTTGGTCTTAGATGCATACTTCCAATTACAAAAATGGTTTAAATAAGGTAAACAATTATTTTTAAGTTATTTGGGTGAAGAAAAACATTTATTAAAAAATTACGAAAGTTAAATTTTTATACGGTCCCCCGGTCCTATAAGTGATATTTAGTAAAAATTTACTGTGACACTAACAAGTAAGACAAAAAAAGTCCCATTCATCTAACATTAAAATTGACCGAATAATAGCTGTTTAAAATTGGAGTATATTTTTTGCGGCGAAATAGGGATCATTCACAAATGTAGTATAAATATAAATAATCGTCAGATATATCAAAAAAATAGTTGAGAGAAAAATTAACATTGCAATCTAATATAATTGCGAAATCTATAATCATTCTGACATATTAATGCAAAATATACAATTTGTATACATATAAGAGGATAAAAATAACAGAATTTTTGTTAAATAAAAGGATGAAAAACAACAGCCACTGTCTTTCAAATTTTGGGTTGTGCCATGTTTTTTATCTTTTGAAAATTGATTTTTATGCATTTTTTAGTGCTGAATCCGAAAATGACCTTCATTTTAAACTATCACGTTAGGATTTTTCTCAAATCGCGAATTCCAAAGTTAAAAAGCTCAAAGTTAAAATTGATCTCTCCTCCCCTCCCAACCTCATCGGATCCTTGAGCTGTTTAACTGTAAGAAACCCAGTTTAAGCCAAAAATTTGAATAAACTATTGAATTAAATAAAATTAAACTGAATAAAAAAGTCTTACATCTATTTTATAATATCAGATTTTTCGCTATTTTTTAACCTTGAAATGTACGATTTGCGAAAAATCCTGATATGATGGTTAAAAGTGAAGGTAATTTTTTTAATTCAGCGTTAAAAAATACACAAAACGTAATTATAAAAGTTAAAAAAACACAACCATCGCAGGTTTATGTTATCTAATCTAAAACTCTTTCTTAAACATGTTGACGATAATCTATCCGAATTTTTTTTGTGTTATTCTCTAATATAAGTATGTATAAGATAGTAAGCGTCGAAAATCATAATAATATTACATTGTCATTGGATTTATGTCAGTATGTAAAATTTAACTTCGATCGGACATTTGAAAGTGAGTTAAACTTAGAGTACAAATTTTAAACTGGAAAGACGATCGTTGCAAGTTAAATAAAACTTTATGAAAATAACATAATTTTTGTTAAAAGAAATCATAGCCTCAAATCCTTTCAAAATAAAACATATGTTAAAATACAATTATTTTAATTAATCTGAAACTCAACTAATAAATATTAACTCAATCGTATTAGCTGTACGATTTCTTTCAAAGCGCAGATACCTTGAAATAAGTTTAAGTACTTTACATACAACCCCTGAAAGCATGGCCGAAATCATCTCTTTTTAGATGCAAAAAAGTGGTATAAGTCATGCATTTCAAAGTTTCATAACTCGGTCAATTTTAATGTTAGATGAATGGGACTTTCTTTGTCGTACTTGTTAGTGTCACAGTAAATTTTTACTAAATATCACTTATAGGACCTAGGGACCGTATAAAAATTTAAATTTCGTATTTTTTTAATAAATGTTTTTCTTGACCCAAATCGCTTTAAAAGTAATTCTGTACCTTATTTAAACCATTTTTGTAATTTGAAGTATGCATCTAGGACCAACGGTTTCGAAAATAAAGGTCGGTCAGGTTATACGTGGACACGCTGTATATTAATATATTAATATATTTAATATATTACTTATTACTATTTATTAGCTATAGATCATTTCGATCATTTTATTTTACAGGGTGATCCCAAGTATTATTTTTTCTCTATAATTTTTTGTTGGCCCCCTAATTGTCCTCCTTATGAAATCGACGTTGATAAATATGAAGTCAATCATTTTCTTTTTAATCCTAAAATTCCAGAAGAATCTGACAAGCATATTTTTAAATATTCGACAAAATGTCTAAAATTGAAAGTTGCCGGTCATTAATGGCTATATAGTGTATATAGTCGTCATAAATTCGAGAATGATAATAAATCCATCACTATTGTAATATATATTTTTAATTTGAATTATTTGAATAAATGTTAACTGTTTCGTTACTTTTTATATTTTTCTTTGAATTCTTAATTACATTTTCAACAATATATGATTAAAAAGAATCATACACTTACTTTGTACTGATCTTTTTGTTTGAAATAATTGTTAAACTATATTAGTTTCAGTTAGCTGAAACTATTGCTTCTACCAGTAGACAAATACCTTTTAAATATACCCTTTATTGGATAAATAGATCCAACAGATCAATTGGATTAATAGATATTTATACCTCTCTGATGTAAGATCGTCAATGCTTCAACATTTATATGTAAATAAAATATTTTATTATATTTTAACAATAATTAGTATTCATAATTAAATATTTAGGTGATTCATTAGAAAAAAATGAAGGTGTCAACTCCAACGGTCATATTTGTGCAGTTATGTTAGATAGTTTTCATTCATCCAATTTTACATGAATAAAATTCATTTCAGTTATTATTGATTTATTTTATTGCAAAGAGAGTTTATCATTTATTATCATTCTTTACTGATTTCAAAGTAAATCAGGGATATTAAAATCTGTCTATACTAATAAAATAAAGTTTCGCTCTGTGTGTGGGTGTGTGGGTGTCTGTCGGCGATGTCTAGCGAAATCTAGCGGACCTAGAAATCTGAAAATTTAGGTGAGGATAGTCCAAGCGGCGTCTCCTGAGTCACCTGAGTCTCAGAATTTTAATATTTTAATAATTAAAACTTATCAATAACTGATTTCTTTCTGTGCAAGCCGGCTTTTAGCACTCGCGCATGAGCAGAATCCTATTTACGCATCGAGAGGAAATGGAAGAACCAAACGGACAGTTTTTTTGTGTTATTTCGTAGCATGGTCTAAACCAATTGATATAATTAAAATTGGAAGACATATTCAGAAAGATCATACTCTTACGTCTCAGATGTGTCGCAATTAATTCGAAAATATATAGTTGTTAAACTTTGAAAATAAAAATTAAAAAAAGTAGTTTTCCCAAAGGGCGTTTTTCCCTCATGGCATCGACGCTCCAGGGCGCAATTTTAGAGGTACCGACAGCCAAAAACCATTTAAAGCTGAAACCTTTGTTTAATTGACGTTGCAATCGGCTTCAAAAAATACGAATTTTAACCCTTTTAGAAACACCGGTGAATGCAGGTCATTTCGCGCCTCTGGCGGACGATCTTTTATCTACGCTAAAAGTAACTAAATGTCCATATTTCGATAGAACATTTTTAGGGCATCTCGGTAGACCAGATTTACAACACCATCGAAACATTCGGATGTGTAGAAAAAATATTTTAAAAATATTTTAAAAAATCAAAAAAAAAAAAAAAAGCTAATAAGTGTGATGTTTCGGCGTACCGTCGCTCTGTTTCGATTCATGTTTTCACTACTGAATATAAATATTTTTTCACGAAATTTTAAAGAGAGTTGGGATACAGATATATTTATAACCGATTAAAATTTCAGAGAGTTCAGAAGGTGAGAACTATTTTTTTATTCTTATGTTAAATTAGCCGATTTGAAAACAAACAAACAAACGAAAAAGCGAGAAGGAAACATATTTTTTTTACAACTAGATAACAATATTTTTGCACGAAATATTTACACGGGATGTAAAACAGTTATAATTTATAACCATTAAAAAGTTCAAAGGGTTTGGATAGTAAAACTATATTTTTAAAACTAGGAAACGACCCTTCGTGAAAAAAGAAGAAAATGCTTTCTTACGAGCATTTTATCACTCATTATCAGTATTTTTTCGCGATTTTGTCATTAAAAATATAAATTCATACAAAATCGAGTAACGATATAAAATAACACAAATTTGGGGTTTACTTAAGGTTATTATCACGGGCCCTGGCAACTCCGGGCGGGTCAGCTAGTATAAATTTAAGATTTAAGATTTTTCAGGAATCAATAAAAACTGTGCTACGCGCAAATGTGAGATATTTTAAGAAATATTTTTCCGTTCACTGTGTTTTTTTAAATATTTAAATATGTATGTTGATTATCACATGTTTATTTCAAACGAATTAAAACTAAATAAAGTTCTTTAAAAATCTTTGTACTTCTGGTCAATTGGATTCAGTGCCCTAAAAATGATACAAAAGAAATATTAATCATATATTTTTATGACATTTACAAAATAAATATAAATCATATACGCTTACATCTTAACCTATAAAAACTCGCGCAAATTCACACCGCCTCGATTTGCATTTTGTACAACATATATTTCTGAATGTCTAAGAAAATAAATTAATGTTTTATAAGATTAATTTTATGTCAAATAAAATTACCATGTAATACAATGTCTTAAAAAATCCTTTATCTAGGCATATGTGGCAATATTTTCGAAAAATGAAATTTGTATCATCCACTGATGGTGTACAATATACACTAGTGAAAAAGAATTATTAAGTGGTTTAAAGATTGACATTAGTTGTATAGATGTCAAGTATTATGGATTTCGAATATCAATAAATCGGAATAATAATATTCGTAGTATCTTAGTAAATTTCAGATTAAATAAATGCAAAAATTGCTACTCATCAATACTAGTACTAAATAACTGCAATCTTTGGAACCTATTTATTTAGGCACATAATCATATTCACCATAATGTTCGATAACATTTTCTTCTTGTTCTATTGTTAGCCATTGGAAAATATCTTGCCATTATGGAATAAATGACAATTTTGAGTGGCAATAAATATCTGAATCTATGCAATGTTTGTCTAAATATGTAATCCTACCTTCAAGACCACGCTTGCAACAATAAACTAGTCGGATGTGCCAATCCCAAAACTTTATTCTATCTCGCACAGGTTTCGCATACACTAAAAAAAATCAGTACCAATTTATATCAACGTCTAACTGTATCTAAATTTTTATAAAATTACGTGCATTGGTTCTTGAGCTATGACTATTGCTAAAATCGTGTAAATCCTGCAAAATGCGGAACAGCAGTGCCACCTGTTGGGAGATTTACACAAAAACCCAATCAACAACAACTTATGTCAACGTCTAACTGAATCTGAAGTTTAATGAAAATCCGTGCATTAGTTCTTGAGATACAGTTATCGTGATAATAAAAAAAAAGTAGCATAGCAGCGCCACGTGTTAAGCTATTTACACCAAAACATAAGCAGCATTTATGTATGCCAAGGTCTAACAGAATCTGAAGTTTAATGAAATTTCGTGCATTCGTTCTTGACATAAGCATAAAAAGGTGGTATAGCAAAGCCGCCTGTTGGGATACCTACACCAAAACGTAATCAGCGTCAATTTATGTCAACATCTACCTGAATGTGAATCGTTTAATGAAAATAAGTTCTTGATATAGAGCTATTGCGGAAATCGCAAAAAATGCAGCATAGCAGCGCCACCTGTTGGACGATTTTCACCAAAAACTAATCAGCACCAATTTATATCAAGGCGTAACTGAATATAAAGTTTTATTAAATTTTGTTCTTGAGATAGAGCGCCCACAAAATTGTTGTCACTTACAGACAGACAAAGTCTCAGACACACAGACACACATTTTCCAAAAACAGTCAAATCGTGTTCAGGACCTTCAAAAACGTATAAATCCGTCTAAAACTGGAAATTGAAACTTTTCATGATTCCAATACTTTTTTCTTGTAAAGATAATAAAGTAAAAAGAACATTTAGAAGTAAAGTGGACTTATGCAGTGTTTGCAATCACAGCACCGATTAAAAATGTCTTATTGATTTATTTAAATCAGTGATTTTTAAACATATCCACTTTGAGATCGAAAAGAAATTAAAAAATGCAAAGCAAAAATGAGGAAATAAATTGCTTTGTTGACCATGAAAAAATTATCTTAGAATCTAATTTCACGCACCATCGAATTTAATTAGACACATTTTCATTTTGATTTTCTTTTTTTCTCCGGAGATGAAGTAGGTTTGATGCTGAAACATTTCCGCAGAGACTGAAGTGTATTTTCGAATAAAGGGAAACTTTCGAATTAATGAATATTATTTGATTCTTTGATTTTATGAACGATACAAGAAAAATAATTTTATTTTTAATAGTATTAAACAGCTTATTACATTAAGATAGGATATGTAGACTTGAAAAGTTCTAATAACAAGGAGAAAAAATATAAAAATAAAGTTACTTTTTAAAATTACATATTGTATTATATATTATAACATATACACACTAATTATTGATAGTTTTACTATAACTGACTGTTTGATGCTGTGTAAGTACGGCCATCATCCGGAGCTTATGCATAGACCTGAATATGCTATTCAATCTATGTGATGTGACGATCATTCACAGTGACATCACAAAGTTTACACTTATAACTATATCCAAAATATACACTTATAAATATGTACACTTAGTTACACAGTGACTCTTAAATGATGAGTATTTGGTGATTCCAGTGTGAAGTTTCGTCACCGTTTATCTTTGTCAATTCATCATGTGTTATTAGACTTGAACAGTCTCTAACGTATTAGAATCATTATATCAGTCTCTAACCTATAGAAAATAGGACATGTTGACGTCATAGTGACTTGAATTTAACTTATTTTTCACGTTACGCGGCGATAACAAGATTCGCAAGTCATGACACGTTTCGGTGACGGCTGTAAAAGAGAAAGTGGATATTAAAAAATAATAAATAAATAAATAAACGAACATTTAACTTTTTGAAATTAAAATAAATAGTGAACGTAAAAATAGCACAAATAAAAATATATAAAATAGCAAACAGCTGTAAGCTCCATTTATCAGTGCCAAATTTAAAAAGATTAAAAACTGATTAAAAAGTTTAAGCCATGTAAGCGTGCTTGCGTCTCCCTACGAGACCAGGATAGAATGGCGGTGAGTTTTTAAAAACAACAGCGGATTTAGGAGTCACATGTGACGTAGGAGACCAATAGAAGCGCTCGGCCAGACTGAACGAGTTTAAGTACGGAGGAGGAAAAAATGCTATTTTATATATTTTTATTTGTGCTATTTTTACGTTGATCACTCATTTTAATATAATGGCACAGAGTTCAATCCACCTATTTTAAAAATTTAACCTTTTGATGTATGATATCTCATATGAGGTTACATTGTCAAACTATACTCAGAGATTTTCATATTTTAATTTTACTATTTTATTAAATATAAATCTAATGAAATTCAGTTCGATAACGCTGTGAAGTGCAGATATAATGTATCCATTTTATTTTCGAATATTTAGTTGGAAAATTCGCATTTAAAAATTTCTTTTGTTCTTCCCGAAGATATTTTCTCAAAGAATTTCATATATTGGATCTCTACCAGAATGCGAACAAAAATGTTTTTCTACTTTTTACTTAGCTAAGCTTTTATTCAAGGCTCACAGTGTTCCAAAAATTTTCTACATTTATTACTTCTTTTTCAAACCAATAATCATTGTAGTAGATTTTTATTGCAGATGTTAAAGGAATATACTTCGAACATTATTGTTTGGAAATAATGAAAGGTAAAAAAGAAAAAAAATAGGAACTCCGCGAGCCCTAGTTAATGTATCCAAATTTTAAATTATCACAAATCTATTTATTAATTATTCATAATAATTTTATAGTGTTTGTAAACCTCATGGGGAGTTTCGTTTTGTAAATTCATTCTTAATGTAAACATTTTAAAATTTCAACATTACTTCATATTAATGAAGCATTTTAAATCTGATTTAAGTGCAAAATATTCTTACTATCCATTTAAAAATAATTCATGCATAATTTGGTTAAAATCCAAAACAAGATTAAAACCCAGCACTGACCGTTAACAGGTGTCTTACTTCGAGAGGGAAAGGTGTGCTTAGTACAGTTTCACATAACGCTTTATTGGAGATATTCTAATGGCATCAATTGGTAAAAGTGAAAGCGACAAATTTGAGGAACTTTACATTATATTCGTATACCACCGCACAATATTTTCAGAGCATGAATAATCGCTTATGTTATATGAAACGTGTCCAATGGCAATAGACCATATCTGAAAAATACATAGTTTTGGAAAAAAATGCAAAAGAAAAAAGTATAACGTCACATCCCGAGCACCGAAAATAAATTTTATACAACCTTATGAATTGCAAACAGGATGAAAAAGAAGAATTAAAAAAAGTGTTTATAACACAAAAATTGTGTCCCATAGGCTTGTGAAAGGAGAACAATTTAAAAATAGATGAATGTTAGGCATGTGCCTGGTATGCAAATGAATATTCACGGTTCGTAGCGCTTTAAAAAGGAGGCAACTTGAAATTATCAGCAATCGTCAGTATTACAATATGTATTTTACTTTCGATCTGTACAATGGTAATGCATCTCAAACTGCTAGGGAGTATGTGACGTCATATTTTTAATTTGCATTTTTCTCGAAAACTATGCGCCGTCAATGTATGGTTATACATGTGGGTGTATTAGGGATATAAAATTTTATTGATGGAGAGGACTTTGGATAAAAGCGAACTGTCAAGCATTTTGGCGAGTTATCGCCAAGGCAATGCTTGGTAAATTGTTTTACTCGTCATAATCAATCTCGCTCAGAAGACTATTGACAAGTTCTGAAATATAGATTTTCTATAATTGTATGTATATGTTACGAAAATAGACAACTTTTATGTACACATCGCAAGTATTCCTTTTCTGCATAGTTTGTGCGGTGGTATCCTGTATAAATGCGTAGTGGTAGTTGGCTATATATAGTTGACAGCAAAACACAACTAACGACTTAAGATGCAAGGGTGCATCTATATAAGGGTGGGTGTATTAGGGATATAAAATTTTATTGATGGACTTTGGACAAAAGCGAACTGCCAATCATTTTGGCGAGCCTGCTGTTATCGTCAAGGCAATGCTTGCTAAATTGTTTTACTCGTATAACCAATCTCGCTCAGAAGACTATTGACAAATTCTGAAACATAGTTTTTCTATAATTTGGACAAAGGCAAGCACACTTCAAACATGCTCCCTGTGCGTATGTCGCCACTCTAATGTCCAGACGCACTGTAAGAAACTGACATCCTCGACATTTAATAAGCATGCATGAATGGAACAGCGTGCTCGACATAAAAATGTATTTAAAATTTTAAAGTTTTCTCCAATGTTTCTTTTTTTGCGTTATCCCATATTTACAAAAATGCACATGCTTTTGCTGATAGAACATAAGTTTTATTTGTCTGAATTATTTGAAATGAAGTTTTCTTGTATGCTTGTTTAATAGATTGTTCAACAAATTTTAAGAAATTTTTTGCTTCTGAATAAATATTAGATATACAGGGTGTATCAAAAATCCTGGACATATTTTTAAAATTTATAAAACAAAATATATACAAGATAGAAACTAGAAGTTACCTGAGATATTAGAGTTTTGTATTAATACTAGAGAATCAAACCCGGGCTACCCGGGTTACAGAACATAGAATTAGAACAAATTGGTTTTTGCCGAACAGATTTTTCATATTTAATATATATTTTTTAAACAACACCATTATATGTATAACATATAACCATATATGACATATAACCATATATAACCATAACATATCATTAACAACACCAAAAAGAATTTTTATAAGAAAAATATCAATAATATATTCAAATAACATTTTGAAATTTATTAAAGTGATAAATTCGTATTAGCCGCATGCCTGGAGTTAATGGTCAAAGAAGTCATCCAAGATTTTGCTGCTTAGAGCACGTTTTTTTTTATTATGAAAATTTTTTACTGTTTAAGAGCGTAGTTCGAGAACATGTCTGTAAATTTGCATTTTATTTGTATTATATTATTATTTATATTTATATTTTTATGAAATTTTAATTTCGTTCTGTAATATAAGCCAGGAATAAATGCGGAACTATTTATATTATTTTAAATGCAAACGGATAAATCTTTCGCAATCGGTCTTCACATGTAGAGATAAATAAAACGTGTAGATATTAAAAATAATTCATGCTTGGATATTATTTTAAAACCCTTAAAAAATTTGTAAATTCAAATACAGTTTTCAAAGAAATTGCATTTGTTTTCCTATTCGACGGGGAAAAAAAATGAAATTGAGCAATGTTTAGAAGTTTAAAAATATGCAGCCAAAACGAAATTTATTAGTTAATTCGTTGCTAGCACCATCAAAATGACTTCAGCAATAATCAGACATGCGTTTGGTTTATAATATAGATTATTATTAACATTAAACCATAATCTTGATAACAACATTTATGTGTGACATCATCCCTTGACATGGACCCGATTACGTAAGTTTAGCATAAAATTTTATAAGATAATTTTATTCTATATGTTTGAATCAAATATATGAAATTAAAATAAGTTTGCATTTCACTATTTCTATGGTATGCATATTTAAGACATTTTAATACTTTTCAGTAAATATAATGAAATATCTTTTCAGCCAACATTTTTTTTTTACCTAATCGATAAAAATAATAAAAAATTCGATTCGAAAATAATAAAAGATTCGAAATCTATATATATTTAGATTCCCCATTATTGCATCAAGCTCCATATCATATTTTAATGCTTTATTTATGCATTTACTACAACACTTCATTGTACGCAACATTATTTTGATTCAAATCATTCGTTTTACAAAAAAATAATGTTTTCTTGAAATGTTACTCAGGTTAATGCAACGTCCATGTGTAAACACTGGTTTGGGCAAATAGATGACAACATGTTCAAGTGATTGCCCTTGAACTTTAATTATTGTAATCGCAAAATATGACTTGATGGGGAATTTTTTTCTGTTAAAATTAAAAGGGTATTCATAATCTGAAGGCATCAAAGATATTCTTAGAATGTAAACTCGCCTTTTGCCTAAATTAATTCTCTGTATTTCCATCATTGGATATACATATTCAATGAGACTTTTTAAGCTATTTGGTTGAATTATGAATTTTGTAAAGTCAGCATTTTGACCTTCACTTAATTGGAATTAAATAATCTTGAATGTTCATAGTTCGAACTTGGTTCACTCACATGTTAGTTATGATATGGCTAATATTAACATTTTTACAAATATTAGAAAATTTCGAAGTGACCAAAACAATATCAACTCTATTCCCATGCCTCACTACAGGCAAAATTTGTCTTAAGTCGCCAGCAAAAACAACTAGTATTCCACTAAATTGCAAATAATTATTTTTATGTCTTTAAGCGTATGGTTTACGCATTCAAATACTAATTTACTCATCATGGGTGCTTCTTCCCAGACGATTGACTTCGTTTCTCTTATTAATTCAGCAAAGTCATATTGTTTACTAATGACACATGTCGATGTTTCGGTCAAATTCAACGGTATTTTGAATCTTTAACCTGCTGTTCTACCTTGATCAACAAACAAAGCTTTTATCCCAGAAGATGCAAAAGCTAACGCAAACATATTATATGACCTCACCTTTTTAAAAGTTGCATTAAGTAAAAATGTTTCGCCAGTGCATTTTCAATAAAATAAACCACAGAATCTTCATTTTGAACAGCAATCAAAGCTTCATCATAAATGGATTTATGATCGTGATAAACCTGACGCAAACGATAAATAGCCAAATATTGTTTGAGTCACAATGTTTACGTTGAAAAATTTTAAGTATCACAAACATTCCTTTCGCATTTAAATTAAATAATTTCGATTTATAAAATTATCGCTCCTCAAAACGTTTATTATTATTAAGTTATTATTATTTTTGTATTTTATATACAATCAGTAACAATTTATTTTCGTTTACTTTTCGAAGTGTCTGTATTATTTTCTAATTAATAGCCATTTCAGTTCTTTAACCAACGGCAATATGTGGTCGCCAAGTGGGAAAAAAATACCAACAACAACTATTAAGCCTGAAAAAAGTGAAAAATACCAATTTTTTATTTCAAGAACTCCTAATAAATCAGTGAATTAAGGTACAGTTTTCAACAAAATTGCATTTTAAAGCAGTTGTCTTTTCCTATATAACGGTGTAAAAATTAAAAATGAGCGATGTTTAGAAATAAAAAAAATTGCAGTAGCAAAAATCGCAAAACCGAAATTTCATCATTAAGTGTTGCCATTCGAAAAATGACGTCAGTGACACATTTCTCCTTCATAATATAGATTAACCTTAAAATTTCAAACCGCGCTATCTCAGCCATTTTCTTAAGATAGAAGCAAAACTAAAACTGCTCCGGATTTTCCGGATCAAGGCCGAACATTTAACGAAAAAAAATTTTAGGATTTCTAAATTTTTTTAATTTGCACATCTTTTTTAAATTTAAATCTTTAAATGGCTATCACAGCGCCCCCTTTCGTCGAAATATTCCCAAATTGTAATAGAACCTGCTTACCATAGCGAAAAACATAGAAAAAAAATGTGGTTCAATTTGAAGCATAACTTCATACACTTTTCGATGATACAATAGTTAAAATGGAACAAAAATATCTATCACAGCGCCCCCTTTCGTCGAAATATCTCCAAATTCTGACAGAACCTACTTGCCATAGCCAAAAACATAGAAAAGGAATTGTGTTCAATTTGAAGCATAACATCATACACTTTTAGATGGTACAATAGTGAAAATGGAACAAAAATATCGATCACAGCGCCCCCTTTCGTCGAAATATCCCCAAATTCTGATAGAACCTGCTTGCCATAGCCAAAAACATAGAAAAAAAATTTGGTTCAATTTAAAGCATAACATCATACACTTTTAGATGGTACAATAGTGAAAATGGAACAAAAATATCGATCACAGCGCCCCCTTTCGTCGAAATATCCCCAAATTCTGATAGAACCTGCTTGCCATAGCCAAAAACATAGAAAAAAAATTTGGTTCAATTTAAAGCATAACATCATACACTTTTAGATGGTACAATGAAGACACACAGACGGACAGACGGACAGACGGACGGACGGACAGACGGACAGACAGACGTTTTGTAAAAACGTGTTTTTAGGAATCTCTGACCTCTAAAACGTGTAAATCCGTTGAAAACCGGAAGTCGAAAAAAATTTCGATTACAATACTTTCTTCTATTATAGATAGAAGAAAGTAAAAAAGTACATTAACAGCTTTACAACAACTAAAATCACTAATCATGGAAAACTTAGATAAATATAAATACTGTGGAATGATCTCAATTGATATCCAGGGAGCATTTGACTCCATTGATTGGCACAAAATTATTGAAATAATAGATGATTCTCCACTTCCAACTTACATAAAGAAGCTCCTAAAAAATTATATCAGTGAGAGATTAATCGGTTTAAATAATTACACATTCATAGAGTGGTTCAGGACACACAAGGGTTTGTCTGCAGGGCTCGTATTTAGGACCACTATTGTGGTTACTAATAGCCAATTACATAATTACAAGATACAAATTAAAGGCTCTTGGAATTATCGTTTATGCAGATGATTTCGTCATACTCACTGAAGGCAATACCAGATCATCATTGGAACAAACTGCTAACAGTCGTATAGAAACATTCGTCAATATATGCTCAGAGCTTAATCTAACTATCTCAGATGAAAAAACCCCAGCACTCCTATTTGGAAGGAACCTCCTTAATAATCGAAAGCCAATTTTCAAAATAAAACAGAAATCTATAAAAATTGTTAAAAATCTACAATATTTAGGAATTATACTAGACCAAAAATTAAAATTTCAATCGCACCTAAGTATTTTAAAAGCTAAGATCGCCCAATTTGTTTCAGGCTTTAAAAGTTTCCACAATTACAACAAGGGAATCAGTCCCTTCCTCCAGAAGATCTGGTATCAAACAGTTATTGAAAGACAGATTCTTTATGGCTCCGAATTCTGGTATCCAAACTTGAATTGCCACGGCATCAGAATCCTTATATCAATTCAGAGAATAGCATTGTTAAACATCATAATAACTTACCGAAGTATTTCAAATGACGCATTAAATATTTTAACTGGAGTGCCTCCAATTACCATCAAAATACCAAACGAATTCCAAGTCTATGAGATAAAGCAAGGAAACAGATCACTTAACATCAACAATACAATAATATACAATAATCTTATGCAACGGAAAGCAACTTATAAATTTCCAGAATATTACAAGTTGAAAAATATAGAAATTATAGATAACCTGACAGAAAACATAATATTGGAAAATCATCTACAAATTTTTACAGATGGATCATCTATGGGAAATGGAGAGGCAAGTGCATATACAGTTATTCTTAATAATAACTTCATCCATGATCATGCAGTAAGACTACACCCAATTAACTCAATTTACCAAGCCGAATTATATGCGATCCAGGAAGCAATAGTTTGGTTAACACAATCACAATTTACATCAGCCCTTATTTTGACAGATAGTCGCTCATCCTTAGATGCACTCAAGATAATTTTTCCTCGAAACTCCATAATTTTAAATATCTACAATAGTTTACTACAAAATTCCAATAAATTCATAAAAATAGCGTGGATTAGAGCACATGTAGGCACCACTGGTAACGAGCGAGCAGACCTTCTCGCAAAAAATGCAATTACAGAAGACCATTATGATGACATCTCTGTCTTACCATTTCCAGAATCCATTCTAAAGAGTTATTTTAAAAACAAAATCATCACATATTGGCAAAATGATTGGACCAACCCAACGAAAGGAAGAGAAACGTATAAAATTCTTAATAAGGTAGATGTTAAATTTTTATGTGTTCAGAAATCAGCAGCATATTATCTTAGCGGCCATGGAAGCTTCCCAAGCTTTTTATATAAAATTGGCAAAAGAACCACGGATAGATGTCCTTGACAAAAACTCTGGAACTTCTATACACTACATCTTCGGTAACTGCCCTCTTATGGAATACCATTTTAACTTCAATAAAAATAAAACATTAAAGAGAAACCTACAACGTGTGCTATTAGACGCTTCCAATTACGAAAAGTTAGATAAAAACTATAATGTCCGAAATAAAAACTTTTCATATATCAAAGAATTATTATAACCTATATAAAATTCTAGATCTATAGATTTTAAAAACTATGTTTTAAAAGACTTAATAGACTAGTGATCTTTAATATTATTATGTAATCTTATCAGTATATTCATATAGAACTTATATAAATGTAATAACTTTGGGCTCACCCAGCAATAAGCAATATTGGGTAGCTCGTGTGATTTTTTTTTTTTTTTCTACTTTCTGGGGATTCCGGGTCTTTGGACACTGGGGTTCCTGTTAGATATAGGTTTTCCCCTCGTGGACTCATAGATCCTATGCCGAGAGGTTGGTTGTCCACGAGTGGGAGGTTTCTGTTTCTGTTTCTGTTGATTTTTTTTGACACAGAAAAAAATTCCAATCTCTAAAGTAACACATACGTGCATTTCTAGTTTCTATATTGCATATTCCTTTTTCATAAATTTTTAAAATGTCTCAAAGTTTTTTTTTATACACTCTGTGTATCATTACTATAATTTCCTATAGATTTTAGTTCTAGAAAAAAATGTAGTTTTTCTCTAACACCCTCCAATTTTAAGAAGTTTTACTTTCAATTATTGAAATATATGACATTTTTTTAGCATGTACACATTAGATTATCGTTTTAATTGGATGTAATCTAAAAGCACATATTTTGACGTTCTCGTAATAGAATATGTGACAAGAGAGTATAACCAAATTTTACTTTTGGTAATTTTGTTTATAAGACTTTCATGAAATTTCATTCTAAATTTCATTCTAAATTTCATTCTAAATTTCATTCTAAATTTCATTTATTTTAATTTTAATTTCTCTTAAACTTTTCAAAAAAACTTCTGTAACTTTTAATATTGTAATCTTCTTTTCAGCTATCTAATTGTTATTTTATCACTTTTTAACACTTTCGAACGTAGTTGAAGAGTGTTAATGACTTCGCTTTGTCTGGCTGTCTGCCGTCTGTCCATCCGTCCGCGCTCTAACTCGCATAAATATATTCGCAGTATCCTGAAATTTTGTGCATGTTATTGACGGCAACTATAGCATGACCCCTTTTGAAAATGAAGTGAGTAGAATTTACAGTTTATTTACAGGGACAGTCAAAAGTCTGTTACACAATTTTCTATGGAAAAATTGTTTGCAGTGGTGTAAATTAAATGATGTTCTACTATTTCAAACATAATGAAATTTATATGTATTACTGAGGTGCAGTATAAATTCGTCACCGAAAAGTATGATATGCATTGCGTTTCTCGTCCCTTACATTACAGTCAATAGGACAAAATCGTTTCAAGTACATTTTGATGATGTTAAGCTCTTTAACCATTACAAAGTGCACTAAAACATGCTTTTTTTATATAAAATATGATGTGCAAAGCATTTATTATTCATTTATAGGGTAACACAAAAAGTCTGTTACACAATTTTCTATGGAAAAATTGTTTGCAGTGGTGTAAATTAAATGATGTTCTACTATTTCAAACATAATGAAATTTATATGTATTACTGAGGTGCAGTATAAATTCGTCACCGAAAAGTATGATATGCATTGCGTTTCTCGTTCATTTACGGGGTCACACAAAATAATTCAGTTAGAGTCTTAGTGCGATAATTACAGTGTATATGTGATAAGTGCGTTTTCAACTTTGGTTTGCGTTTTTAAATTTAACTAAATTATTGCATAGTACGTGATGTGTATAAATTATGTTGATCATATACAGGGCTACAGAGACGAATTCGTGAGTATTACTCAATATAGGTGTGAATTGCTTAGTGGTATTTTTAGTTGTGTTACGCAGATTTCTCATGAACTATATTTAGTCGACTGATATAAGTTTGTAGAATATAAATAAATTCATATACAGAGCTACGCAAAGAACAAGGAAACATTGTCGTTTATGGTTGTTAATTGGTGGAAGTGAGTTTTAAATTGCCCTACGCGTTTTTTTCCTGAATTATATTTTAGATTAATATGTAGTGTGTATATATAAGTGTTTATATAATATACAGGGCTGTGCAAAAGATCGCGTGTACATTTTCGTCGATTGGTGGAAATTGCTAAATGCGAATTTTCTAACTAAACAAAATTTTATCATGCTATGTAGTGTACATCTAAATATAGATCATATACAGGGCTGCACGAAATAATTTGACTACTTTTTTGACTATGGAAAATAAATGCTAAAACTGGATTTTTCAATGTGTTATATGTTTCCTAATCTGTTTACTACATATCTGCTTTTACCTTATTTATCGGGGAAGTTTCATTACAGTTTTATGAATGTGTTGAAAAGTGTTTCATAATCTATGCTTGACGCAAAATTTTGCGTTCTTGTTTTATTACTAATTTAAAATGATAAAACTTATATAATATATTGCTTAATAGAAATATGAATTTGTATTATTTTATATTGTTATATTTTTTAAATCCGTGGGTGCTGAAAACTTTTCAATGTCGTATATTGTCTTCAGCATCCACTAAAATATAAAAATTACCCCCTACTTCGCCAGAAACAGGTACCTTGTTAAACCGTATTTTGTATTTGGGCAATCATATGTATATATATATATATATATATAAACTTTTCAAAAACCCAAGTATCTGCAAGATATTCATATGGAAATAGCACGTTAATTGTTCCACTATTGCATGATTAGTAAATGACGAGATTGTCTCTATTCTATGGTTCCTGTTTTACAACCTTTTCAACTGTTACCTTTTTTGCGTCACCCATTATAATTTTTTTATTGTTTTTTACGAGGGTGTACATTTTTCTTTATTATGCCATATTTCAAAATAAAAGCACATTTTACACTATCATACTACATGTAGTTTATGAGATAAATATTTTCAAATTAAAAGCGTTCAACTAAAACTGCAATGGAAGATTTTTTTACGTTGGTAGGTTAATATTTTTCCGTTAATGGATAGAAAAAATATTTTACCATGTTAAATGAGTTGCATAAAACGCAAAAATTCAATTATAACATCCAATGCAATTACCATAAAATAATTACAGTTCTTATTATGTTATTATGAAACTACTAAATGCTTCCTCATTTTGGTAAAAAATTAAATTTAAATTAAATAATGTGAAACATTCAATTGCCTGAAAAAGAACGAGATATAATTACTGTAATAGAAAGATGTAATTAAAGTTTAGCATAATTATATTACATCTATCAAGCCATTAAAAATTACGTTTTATAAAATAAATTCTTTCAGCAATTAATTTAATGATATACATAATTTAATTATAAAGTATCGTCTTCAATTATAATTACTTTAAAAGTAATGTTAATATCATTTAGAATAATATTTCAAATCCTTCTTAATATTACATAAATTATTTTGAATATATATATATATATATATATATATATATATATATATATATATATATATATATATATATATATATATATATATATACATGTAAATGTTTAAAAATAACTATTAAATTTGTCTAATACTCTGATAACATTGATATTATGGATATTTTTTTTATTTTTTTCAAGAAAGTTAATTGAAAATAATTATAATCTGTACTTAGAAGTTTAAAAATATGTTATTAACTTATAATTTATTTTACATTTCAAATGTAAAACAACACACGAATATTTAAAAAAAAATTCATAGCATTGGATAGTATCGTTTTGCGAAGGTACATAGAATATAAACAAGTAGAGCAAAAAATTATAACAATATCTTTATCTGTTTGTATTATCTTATGGTTTTAAAGAGCTACATATAAAAGAGTTTTAAATTTCTAATTGCGTTGCAAAAAATAATTTACCAAGATACACTGAAGAAAAAATATACGGTAAGAAATGTACATCTCTAGCAATAAAATATAAAAGAGTAAAATTAGAAAACATGTGACAGAAACAACATAACGTACTTGGTGGTAGGAAGTAGCGCGCTGCAAGTACCGAAGCTACATTAGTCGCTACCTTTTCTCCGGTAGGGTGTAGAATAGCACACTACATTTTGAAAAATGTACTGTAGTGAGTAGCGAAATGCAAAATATCAGTAGTTTGTAGCAAGCAGTGACACTAATTTTAACACTACTTCAGGTGTAAGGAGGGGGGGGGGGTTGTGCCATTCTACTAGTCATGTGACAATAACTTTCTTCTTTTATCACAAAATGTGTTCTGTACAACAATTTGCGACTGTCAGCAATTCCGTTGCAGCGTTTAGCAATGCGTCGTATGATGTCATGGATTTTTCTATTGGCACTTGCTGGTAAATCTAAGTAGCAAAATCCAAATCAAAGAAATTAATTTCCTTGCTTTAAAAATTTGTCGATTTACTCATTATTAGATCTTAATGTTTTAGTGATGCGTTCCTTCTTTTGGAAAATTACTATTGAATTACCCTGATCGACATATGACGAGTAATATGTGCTTAAAGTAACATTTTAGAGAATAACACAAAACATCTCGTATGTTATCGTTTTTAATTTTTATTGCTCTTAATATCGCATATAATTCATTGTATCCCCGGCAAACGTGATATAATAAGGGGCTATTGGATTACACATAATCAATGTCTTCAATTTTAAGTGTAGATTGAACGTTATGACAAAATATCAAAGTAGCAAAGAAGCGACTACTTTTTAGATGTAGTTTGCTATAGTTATTTTTTTAAACCATTTAAAAAAAATGTTTTAGTTCTAGTTGTTAGTCATTTTTTTAGTTCTAGTTGCAGATAAACTACATTTTGGATAAAGTAGGAGGAGTTGGAGTTCACTAAACAATAAAGTAGCTTTTGGAACATTGAAGGTACCATACTTAAACGTTGAAGGAGATGCATTTTTTCTGAATGCCCAACGGCTAAAAAAGTTGGTCCTGGCTACATTACTCTAGGAGAGGGATCAGGCATGTCTGTTGTATACCATTCTAAACTAATAAATGTGCATTATTGTGTCGTAATCGCATTAAAATGTAGAAACTGACATTGATGTACGAGAAACCTTGTTCATGGGTGCAAGATTAGAAAATGTAACACTGTTAAAATTTTCTAGCCAACTGTCGAGTCATTCAACCGGTTTTCATAGGATTGTCGAGTCATTCAACTGGTTTTCATAGGATTGTCCAGTCATTCTAGCGTAGAAAACGGTTACATAACCGTTATTTAACTCTATTCTGACCATAATATGGACAATAATATGGTAAGAATAGAGTTAAATTATGGTTATGTAACCGTTTTCTATAAAAAGGGTCGCATGACAGGACATTTTGCTGCAAATGTTTAACAGTGTAAACTTCCATGTGATTTTCGTCAGCTGTGGAGAGAATGACGTGCATATTCTTGTTGCTTACATCGCAATCACACAATGGATTGGATGCTGAAATTATTTCATTGTTAAAAAATTGTTTTCCAATCTTCGAAGTTGATGATAATAAAATCAAAGGCAATTTTAGTGTATTAGGATGTTATTTTAATTGGGAGGATCGAGATGAAACTGAAATGGAACTGGAGGTTAAGATTTTCGAATATTAAATTAAATGAGTTCAAAATAAAAATGCGAGTGCTGAAGAATTAAAATTCCAACTTTTAAAACTATTATGTTAAAAATTAAATTTATTAATTTTAAGTGGCAATATCCGCAATTAGTATATTAATGAAAAAAATATATATATAAATTAATATATATATATATATATATTAATATATATACATATACATATATACATACTATATATATATATATAGTGATTAATAATAATAATTAAAATTAAAAAATATAGTTAAATAATAATAGTAGTATAAAAAAAGATATATATATAGGGGGAACTGGGGCACACCTTGATACACCTCCTCTACTGCTCACAAGGTCATTACAGGAAGTTTCCCAACAGCTCCAAAATATGGTGCTAGTGTACACAACTACCTACAGAACGTCTTGGCGTGATTCAGTAGTTTGATGAAATGAGACGGGTGATTTAGTGTTTTTGTAGGTAAAAAGTAAATTTGAGTTGTACAATTGCAGTTGTGTTATACAGCTGTTCCAGTATTTTTAACAGGAAAGAATACCCTCCCTGGTAAGTAAGAGTACTCTTTATCAGTTCCTCATCCATTTTTGTTAGGTAAATTATGAAGTTTTGGATTTGAGATTCATATTATTCAAAATGGCTACTTGGGGCACATTGATACAGCCTATGTTGGGGCACATTGATGCGTATCAATGTGCCCCATGATAGCTGCTAACAACCTATATTCATTTTAGTTCATTTTTTCATTATTATTTTTTTTCTCGTATACTCCTTAATCCAATTATTTCCGACCAACAATTTCTAATATTAGTTTTTATTAGAGTGAAAAAGCTCCATTATTGTATACTAGAAAATTTAATAGTACTTTTGCAAACAGTGATTTTTAATTTTTCTTATTCCATGGTTACCACTGTGATTAGACCAAACCCGCTACTCTGCAGCATCGTCTGGAGAAAATGAAAGCAAGAAATGGTGAAGAATGAGTCAGGTGTCACGTTCTAAGTATTCCTCTCAACAGGCACTTACCGCCATACAAGAAAAACAATTAAATGAATACCTTGTTAAATGCAACGAGTTGCATCACGGTCTAACGCTGAAGCAGATAAGGCCCTTGGCATATGAATTTGCTAAAAAACTACGCTATAAGTATCTGAAAATTGGAATGGCAATGAAATGGCAGGGGATGTCTTCAGATTTGTTTTTAATAGTTCTGAGGCACGTCAAACAACATACAAATTCGTCAATAGAAAACCTACTGTTGCTATGAACCTACTGAAACCTACTGTTGCTGAATATACTGTTGCTATGTGATAATCATGAGTCACACGTTTCTATTGATGCCATTGACAACTGTCGTGCAAATGGAATAATTTATTTGTCATTCCCCCTCACACACCTTTCATAAACTGCAACCATTGGACGTAGCAGTGATTGGTCCCTTTAAAGCAAAGCTGAAAATTTTTTTCAACGATTGGCACCTGAATAATCCGAGGAAACACCTATCAATTTATGACATTCCAAAGTTGGCAAAACTTGCAAACTTAGAATCATTCACTCCGAAAAATATTGTGTCTGGTTTTGAGAGGACAGGCATAGTGCCATTCAACAGATTGGTATTTCCTGACTCTGATTTTTCTCCCACCACAGTTTTCATACCTCATTCTCACTCTGATACAGTTGTTGTCACACCCCCTCAAACAGACTCAGCAAATCCATTAACTATCTCTCAGTCACAAGATAGCAATGTTGCACAAAGTGCTGATGCTACCCAGACTCCATGGCCAACTACTTGTTCAAACAAATCTGTAACTCCTGAAGACGCACGACTTTACCCAACAGCTATTAGTAGTGGAACTAACAAAAGAAAAGGACAGCAGCCTGGTAAATATCGAATTTAAACTGATTCTCCAGAGAAAAAAAAGGCTTTCCGACATGAGAAAAGTTCAAGAAGAGAAACAACCTACAGCACACTAAAAGAACTGAAAAACGCAAAAATGCTGCTGGGGATAGAAGACACCAAACCTTTGAAGCGACAGACGAAGAAAAAGAAGGTGGAAGAATTATATTTATCAGATAAATCTGAAACACCCTTAGGACAGTGGTGTGACTGTACATCAGATGATTTCAATCTAAGTGACTTGCTAGGTGAAAAAGCAGATACTTTGGAAGATGATACAATGTAAGATGCAGATACTTCTGACCAAAACATTGTTGATTATGACTTTGTTATAGTGCAGTTTGCAAAAAAGAGATCGGTTATTCACTTTGTAGGCCAAGTTAAACGAAAAACTGATGATGGTGACATCTTGTCGGGTTTATGAACAGAAAACCTGGTAACTTTTTCATTTTTCCTGAGAAAGAAGATAATTGTGGGGTTGAGGTGCCAGATATAACAAAGTTGCCCCAGTCAACAACCAGACAAGAAACAGCAAGAACATCAGTTCGTTATACATTTAATTTTGACTTTGATAGCTTTAACATTCCTTACAAATAAATTGTGGGTAATCTGAATTTCTTTGAATAAATATAAAATGGTTTGCTAACTTATTTTCTATGGAAAATATGCAGTAGCTGTTATTTTTTTCACCACTTTTCCCATGCGAATCAAAGTGCCCCATGAAGTGTATCAATCTACCCGGGGGACGGGACACATTGATACAAATGACTTTTTTTAGTTTTTTTTAAAATTACACACAGAAATACTATATAAAACAACGATTGTGCCTGTTAATAACACACTACACTAGTTTTGCTGACATCACATGGAAAAATAACTTGAAATTTTTGTTTTCTGGGTACCAAAAAATCCTTAGAAAAAAACCGCATCAATGTGCCCCAGTACCCCCTATATATATATATATATATATATATATATATCTTTTTTTATACTACTATTATTATTAATCACTGTTTTCAATATTTTCCTATTTTATATTATTATTTTATATATTTTATTTATTATTTTAAAAATAATTACGTTTGTTAAATTTACTATTTATTCATAAGCGATAAGATCAATATATAATAGAAAGGGAAGAAATATTCTGGCAGGACATAATAAAGAGCGATAGTTTCTTTAATGAATATAATAATTTATTCAAAATATATGCAAATTTTAGATTCAGAAATTAGATACAATTTTCTTTTTATCTTTTATTTACAATTTTTACAATTTTGAAATAGAAACACTTTAAGTAATTTATTTATTTCTATATTCATCATTATTTCTAGTTAGTTAACCCTTTCATAGGCAAAGTACGCATCTTGCCACAATGTTGAAATGATTGAATGAAACTATAAAGTTATTTAAAAATTATTGTAGCTTTGGGGATTAAAATTAAATGATATAAATAATGTACCACAGCCCTTGAAAGTGTTAAATTAGAATATGTTGAATAATATGGTAATTTTTCAAAACTCTTTTTTATTAACACTAAACTAATCAGAATCAGAACGTCATTTCTTGCGTCAGTGGAATTGGAAAGAAAAGTGTTTCATTGCGTAACTGGTTGTGACTGAAGCAAAATCTTACGAGGCGTATAAGCTTTGTAATCTCGCTCTTCGAGTATACCATAGTGACGTAGGATCCAAGATCAGATCAATTACTTCTCTATCTTTATAAATCTATTATTAGATAAATACCTAAATACAATCTTGAAAAAAAAATTTACTTTCACCAGAAAATTGAGCTATTGAACACCATACAGAAAAAATAGTTCTATGCATTTTCATTATTCTGCTTTAGAACACTGAGATATCTAGATGTTACTTGTCTAAATGTTAAAGCTATGACTATAGTATGGTATGACTATCAATATGTGTCAAGTTTCAATCTAGTTCAGGTTTGGTTGCACGTAATTTGTCTTAAACAAGCTTTCAATCTGATTTGCCCATGTTTTCAAAGGATAGCGTTAGCCATTTTATGTTTCAACATTTTACCAATTCTTGATTCAATACTTTACCAGATAATGGCTCGACCTATACAAGTTTATGGTTCACTGTGAAAAATGTATGGGTGAATATTGTACCACTTCATGGTTCATGTAAAGTACCAAATCATGGCACAAATTTTAAGCATCTAACAGTTGCTGCCACTAAAACACAAAACTTTGGATCAAATTAGCATGAAATTTGTAACGCAGGACATTGCAGATCATTGTTGTATTCGTATTTGTGTATTGCTGAGCATTGAGGTATTCGTATTGGTGTACTGCTGAGCATTGTCGTATTCGTATTGTGGTATTAAAGAGCATTGTCATATTCATAAGATGCAAATTTTGAGTGAAAATCTTAGGGGGATATTCATTTTTTATTAGAAGAATCAAAACTTTGGATCACTTTGATTTGCAAATATAAATAAAGTTGATAATAATTTTCCTGAATAACTTTCCTAAAATAATTTTTCTCAATGTGTGTGATATCAGCTATTATATATTATTTAATTTGCCTAATTTTTGTTGATGCACTTTCGTTTAAAAAAAAGAACGATAATTAAACTATACATTTCAACGGACATGAAATGCTGTTGCTGTTTTCCTAAATCTCATCTTACTTTTTCTCAGTCATTAAAAAGTTTTTTTCCTGATAATTTTCAGCACATTCCCAGATTATAAACATCTCATAAAAATGTAAGGAACTAGCATATGATTTATCGTCTTTACAATCAAAATTGTTCAGTAATACGTTTTAAGTGTAACTTATTAAGATCGAATCACAGTCATTAATTTTCTATAAACATTCAACGTAATCGTATGATCTCCCAGCAGCCATAACTTAATCACTGATGATAGGATTCATACTCTAACCATCGCTATATATTCCTTTTATTATGGTTAAGTGTTCTCTGGAGCCCATTTAATGTAAACAATCTCGTTAGCTTTCCCCGGCCAAAAATTACATCTAGTAACCCCGTTGGCGATATTCCTCCCCAAGGCCATTGCGAAAAGTACGCCATAATTACATTGCGTAAGACAACTCACTATTCTCTTTTCAATGGAATGCTTGGCGATAATGCAAGCCGTTGGTGACTACTAGACAAACTTCCTGTCAAAATATGCTTTGAGTCTGAGCACTCACTTGCTTCCTGCTGCGATTTTTATAACATTGTTAAATTTATGTTCAGCCCTTATCTTTTCCCGGTATATAAATATTCTCATTGAGAAAGTATATAACTATATAACCAACGCTGACGTATAGTGGTAGTCTAATTCCCTGGTTATGTCCGGAGTGAAAATATCCTGCCATTATAATTTCCTGCCATCTCTTCTGGATTACATATTGAATAAATAGACAAACAACATAACAAACAATGTAGCAACCCTTGCTGTCATGTTTCTGGGACTTAGCTTGTAATTCTTAACAGTTTTACTTCCACTTTCATAATAAAATTTATGTTATTTTCCTTATGAGAATCATCCTTAATTTTAAAATTATCATAGTTAAATACATAAATTTTTCCCATTCAGCACTATAAACTGTAGCAACAATAAATTTTTAACTAAAATGTGAATCAATATTATTTATTTAAAAGTTTTACTATCGATACATAATATATAAAAAAAATGTTATTCTAAGCAGCAAATAATCTTGATAAATATTCATCTTTGTTTATATTGTTTACAAATTTAAATGGCATATAGAGAGTTGAAATTTCATTTCATGGAAATCCTCTTTTTCATGCTGGCAGAAATATTTCATCCGTAGGAGAACTTCAGATTTATGTGATGCAAAGATTAATTCTACGAAACATGTTTATGATATGATACTGTGAAAACAAAAACGAGACAAAGTTGCTCACTTTTCAATTCACTGGAACACAGTAAATAGGTAATTTCCATTTGTTTTAATATACAGGGTGGTTAAGTCTTTTCCTGATTGAAAAAAAATATTATGAAATAATCATTGGATGAAATACTGTAAAGTTTTTATTATGGAAAAGTCATGTTCTTAAGTTTTTTAGTCCAGTCTCTACCGTCGTTCATGAGTTCCTTGATGACAAATTTTTTGGAAGATGGATTAGAATGGACCAACTCCTCTAGATTTTTTCTTTCGGAGGTACGTAAAGGGCAGAATATTTCGAAAAATAGCTAGAAGATTGTGAAACACTCAAGGTCAGGATCACAGATGTGTGACAGCCCAAATATTGGGCAATGCGTGGTGAGAAATGGAATACCGCCTTGACATTCTTCGAGCTACCAAGTGTGCTCACATCGAAATTTGCTGACGTAAGAACTTGTATTTAAAATTTCATAAATGCCTTTACAATATATTGAAATAATCATATCCCTAATTATATTAATTTTTCTGCAATAAATTATTGTAATCAGGGAAAGACTCTATGACCACCCTGTATTTCTTGAAACTGAAATGCAGGGAGTCAAATATTATTCTTATTTTCATGTACATTTCAATAATAACTTTCTTGTTTTCGTTTTATTGTAAGCATAGCTATGATTTCCTTAGAACGTTAATAGGTCATTTTTCATATTATATTCTCAGGCATCCTATTTGGTCCGTTTTTTAAATACCACTTTTTCAAAGAAAATTAGACTTGGTCATTTCTTCCGTGATGACATAAAGAAATAAAAAGAAATCCCATTTCTTTAAGAGTGGTATCTTTAGAAAGATCTTATTTTGGGAATCAAGTACAAATACAAAGTTGGCCGCCTGAATCCAACCGTGTACGAGATATGGGCCAATTTCTCCTGTGACGTCATGTACAAAGAAACAAAATTAAATCACGAGGAAAAAAACGAGGAGGATCGCTCCATCAACAGATAAACTTAGGGTATTTTTTTAATTTCGTTAGTTGTTAGTTAATATTCATGACCTGAGCTTTCTAACGATACCAGTTTTAACAACATTGGTTTACTTTTTTATTTTACGCGATATGGGCCATTTTTTACTTTGTCGTCATCTGCAAAGAAACAAAATAAAAGCGCCATTGCTCCTATTTTGGGAACATGCTATTTTTCCTAAATATTTGAATTTTTTAAATTTTTTTCTTCAGAAATACCTTAAAGACTTCCTATTCATAAGGAAAAAACAACTGTTTCATTAAAAAATAGCTTAATATATATAGCGGCGCTTAATGGGTTAATCTCTAGGACTAGAGCTTTCCAACGATACCAGTTTTGACGACATCGAATTATCTTTTTTTTTTAATTTTATATTTGGAGATATTGTCTTCTTTCTTCTGTGGCATCATGCACTACAATGAAGCAAAATAAAAGTGAGAAAAAGATTCCATCAGCAGCTAAATCTATAGTCTCGTTTTAATGTTGGGGAATAGTTAATTGTTAGTTAATCGACCAGAGCTTTTCAACAATACCACTTTTGACAATATCGGATTAAATTTTTCTTTATGTTTGGCGTGACAGAAGATATTGGCCCGTATCTCGTGAATGGTTGGATTTAGGGGTGGGAGTTGCCTTGTATTTGTGTCTATATCTTCTTCCAAAGACTCTTGACGAAATTGAATTTTTTTCTCTCTATGCAGGAGATCACGCAAGGAATATGACAATAACTCCTAGACTACTGGATTCGGATGAGTAGTCCCTGTATTTGTATTGATCTTTATTGCAAGACTTTCCCAACAATACCACTCTTGACAAAATTCAAACTAACAGCTGAATATGTTCCCTAGTTATTGTTTCAGTGTCACTCCTGAGAGATGCATTTTCATCAAACTCGATAATTTTGCCTGAATCTTCGAACATGGGACAAAATTAATTTTTGAACTTGTATCTAACGATATGTACATATCTCCTTCATGAGTATTGTTTTAAGTTAAGCAAATTCTGATCATTATACAATTGCACACTTGCTAAATCTCCCGATTTTTGAGTACCAGTATTTACAAACATAAATGCTCGCGTTTTTTAATCGCAGAAGTATGCGATTATATAAAGGGAGTATTTCTATTCCAAAATAGCAATATTCAAACATCGAGAGACTTCACAATGATTTATTTAGAAATAATGTTTGCTTCTTTATACTTTATTCTTTATTTGTTCTGAAAATTTATGCTTTTTATCACGGAAACTCAATAAAGATATTTTGTATATACCGGTATATAAGGCGCTTCTAAAATTTTACAGTAGATTTTCCAATGTTTGAGAAATCTTACCTTATAATGCGTATTCTCTTTTTTGCAGAAAAAAAAATCTTCGTGAGATTTGCAACAAAACAAAAACAAATAATAATAGTAACATAGAACATTAAAAAGCATAGTCTGTACTAATAAAAGAAAGTTTTGCTCTCTCTATCTCTGTGTGTGTTTGTTTGTTTGTCTGCGATGGCTAGCAAAATCCAGCCCACCTAAAAGTCTGAAAATTTAGGTGTGGATAGTCTGAGGTCTGGAATTTTAATACTTTGGCAATTAAAAAATATATGAATTAAAAACTGATCATAAACTCATCTCTTTTTTGCGCGACATCTTTCAGAACTCGCGCATGCCCAGAGCCCGATTTACTACAGCGCACGAGAATGAAGAACCATTTACATGAAGAAAGCGTTTATTTTGAAGTTTTGTTTTAAATTCTATCGAGTTTATTTAAAAAGAAAATCATATTTTGGAAGATCGCACTCTTTCGTTTCCAATGCCGTAATCAATTCGAAAAAATAAATTATCTTAAACCTTTGAAAAACATTTTTGAAAAAGGGTCGTTTTCCCGAGCTTACGTTTTCTCTCTTACGCCAATGCCACTCAATAGCACATTTTTAGAGATACAGACAAACCAAACACATGCCCTTACAAGGAGACCGCCAAACATGATACGCACAGATTTTGATGATTTTAAAGTATGTTGTAGGGATCATACCCCTAACTATTCAGGTCAAAGGTTTCCTTCAAATGGGCTTTAGTTTTCGAGAAATTTCGGGTTAAAGTTCAGCATGCATTTCAAATGCCATTACTTCGCAATCCTGGACATGGTCTGCGTGGTGCCGTGGTAGCGTTCGCGGTTTGAGAGCCGCAGGTGGGTGTTCTGTCCTCTCATGTGACTTTTACTCTTTTTTAACAAAATTTATATATTTGTCGCGTTATAAGTTGTATGCAGAATTATGAATTCTGCATCTTTGAACTTTTTGATATTTTCCTAATAAACTCCATTTACAGTTTCGAATATTGCGTGAAAATTTATAGTTTTTGCGCAATTTTTATTCGAATATTTCTGCTGACGAAAATCCAAACTAATTTATGTCTTGATATCTCGTCTTTTTAAAATGATTATTGTTTACATTTATGTATATTTACTTATTTATTTATTGTATTTATGAAATAATACATTTTTTTTAAATTTACATTTTCTATTAAAAAAAAATTTAAATGATTAAGAAAAAATTAACAAAATAATATATCCTTTTAATGTTTGATTTGTTCTAAATATATTGAAATATGTTAACTGCTGAAATACTAAAATATTTATCATCACCGACATCGACATTTTTAGTTTATTAAATATGGAACTAATTGTGTTATACCTATCGCAAAAATCTTCTAAACAAATTTCGTATTAAAAATCGCCTTTAAATAATTGTTTTAACAATATTGGAAGAATGTATAAATTAGCATATTATATATTCTTTAAGTACTTAAATTGTGATAAATATATTTTAAAAAGCATTAAATTTGAAAAAGAAATTATTTCAAACGTGGTATTTGTCTGCAAAGGAAGCGAAACGAAATTGATAAAAAGAAAATTTTATTTATTCTGATATTACCGTAAAAGTCGTTGCAGACAATTTTTTTTTCAGATATTTTTAATATGTATTATAATTTACAAACGATTTTTCAGTTGTAGTTGAATTTTTCTGTATGGCATCGACTTGTTAGACTGAAAAAAAAATTAATTGTAATACATTATTTTTTATTTGTGCAAATCAAAAATGACAGTGAGTTTGAAATTTACAGTTAAATGTATTTAAATAACATAAAAAAAAATATATATAACTGGCTAAAACTTGGATATAATCGTTATTGCTTTAATATTTTATTACTCCTTTCAAGATATGTTTTTGGAATTAGTTTGGAATTTCGTCAATAGAAATATTAATTTAAAAACTGCACAATAAAAAGAAAAAGAAAAAAAAAACACGTAAATTTTTACGAAATATTCGGAAATGTAAATGGAATTTATTAGGAAAATATCAAAAAGTTCAAAGATGCAGAATTCATAATTCTGCATACAACTTATAACGCGACAAATATATAAAATTTGTTAAAAAAGGTAAAAGTCACAGGAGAGGACAGAACACCCATCTGCGGTTCTCAAATCGCGAACGCTACCACGGAACCACTGAGACCTTGCAGCGGACTGCGAAGTACTGGCATTTGAAATGCATGCTCAACTTTAAAACGAAATTTCTCAAAAACTAAAGCTCATTTGAAGGAAACCTTTGACCTGAATAGTTAGGGGTATGATCCCTACAACATACTTTAAAATCATCAAAATCTGTGCGCATCATGTTTGGCGGTCTCCTTGTTAGAGATGAAACCTTATTTTAATAGACGGTATAATTATTTTTTTAAATACGGATTTTAACCCTTTCAAAAACACCGACGAACGGAGGTAATTGCGCGCTTCACGAGAACTTATTTTTCTTTCGCTAAAAGTTACTAAGCGTTCGTATGCCAACACAATCTTCTTAAAAAATCTCGGTAGGCCAAATTTACATCACCTACAACAATTTCAAAGCGTTCGAACGAGAACAAATATTGAAAAAAAAATCTGAGATATTTTCGGCGAAAACCCTTAATATTGGGATATTTTCCGTGATCAGCCTTGACTTTGGGTAACGTTTTCAGTGTTTAAAATGCATATATTTTCATATAATTTTATTGAGGACTTGGAAATAGTTATATTTATAAACGACTAAAATTTCAGATTGATCGGACAAAGAATACTATTTTTTTTATGTTAACGGACCCAATTCGAAAAGAAAACATATTTATTTTGCAACCAGATAACAATATTGTTGACGTAATTTTTACACGGGTTGTAAAACTGTTATATTTATGACCATTGAAAATTTCAAAGGGTTTGGACAACAAAAGCTATTTTTTTAAAACTATATAACGATCCTACTTGGAAAAAAAGTAAATGTTTTTTTACGATTTTGCTATTTTTGTCATTAAGTATATAAATTCATAGAAAATCGGGTAAAATATATAAAATAATACAAATTTGGGGTTTATTTAAGGTTTTATCACGTTCCCGGACAACGCTGGGCGAATCAGCTAGTATACTAGAAAATATTAACTATAGGTAATATTTTTCATGTAATCTTATAAGGTATATACAGTGTGTCCCAAAAATGACTGATGGGTTTTGAATGTCAATTTAAAAAAAACGGAACGCGATCGAAATATATCGTTTGTGGCCTTATGTTTGGGAAACCAGGGAATTTTACCCCACCAATTTGCATATTTATTTAACATTTTCGTCAAAAGATGGCGCTGCAGGTATGCAAGAGCTGCAAAGAAATTGAATCTGCAACATCTTTATTCGGTATTTTGCTACGCAATCTGTTAGTTGGAAAAGTATACACTATTTAAATTTGTTTATTCGTTTGTACAGCGGGTATTTCTTGTTTTGGAGTATCACAGATATTTTGCTGCGCCATCCTTTGGCAAAAATGTTAACTAAATTTACAAATTGCTTGGATAAAATATCCCCGGCTTCCCAAACGTAAAGCCACAAATAATACATTTCTATCGCGTTTTTTTTTTTTCTTTCAAAATCTATCAGTCATTTTTGGAACACACTTTTTTTTTTTGTAAGTAAATAGCATATTTTTTTACATAGAAATTTCAATTCTTATGATCATCAGTTTTTCTTAACCTTTAATCTTTCAATTTTATAATCGACATATAATGGGGACTAATAAATTTCGATCAGTTTTCTTGCTCAAAAAGTATGCGTTATATATTCATGAATATAGGTAAATCTTTGATTATAATGGAATCAAATCCCTTTTATAGATGTCCAACAATATCAAATGTTAAAATCAATCCGCGAAATGTATTTTGATATAATTTGAATTAAAATTAATGCTTCCATTATGTTAACATTAAAGATAATTAATGCATCATTGAATTACTATTCCCGCTCTGTACGATTTAGTGATAAAATAATCAGTATTTAATAATGAATACCCTCCCATTACTTCTGACAAAGCCTTTATTATACAATAATTAACATAATCAAAGTCATTTCCTGATCATTTCTACGCATTAATGTATCAATATTCTAATGTGATCATTTACTTGCAATGTTATTCACTATACTATGTTAATTTTCTAAATTGATTTAGATGCATATTGCATTAGGTTTATAAGTAACTTTGAAATATTCTGTGTAATATATAAGACACAAAGAATGGAAAGACACGAATTTATTGATTGACACATTAAATTAATCTCTAGCAAATATATTAAGAGAAGTTATTATCGCACCTCTTAATTAATTTAATAATGTTACTAATCAACGCCGCTACTTATTTTATATAATTAAATGGTATATTGAAATGATCGAATAAGAAATACTCATTAACCCCTTGGTGACGAGCGACACGTATACGTGACGCATAAGATGCACAGATTCCTCGATTATTCCAACCAGATACTTTTTATTGTAAGCTTTGCCTTATTTAATGACAGCATTTCTGCGATTCAATTAGGCGAAAATTTCTGTTTCGAAAAACTGATGTTAAAAGATTAAAAATTCTGTAAAAGACACTCGTCGCGAAGGGGTTAAGCAATAAAATAAAATAAAATAAATGGAACTAAATATTTCGTTTTATATGCAATTTGTTAGTAATAGTTTTTCATAGTAAAGAAATAATTTTATAATAAAGTTCTTCAGGAAATTTTTAAATACTAGTAACGCTTAAGATATCCAAATATTTCTGTAAGTAACTTTGAACAGTTTTAAAAAGTACCAACATTTTTTAGACAATACTAGATAATTATTTTTAATAAATTTTTTATAAAGCAATTTTGGAAGAATTAATCAATATGGATTCATTGAAAAGCTTTCAATATTATATCTTTTTTATCGATCTTGTTTAAAAAATATTAGTTTTTTATTTACCTGATTAATTTATCATTCTGATTTTTATTTGTATGCAAAAATTTTCTTATTTGCATTAAGATATATATAGATAGATATTTATCCGCCTTTTCAAAAAAAAAAAGTTCTATTAAAAAAAACCTATTTAAATTTTTAATCAGTCATATTTGAAATCTGGACATGCCAAATAGTTTACCAGATTTGGCATATAATCATTTTAGAAAACTGTTGTAGGACTATGACAAACCCAAAATCACCAGATGTATATGGGTACAAAATTTCTGAAAACGCAGAACCAAGCGGACAGCACAAGAAATGAATTATATATATGTTTTATTTTATGTAATTCCTTGGAAATCGTTATACCTTATTTATGGTATTTGTATAGTAGTTTGACGTGAACTTTGTCATAGCTGAGATGTTAAAAGGACTATCGTTTTCTTTTCTTTTTTTTAAACCGCAGAAGTGTAAAAATTCTGTTAAAGACTATATCTTTGAAAAGGAAAATGTCAATTTACTTTTAATCTATTTATTTTCTATATCAGCAATACATGAGTACATGTGTTAAGTGAATTTCGCTGACAAGGAATGATATTTTCAATTTCACATGTTTATAAAGTTAATCTATAATTTATAAAGTATTTAATTTATAAAATAATTTACTTTAAAGATTTTAATTTTGAATAAGTATATTATAATATCACAACACTTACTCTTAAGAGCCTACTTCAGTCATGCGAAAAAACTCGCAAGCTAATGTTAAGGGAAATCTCTATGGGAAATGCTAATGCTATGGGAAGGTTCTTGGCAGCTTTCTCGCTCGCATTTTAATATTTTTAAATGATGTTTTTTGCATAGGATAGCTGAGGTCGATAATCTCTGAGTCTGTAGCTGAGGTCGGTATTTTATACTCTAGGATAGCTGTATCCCAACTATCCTAGCTGTATTCCTAGCTATCCTAGCCTTGACTAGCGTAGGCTCTTAAGAGCCTATGTTATCGTTGGTGTCCAAGTATTAAGTCATAGTACCACCACATCTCAGACATTAACCTTTATAGAGCTAAAAAAATTCCTTCTCTTTGAGACTTAAATACGAGAATTTTTTAAGGTAAGTCTAGTACTTCGCTTCTCGTACTTATGAAAAAAGAACAAAATACAGAAAAATTAAAATTTAAATAAAGGATTCTTATTTATTGCTCTTTAAAACGTAGTTTCTCCGATTCATTTGGCATTCCAGTAGTGGAAAAATGTATACCTCTTTGCTAATTCTGTTTTTAAAAAATCGTATAAAAATATGACTGGTAACAATCGATCCCTAATAACGTCTACAAATTAATTCTATATTTAAATTTCCTTATGAGGTCATCTATATCGCGAAATTGTAACAAACTTTCCGAAACTAATGCATCATTTTGACATCATATTTGGACTCTTCTGTAAATTGTACCTTCGGATACAAAAAAGATGTTATTTAATTTAGTCGCTTAAGAATTATGCAGATTTAATTCCAATTTTAAAATCATTTTTAATCGTTGCAAAACACATTACAATGCGGGTAATGTTTTAAGGAATAACTCAAAAACTACTCTGCGGAATGAGCTGTAATTTTGGATTCTCATATTTGAAGCTTCTTGAAATTGATTTCTCTTAAAAAATTCATAGGTTGCAATATTTTTTTTGAAAATTAATTACAAAATATATATTTTATATAGCGAATTGATATAAATATATAGTCCGGAGAAATCTTCCGGTTTCGTTTTTTAACAAAAATGAAAATAGATTTTATACAAGTAATTTAGAATAACATTGTTTTAATGTTTCATTAATAATGAAACTGCACTTATACCAAACAAAAATTGGTTACATCAGGTTCTGTCAAGTTATTGTGTGATTGTTACTGAATAACTTCATTATTCCATTAAATATTGAGTCGAATAGCGGATACTATTCACCAGACTTCTCACAAAACAGTCTCCTTAGATCTCTGAATGCTTTCTTATAGGAAAAAAAGAACTTTGATAATGTAACAACAAACTTTCTCGAAAAACAGTATCTCGATGCAGTAATACGCTGCCGCTCATGCGCGGTAGCGTATTATTGCTTATTTTAATGTTTATTACTGTAAATTTTACGGTATAATACTGGCAGCTGGCGTGCCAGTATTATACTGTAAAATCAACACTTTTTTTTGCAGTGTAGCGGCTTTCAAAAGTCACTTGAGCTTGCCTAACTAGTGCATAGATTATTTGAATTCCCATTACCTGTTTTTTAGAACATCATGTATACTGATTAAATGTAAACATCCCAATGTGGGGACAAAGAAACATATATATCATACCAGTATAGCTAACATTGTCCTTGTTATACTGATGATGAAGAAAATATAAACTACACTATCCAATATACAACCAATACAAAAAATCATATGATTGTTTTACTACTAATGTAATTTTAAAGATTATCATGAATTTCTATCATCTTTAAAAGAAATGCTTTAATTTTCATATTTATAAATCAATAATCTTCCTTAAGATACTTCTGCTATTTTATATACTAGAAAATCCCGTGGCTTAGGACGCATGGTTGTTGAAATATGCCAAGTGGTGATTGTGTACTTACTAACGAAATTATGCTGTTAAATATTGGTAATTATGTCAAATTTTAAGGAGACTTTATTCTTGCGCCACATTAGGTGATTGCAGTACGTCAATAAATGAGAACATCTTTAGTTCAACACTTTTAGAGCCACCCCCTTCCTTAAACATACAATGCAGTCTGCTTGGGAACTTTGTTTATCAGCTATTATAAGGTGAAATAACTTTCGAAAGCGGTTCAGAAGTTTCAGAGTATATTTCCTACAAAAGAAAAAAAAACTTATTCATTGTTTACAATGTTAATATACAGTGATTCACCAAAAAAACAAAAATGCAATGTTGTTAAGTAATTTAGTTGGAAAACATTGGTTTAGTACATTTAACCATCATTTTTGTACAGTGAAAGGATAAATCTAATATATAAAAATAATAATTTGTCTATCTGAATATAATTCTATACAAATCCGCAGTTTAAAACCGAGAACCGTGATAAGTTACGCACAGGTGTATTAAAACACAGTCGATGCAACTAAAGTAATCAGAAATCGAAATAAATTAGAGTTAATTTTTAATTAATAAAAATCCACTAATCTCACAGTAATTTCCTATCATATTTAAACATTTTTCGTTATAGCAGTTGCCAACAAGTACAAATCTACAACAATTAATTTTCTATCGAAAGATTTCTACGTGAAAAATGAAAATGAAATAGAAAGTTTCAAGAAAGAAAAAGAAGATGAATATGGCGTTATATTGGAGGTATAACACAAATTTTCAAAGAGTTCTCAATAATATAAGGAGCATAAATATGAGTAAGTACAGAAAGCACCTGAATATGGCGTCAACAGGTGAATATATAACGTCATATGAGTTTGAGCCGAGGCTAACGAAAGAGAAAGGCTACCGCGGTGCTTTACGCGTATCTCTTTTTACAGACCGCGGGAGTCACGTGATGCTCGAATGCACCAATGAAGGTGTACGAAAAGAGCATCACGTCACTCTAGCGGTCTGTAAAAAAAGATAAGCGGAATGCACGGCGGTAGCCTGTCTTTTTCGTTAGCCTCGGTTTGAGCAACGTATCGAATCATGACAAAAACCCAAGTATGGAAATATTGGCATATTTTATCATTTTCAGGTTCTCTGAAATCATTTCGAATTTTTTAAAATCTATTCTACATATGTACGTGTGTGCATGCATGTATATTAAAATTTCTGCAAATGTTCAGGTCCCCAGAGCTCATTCTTAGAGAAGCAAAGATTTCAGATTTTTTTAAAAATAAAATTAATAGAATGTTTTCAAACTGCTGTATCTCAGCCGTTTTTTAAGATTGATATAAAACAAAAAATACTCCGTAATAATTGTATCAAGGCATAACACTTAAGCAAAAAATAAATTTGAACTTTTAACTCTTTGCATATTTATTTTAGTTTTAAATTTTTAAATGACCGCCATTTTGAAACAAAAGGGCGGACCAAGCTGGCCAACGAATTCGGTCGAGACATGGGTGAGCTTAATACACACAATTAGTTTAATCGAAATTGATTTATAAATACGAGCGTTATCGTATGGCATAGGTCAGATACATATATATATATATATATATATATATATGGATATATATGGATATATATATATAAATCACCATTTGAACGGAGGTTGGTTTTGGGGTCTGGGGGTCATGATCGGTGAAAATATACCGAAATTTTCTGGAACTGCTTTCCTCCGAAAGGCTGCAATAGGTAGCTTTATACTTTTTTGTATTCAAAGTTACCTAATAAAAGCGTTAAATTAACACAATATGTCTGAAACTGTATAACATTTTTATATTAATATAATAGAATTATCCTCAATATGTGAGACATTTTATTTTACTTGACATCCAAAAACGCTTTTATCTTTCCTTTTACCATTTCATTACCTTTTTCAATAGGAAGAATATGAATAATTTGTTCTAAATTTACTGTCAGATATAAATGTACTTCTTTTTACTTTTTGAAAATGAGCATAACTCTGTCACGTCCCGACCTGCATTTCATTGTATGTTGCCGTCTTCATTTGAAAGCCGTTCTTATCTTAAAGGAATGAAACCACTGAATGGCCACAATAGCAAACATAAATTTCCTACGCTCTAATTAACAAAATCAAAGGATTCTAAAATGTTTCAAATGAGTTATTTAGAAGTTAGTTTTATAAAGATAAGTGTTTCAGTTTAGTTTTTTAACGGAATGCAAATAGAGGTATCATTGTGAACGTAATTTGTTAAAAGTAATTTAAAATAGCATTATTTCAGTTCGTTTATCTATAATGAATATACCGAATGTTTGATTCATCTATAATTTAGACAAGAGTAATGTAACATGAATGCTTGAACTTTTAAATTAAATTAATCAAAATATATTTTTCAAAAGAAAAAAAAATTAAATCATATATTACAGTACAAGCAAACCTTGCGTGTGTGTATATATGCAAATTTTATCTAGAAAAGGCTCTAACGATTTTGCGTACATTTTGTATGCCCCCGTTTTGGGGCACGAGAAGATCATTGGGCCGTGTCACATGGTCGATTAAATTCGATTAGAGGGACATTTCCGATCACTACATATCAAGGCATTTCAATGGGAATGAAGGTTGAAGCATTAAGTTGTTGAACAGATGGCTGTAAACGAAGTCGCAAAGTTGGCAACACTTCACATATTTGGTGATATTTGGTGAAATGTTGACGACATTGATGAGATTTGGCTGGGAAATCTTCTTTTACGATTACCAATGCCAAAACACATGCTTGGCGCTAAATGAAGGAATGTCGCCTTTTGTCAAATTTTGGCGAAATAAACTGCTTTCAGAATCTGAAAGATTTTTTTAGAAATGCCAAATAGGAGCCGATATACATGATTCAACCAAACGGAGCTCGGTCTTTTCAGCTGGCAGATATTATAAATTAGAATGTATCTTCTAACTGTATTGCATTTATTATGCTCACATCTCTTTACTGTTTCTAATTAAATATGATGCACTAAATCACGTATGGGGATATTCGAAGTTGAATAAACTTTTTAGATTTCCTTTCAAAAGCAATTTTTCCAATCTTTAAAAACACGTTTTTTTCATGTCATTGATTTATCATTGTAACGCACGATACAAGAATTGATATAATATCTGAATGCAGAAAAATGAAAAAAAGTAAATTCCTTTATAGAGTGAAATGATAAATGTGAAAAATGAAAGAAGTCATTTTTGTCACATTGTAACTATTGCAACGTCATATGACTGGCTGTGACATTCAGGTAAATCTTAAGGGCCTACCACTAGTCACGTGAAGAAACTATCAAGCTATTGTTAAACTTATGGGAGCAATCTTTTCAAATTTCTCGCTTGCATTTGTACTTTTTCAATTTTGGTTGATGATTTGTTTTGTAAAGTCGCTTTCACTATCGGAACCGATAGTAGCGTCATTAAAAAAAAACTACAACCAAAATCGAAAAAGTACAAATTAACAACATTAGAGATCGACCTCGGCTATTCTATGCAAAACAATCATTTTAAAATATTAAAATGTATGCTAGAACATTGAAATGAACGCTTCCATAGGATTAAAATAAGATTGCCATTTTTTTCGCGTGTAACCTTGTGTAACCTTTTAAGAGCCTACACTAGTCACACAGAGAAACTTGAACGCTAATGTTAAACTTATGGGAGAAATCTTTACAGATTTCTCGCATACATTTTAATACTTTTAAATGAGATTTTTTTGCATAGGGTACCTGAGGTCAATATATAATGTTTTGTGTTTGTACTTTTTCGATTTTGGTTACAGTTTTTTTATATGAGGATAATTTCACTTTCAGAACCGGTTCCAACATTTTGCCGTTTTAAAATACAATCCAATTTAAACATTTTTGATATTTTTACAATTTTTACATTTAATATACAACACTTTTTAAAATCTATTCAAAATAATGTAACTTTCTTAATACATTTTTCGTTAGTTTTACGCATAATAAAGAAGCTCTATAAAACATGACTTAATATATAAAAATTTGGTGAAAAGTTGTATTTTCAATGCAAGAAATACTGTTTGTGGTAATTACGTATTACCTGTGCCTGAAGAAACATACACTAATATTACTAATATTACTACCGACTAATAATACTAATTTCAATAACCCTTATTGTAAATGACGAAAATTAACAATTTTGAATTTTTTTGGTTAAAACGTATTTAGACATCACCAACAAATTATGGTAAATGCCTAAATAAAACAAACAAACGAATTGTATAACATTCTCGTTTGAAGTAAATTAAAATGTAAAAACATATATAATAATTATGCCAAAAACAATGAACTTATTTATTAATGATTTTAGTAAAATATCTATTTACATTAATTTTATCGCTAATATATTCATCGGTTTATATCTCGATAGTAAAACAAAATCATTTAATATATATTTAAAAGAGCATTGTTATACATAAAATTATCTATAGATGTATTTCTAAATTAAAGTTCCTTTCTACATTGTAAACTGAAGATAGATATTGTACGAAATTCTGAAAAACAATTTCACATTTATCTGTTATGAATTAAGAAAAAATGTTCAATTCCAAAAAATGGGAAAAAAGAAATGAATAAAAGGTATCAATACTTCTCAATTTAATTGAATATTTTCAATACAGGAAATGATGATTTTATAAGATAAAAAGAAGACTAGTGAATGAAGACATTCTTACAGACGGAACTTAATTTTCTGTTAAATGAAAGAGAGAAAAATTTATTTAGTCACTTTGCATGTTTTTTACATGAGGTTATGATAATGAGAAAATTATATTTCTATCTGGAAATATATCTATCAACTTTTGAAGGAAAAACACGGTTATTTTTTTTTTAGTTCAGCGAGATAACTTAGTTAGAGCGAAAAATAATCTAAATTAAAAACCCTAAAACTATTTTTTTAACACATAATAGCAAGTAATTTTTTTTTCATATCATATTCAGACGAGAAAAAGAAAGTTATAAATTGCTTTTATTAAATTCATTTGCAGGGAATTATTTTTTCACTTTATTGTAACACGAAACAATGTTTAGAATTAGTGAAATATATTAGACACATTATTATAATTAGATTGTACGCACAAAAGAATTGCAATAAATGAATTAAGAATAAAGTGCAACAAACGCATCTACATTTTATTATTACTGAAAAGTTAAGTTAAATTAAATTATTTGTGAATATAAAGTACATTTTATTATTATTATTGGTGTCTTTCAGATAATAAAAAGGATTTAAACTTTTTTAAAAATTTATTATAATATAATTATTAACCTTTTATCAATGTATTTAAAAATGTGTGTAAAATGACAATTTTGAGTAAAAAATAAATTGAATACCATTTTATGCTTGAAAACGAAATATAACCTCGCAAAACCAAAATATCTCGAGGCTGAAAAAGAATCGCGTACGTGTAAAATAAATCCTAAGAAAAATTTACTTAAAAAATAAGTATTAAATTTTTTTTCAGCCTGAAATAATTTAGCCCACTCAAATAAATATACATTTAAATTAGGAATAAAAATAATTTATTGAAAAATTTTTTAAACATTTCCATAGTAATATCTTATCTTAATTGTCTGAGTGAAAACGAAGACTCATACACAGCGCAATTTACTTTGCCCCAAATATAGCTAGGATAGATATTAAAACCTTTCGTCAAGTATAACTCAAAAAATATTTGACAGATTTCGATGTAATTTTCACACAAGGAGTATGGGCGTGACAACGACACCTATCTAATTACCAAGAAAAAATTTCAAACCGTTTGGAAATTATATTAAAAAGTAGATAAAAAAGTACAACTAAAGTACATTGGTCACGAAAATTTAGTGCGTACGTCATTTTCACCTGCGGGAGGTTTTCGTAGTCAATCGGATAAGAGTAGATGGAGGAAAAAAAATATGCACGCACTAATATTCAGTACAATAAAACATATTTCAATTTAATAAAAATAGAAAATTAATCTGGAATTTTTTCTGTTTAAAAGTTTGATGTAATCAACACATTCTACCTTAATTTAAAAGGCGTAATTCAGCCACACAATTCATCAATAATGAAAATAGCGAAATACATAGCCAGATTTACTGGGACTTCAAGAAAATTTTATAAGTCTGTATTATCATGTTAAAAAATCGCGGTAATAACAGAGACGCATTTTAAAATTTCTTATATTGCAGAACAACATTGTTTCAACGGAGTCCGATATCGTGTTCTCATCGAATTGGAAATATAAATATCCTATTTGGGTTGTATTTATGTTTATATTTCTTGATGTTCACAGATATAATTTATTAATATAATACACACATAACACAGATATAATTTATAATATTTATATAACACAGATATAATTTATAATATTTATATAACACAGATATAATTTATAAGACGCAACTTCTAAAAAGTTCATAACATAAGGTTTATGCAAATTTTGTAAAGAACTCGACCTATTTCTTTAAATTTTTATACAAACTTTCAGAAATAAATTATCTATGTCTTTACACAGAATTTCATTGACATTTTATCTTTTGGTATTTCACAAGCATTTCTATTTATAAAGAGGCATTTTTTTAATGCTACCATTTTCACAAACATTTAAAATCCTACGCTAAAAAGTCCTACGCTACTTTATCGTCAACCCGCTGAACAGTAATTGCATTAAGATTATCTTATTTTGAGGATTCAGGAATGTTTGATTGAAGCGGTCAACTAACACTTTTTTTTCAGGGCACTCTCGTTTAAATAGAAGTATATGACGAAATATGTTTTTTTTTCTGTGCAAAAACAATACGATTTATAATGCTCTATTAATTTAATATGTTGCGAAATCCTCAAAATGTTGAAATTGTTATTGAAACCTACCAGAAATGCTTAAAGTATGACCTTTATTTCGACATTGAAATTGATATTCCTTTAAACTAATGGGGACTGTTATTTAAAATTAAGAGGCGGCTAAATAATTTTTAGTTCATTAATCCAAAATATTTATTTAATATATTTCGTGTAGTAGGACTTGTTACTCTGATAATTTCAGTTAATTACATTTTCATTATAAATAATTTATAGTAAAATGACAATCAAAATCAAATCAAAAATAATACAAGTGTGAAAGACAATTTTGTATTTTTAAGTAAAAATATCAGTATTTTAAATGATGAAATGAAAATATCACTCATACACATTTATGTAAATAGAATCAAATTTTTTGTATTATCGTGCGTAACAAAAGTGATAATTAAGTTTTTTAATGACTGATTTTTTTTTACTAATGCATTTTTTGAATGCAGCGCTCATTAAAATTTAACATACGAGGGTCGATCCAGAAATAAGGTTCCCATCAAATTTACAAATAGACAACAATGTTTATTCTCATAGAAATTTACATTGTTGAAAAGAAGAAAGTTTGCGCTATTTCTCTACATAATCGCCATCTTTTTCTACGCATTTTTGTAGACGGTGCTCCAATTTCTGTATCCCAATGTCGTAGACCTCCACCGCCAACCCGTTAAGGAAGCGTTTCACCTCTTCTTTGACGTCATCGACGCTCCGGAAGCGTTGGACACCCAAATGTTCCTTAATCTTGGGGAACAATCAATAATCACTAGGTACGAGGTCCGGACTGTAAGGTGGGTGGGATATGACAATCCACCCAAATTGTGTTAAAAGTTTCTGGGTTTGACGGGAGACGACAGGTCGGGCGTTGTCGTGAAGCAGAGTTACACCAGCTGTCAGTCGTCCTCGCCGGCGGTTCTGGATAGCTCGTATGAGTTTTCTTAGTGTTGCACAATAACTCGCACTTGGCGGGATCAACAATGGGAACCTCCATCTCGGACGGCTGCTCAGCCAAGAATAAGCGGCGCAGCAAAGCGTGGCCGGGGGAATCGCGAGTGCGGGAACAGCCGCGCACAGCTCTGTTGCCGTATTTCCCCTCGCACCTTCCCCTGCGGCTGGAGTTCTTTGGGAAACCTAACTTCTGGATTAACTCTCGTAAATATTTGGATGTGTTCATTAAAAAAGCATCTTGTGTAATTTTTTGGTATTTACAAACCTAACATATGTTATGACAAAGACTTTTTGATACCGTATGATATTGTACATATGATGTTAGTAAAGATTTCAAATTTAAAATATCACTGATCAATAAATAAATGACGTTTTTCATTTCCTTACATATATATAAAGTTCTATTATTATATATATCTAATAATATATGTTTTAAGGCTTAATATATAAGCATATCAAAAAGTGTTTCTATAAGTAATATATATCCTGTTATTTAGTCAAACATATATCATGACATTTAAACTGTTGAAATGTTTAAATTTATTTGAAAATTTTATTATTTCATTCACTTTTAAATGAGTACATTCTCTTTTTAATATAATGATTTTTTTCCTTATTATAATAAAGAAATCTCGCGATGTAGTAATTGAAATAATTATAATTAGTCAAATGGACAAGCTTAAGAATCTTACACATAGACTAGAGCTATTTATATATAATTTTTAATGGTTAATTTATATTGGTTAATTTATATTATAATGGTTATATAATAATTTTTATCACAAGACCTTTTTCCTGATTGCTTTTCCGTTGGCAACTTCCGTGTTTAAAACAAACATTATGTTTCACTTTCTGGAATGAAAACTACATAGAGATATATTTGTTCCTAATGAAATTATCTGAGAGGCGTTTTATCAGGTTTCCAATGATTAATTAGATGCAAAAGAAAATTTGAGTTTTTTTAAAATTAGATGTTTATTATTAATTGTTTTATATGAACATAAAAGGTGATGAGTTTAATTTAATTTCATAGGCAATAAATTATAATTAGCCTATTTGAGAATTTTATTACAATTTATACTTCTTCAAGTTCTTTCAGTTAAAAAAAGAAAGAAAACGCTTGTCAGTATAATACTTGTATAATACAGTTTTTTTACTTAATCACTTTCCTGCTGATAACTTCCGGTTTTAGGAAAAATAATAATAAAAAAAATAGAAGATATATATATTATTTAAAGCATTATTTTTTATCGTATGATCATTTCTTAATTGCTTTCCCGCAGGCAACTTCTGGCTTAAAAAAAAAAAAAAAAAAAAACTATCCCATTTCCTGAAATGAAAACCATCTATTAAGTTTATAATGAATGATGAAAAAACAAAGTTTGATGAGATCTTTTTTAAAAAGAAAAACCTATCAATAATTCCTCTTTATAAGTACGCATGTTCTATAAAAGTTTAAGAGTCTAATTTATATTCTAAACACATTAACTTTTAAACAATATTTGAACATTAACCATAAATTATCTTTTTATATACGTGTTTTATGTATTTTATTTTGGGACACATATTTTAGCATATAAATGACATCCGGACTGTTGGATTAAATAAAAAAATTTAAATTATTTGAGATTTTCATTATAATTTATACTTCTTCAAGATGCTGTAGATGAAATAAAGAAAGGAAACGCTTATGTATACAATACTTGTACTGTATGGTTTTTACTTAATCACTGTTTTTGCTGATAACTTCCGGCTTTGAAGGAAGAATTATGTGTCACTTCCTGGACGAAAAATTATTTTGTCATATAAGTTGGTAACAGACTTATCTCATAAAATCTTTTGATAATGCTAAAAGGAGATTAAATCGAAAATAATATCGCATTGCAATGATTTTCCTTCTATTTTCTACTTATATTTAAAAAAAAAACATAATTTTAAAGATACTGAAAACAGTATCTTTAAAATTATGTATGTAAAATTATGTAAGTATAATATTTATTAAGTTTAATGTACATTACTATATAAAATTAAAAACATCAAATAAAATATCTATGAATCTTAATTATAAAGTATTTATGAGCTTATATTTAAATTAATCCCCATCTATATATTTTTTAATACTTTTTAAAAGGCTAATTATTTTAGATAAAAATAAAATGAAATTACTTTATATAACAAAGGTTAAGCTGATATTTTTATTATTTAAGAAATTAATTAGCAGTATTCTATACGTTTCTATAATAAATAAGATTTAAGCCTTCAACAGAAAAGAAAATTCCTCAGTTTGTACATATTTTTTTATTGTGTAATTAATATCTCTTAATTGCTTTCTAGCAGATAATTTCCGGATTTAAAAGAAGAATTATAGTCCATTTTAGAATAAAAAGTATTTTTTTTTGACATAACAGCCCATAATATGCTTATCTCAATATAGCATCTAACATTCCTGGGAGTATAATGGGTCCAAAAGAAAAAAAATATATATTGTATCGCAACGGTGTTTTTTATGCATTAAAATAGTATTAAACGTCATTTTATTATTTTTAGATTATAATTGTTAGCATATGATAGTCACAGAACTCTGGTCATCAAATGTTATTTTTCATGAATCTTATGTAACTTCACAGAATTTTTGTATATAGGATGTTTATTCTGGAAAAAAATAATTTTTTTAACGTAAAAATGAGAAAATGTACTTTTTATTATTATTAACTATTTTTTTTGTTTTCCTTATTAAATTACCTTCTATACGTAACTCTATTGAAGGCTTATTACAATAAAAAAAATTCCATTATTTTTTTATTGTTTAATTTATTAATTGCTTTCAAGTTTATAACAATCGTTTTTAAAAGAGGGATTATCTTACAATTCCTAGAATGAAAAGTATTTTGCGAAATAATAGGCTTATCTTCTCGTACTCTCTGAGGTTTCAAAAAGAATTTTAAGCCCCAATAAAAAGCCTATTTTGATAGATTTCTTTTGCTATATGTCAATAAAGTAAAATTAAAAATTGCGAATTTTAAACACATCTATTTTTTCTCTGTAGTTTTTATGGCAATGTCTAACGTATTTCTGTTATCTATACTAATGAAAGAAAGTTCGTCTCTGTGTGTCTGTGTGTCTGGTTGGCGATGGTATGTGAAATCTAAAGCTCGCACAGGTATGAAAATTTGGATTTAGGTAGTCCAATGCCTGTCCTGTTGCACCCGAGACTCAGAATTTTCATATTATGATAATTACTCGATATATTTATTAAAAACTCATCAAAAACACATCTCGTTTTTTGCCAGCCGGCAAAAGCATTCGCGCATGCCCAGATCCCTATTTACGTATCGGGCAAAAAAAGAAGAAGCGGACGCGTGTTTCTTTTGTGCAATTTCGTAGTTTTAAATCCGCCTAAATCGGCAAAACCATTCGGTACAGTTTAAATCGGATAACATACTCAGAAAGGTCGTACTCTTAAGTCGCAAATGCTGCAATCAATTTGAAAAAATAGTGTCAACCTTCTGATAAAAAAAAAAAAAAAAAAATCGTTTTCCCGAAGGACGTTTTCACCTTATTTCAACACGCCTGCAGGGCGCAATTTTAAATATATCAACAAATAAAAAATAAGCTCTCCTTCTAATCAATGGTCAAATTTTGGTTTATAAAAATGCGATTTTTAACCCCTTTCAAAAACACCTGCGAACACAGGTCACTTCGCGCCTGACGGAGACGATTTTTTTCTAAGCTAAAAGTAACTAAATATCTGCATTTCTACACAATTTTTTTAGAACATCTCGTTAGAGAAGATTTACACCACCTACAAAATTTTCGAAACATTCGGATGTGCAGAAGTATTTTAAATAAAATACAATCTGAGAAATTTTCGATAAAAATAAACGCGAAAAAGCGGGGTGTTTCGTCATGGTTCGCTCTGCTTAGACTCATGTTTTCACTACTAAATATGCATATTTTGCACAAAATTTTAAACAGAGCTTAGATACAGTTATATTTATAACCAAATGAGATTTCAGAGAGTTCGAAAGATGAGAACTATTTTTTATTGCCATATTAAAGGAGCCGACCCAAAAACAAACAAAAGAAAAAACAAGAAGAAAATATATTTCTTTTACAACTAGATAGCGAAATTTTTAGGCGGGTTGTAAAACCATTTTATTTATAACCGATAAGATTTCAAAGAGTTCAGACAACAATATCTTTTTTTTTTTTTTAAACTATGAAACGTCCGTACGTGAAACAACAAGGAAATGTCTTCTTACTAGCGCTTTTATCGCTTAATATCAATATTTTTTCACTAATGTTCATTTAAAAACACAATTTTATACAAAATTGGGTTAAAATATAAAATCATAAAAACTTGAGTTTTTTTTAAATTTATTATCACGGTCAAGGAAACACCGGATGTGTCAGGTAGTATAGATAATAAAGAATAATTTACATTTTTTGTTTTGGTCTCATAACAAAAAGCGTAAGAGAATATAATAATATTTTGTATTTTATTAACAAAAATATTTTAAAGAAAACAATGTAAAATCAATTCTGAAAATTATGAAAAGACTTCAACAATTTATAATTAAATTTATTAAATCAGTTTTTTTTCTGTTTTTAAAATTTAAAATTTCTTATGTTACCCTTATATTTTTCCTTTTTACTTTCTTGTATCTATAATAAAAGAAAGTATTGTAATCGAAATTTTTTTCTGTGTGTATGTCCTCTTTGTATCATCGAAAAGTATATGAATTTATGCTTCAAATTGAACAAAATTACATTTATAGGTTTTAGGTTATGGCCAGTAGGTTCCACTTGAATTTAGGGATATACCGACAAAAAGGGACGTTGTGATAGCGATTTTTGTTCCATTTTTACTATTGTATCATAGAAAAGTGGATGAAGTTATTCAGATAAATGAATAAAATTTTTTGAGTATGTTTTTGCCTATGGCCTGCGGGTCCCAGTTGAATTTGTGTGATATTGCGCCTGGAGGAAGCGCTGTGATAGCCATTTGAAGATTCAAATTGAAAAATATGTACAAAAAATTTAGAAATCCTAAAATGTTTTTGCATTAAATTCAAAATCTATGATTGATCCTTGGATCAATCCTTGATTCAAGGATTCCAGAACATTTTTTGTTTTGTCTCATCTTAAAAAAAGGCTGAGATATAACAGTTTGAAATTTTAGGGTGTCTGACATTTTGAAACATTACAGCACGATTCCTCCATTAAAAGGTTTAATTTATGAGTTTTAGTGAACATGGTTCCGGCAAATTTTCTTTCATTGTTGAAACCATTGTTTCAACTCTTACATGCTTAACACTATATATTTATATTCGCCAACGTCAAATTCTCTTCAATATTGGAGACAATTGACGAAATATTGTCTAATTTGGCAACGAAAATACGTTGTAATATGAAGCCAACTTGGCTATGTCTATCTAACTTGGTGATATTCTCATTCAAATTCGATATTGACGAGACTCTTCTGTAATCGAGTTCCACGCATTTTAGCTTCGTGTTTTTTAGTAAAATTAACTAAAATCTTAAAACCAAGCAATAGGGAGGCTATCTTTTCCTACCGGTACAGGCCATAAGGACATTTTGTAGTTTAGTATAATACATCGGCTGCTCGCATCCAGGTAACCCGACGAATTGCAATTAGCTGACATACAACAACATGACAAAAAATATTGATTTTTTTTTGGCAATGTGATAGCGAATTTTCAAGTATTAACATGTATGACATAAAAGAAAGTTTTGGGATTGGCATATCCGACTACTTTCTATCTATAATAGAATAAAGTATTTTAATCGATTTTTTTTCGCTTTCCGGTTTTCAACGGATTAACACGTTTTAGGGTTCAGATATTGCAAAAAACATGATTTTACAAAATGTCTCTCTTTCAGTGTGTCCGTGTGTATGTCCTCTTTGTATCATCGAAATGTATATGAAGTTATGCTTAAAATTGAACCAAATTTCAGTTATAGGTTTTTGGTTATGGCCAACAGCTCCCACTTGAATTCGGGGATATACCGATGAAAGGGGGGCTGTGATATGGATGTTTGGTCCATTTTCACTATTGTATCATGAAAAATCTATGAAGTTATATAGATAATTGAACTAATTTTTTAAAATATGTTTGTGATTTTGGCTTGCAGTTCCCAGTTGAATTTGGGGATATTGCGCCTACATGGGGCGTTGTTACAGCCGTTTAAAATTCAAAAAGATGTACAAAAATTAGACATCCTAAGATATTTTTGCGTCAAATGTTTGACCTTGAACCCAAGATTCCAGAGCATTTTTGGTTTTGCGTCTATCGTACAAAATGGCTGAGATATAGAGGTTTGAAATTTTAGTGTGGCTGACATTTTGAAACAATACAGCACGATTCCTCCATTAACGGGTTTTATTTATGATTTCAGCAAATTTTCTTTCATTGTTGTAACCATCGTTTCAAATCTGACATGCTTAACAAAAACATTTATATTCGCCAACGTCAAATTATCACCTAGCTTGGCGGCAATAAAAAAATATCGCTAAATTTGGCGAAACAATTACGTTGCCATATATGAAGCCAACTTGGCTATGTCAGTTTAATTTGGTGATATTCTCATTCAAATTCAATATTGACGGGAATTGGGAATGACTCTTCTGTAATCGGGTTTCACGCATTTTAGCTTCATGTTTTTCAGTAAAATTAGCTAAAATCTGAAAACCACAGAATAGGGACGCTATCTTTTCCTGCCGGTACTGACCAGAAGGACTTTTCGTAGTTTAGTATAATACATCGGCTGCTCGAATTCAAGAAACCCGACGATTCGCAAGCAGCTGACGTACAACAGAATGACGAAAAATATTGATTTTTTTGGCGAAGTGACAGCGAATTTTCAAGTATTAACATGTATGAAATAGAAGAAAGTTATGGGATTGGCATATCCGACTAGTTAATATTAACACAAAAATGTCCTGTAATGGTCAGAAGATTGTTATTAGTATTATATTACTTTATTAATACGATTTTTAAATTAGTTTTGATTAGAAAATAAAATAAAATATTTTCAGAAGCATGATTCAGTAAAAACAAATTCTTCTAATTTATAGTTCTATTATAGTGCGTGAGGCAGTGTCACAGTTTGAAATCAATTTTAGCATCGATGATTTTAAAATATATGACCGATTAGATGGTGGAGATAACAAATTGTCAGTCAGCGGACGCACCAGCGTGGGGTGTTGTCATAGCAACAATAGTGAGACAAAAAAACGTAAATGAGATAAATAAATGTAAAAATAATCTCTACACTGTCAGAAAAATCCGTTATTATACATTAAATAATTCCTTCTTTTTCAACAAATAATTTCTGTACTCCTAGAAACATGGTTTTTCCGTGAATTCTTCTCGAAAGTCTGAAGAAGAGAGAAAATGTCCGTTTATTCCCTGCGCGCATGCGTATTGGCTCTATTAATACTAAAGTTTGAATTTATTTTAAAAATGAAAAACTAAAAATTCAATAAATTATTATTTCGAATTTATTAAAGAAAAAAAATTGTTCTTTCGAATTTAAAAAAGTAATAATTAATTTCGCCATTCGTTTCAAATTATTTGCAATTTATTTTTTAAAAATTTATAAAAAGAAAAAAAAATCGCATTTAATATATATTCTAAACAAACAGATTAATATATATATAATAGTTGAAAAAAAATCGGTTTTACTCAAAAAAGAAACAAACAAAAATAATACTTTCGAATTTAAAAAAGTAACAAATAATTTTCCCACTTATTTAAAATTATTCGCAATTTATTTTTTTTAATTTATAAGAAAAACATTCGAAATTAAAATATATTCTAAAACATTGAACACCTTTCATCGAACCGAACACCTTTAAAAAAACTGTATAATACTTGAAAAAGAAATCGATTTTATTAAAAAAGCAAACATTTCTTCTCGAATTTAATTAAAAATATAATATCCATATTTTACGTCTAACAATAGAATTAAGAATATATATATAATTCATATTTTTATCCTCTATTAATAATAAATTGTTAAAACCCCAACCATCTTCTCATAACGACAAAATCTCCCCGCAATTAATTTCCAATTTGCCAGCTTTCTAACCCCCAAATTTTTAAAGACAAAAGCCGCCATTTGAAGAAAACCCTATCATCATTTCAAGCTCTTCTTCAAGCAAGTGCCCACTGGCCGTATCGGTAACATACTTGACTCCAGACCGGCTGGTTCCTAGTTCAGTCCTCAGGTGAGACAGGAAATATTCTTAAAATGTATTAAATAATGAATACTTCCGCAACCGTCCATAGATGGCAGCACAAAGAGGAAGACAGTTTTTTAAATCCGACTTTCTTCAAATAACGGAAAATTTCCCTCATGTAACAGAGAAAAAAATAAACGGAAATTCTTCAAATAACGGAAAATTTCCCTTCTGTAACTAAAATAAAAATAAACGGAAATTCTTCAAATAACGGAAAATTTCACTCCTATAACAGAGAAAAAATAAACGGAAAATCTTCAAATAACGGAAATAACGCGGCAGCAGTGCTGCCAGTGATATTTCCGTGTTTTGAAGGAAGTATTTTTGAGAGTGTAGTGAAATAATCGCACTCTATGCACACACTGCTCAGAAGCATCACTGTGCACGGAAGAGATGTCGAGTGTTATGTATTGGAAACTGTGGGAGCGAAAAGGTTAAAAAGACTTGTACTACACAAAACTATGTAAAGATTTGTTAAGTTTTTAATTACTCTATTTTTATAATCCAGAATTATAGACACCACACTGCCACACTAAATGTAAAAATATCAAAATCGTCTTTAATCCCTAAATGAAAACTATCAGTTACCGATTAGAACAAAAACTGTTTCATTTAAAACACGGTGGAACAAACATTGATGTAGTTAATGCTTCCTATATAAAAATACTTGATTCTTAAGGAATTCGACGTGCTGAAAATGAATATGATCATAGGAAAGCAGAATTTTTTCTTTCTTTTCGTAATATGCGCGCTCTCGGGAAAATCCCTAAATTGAAGACTTTTTTCCGTTAAAACACGAAACTTTCTACTTTCATTTGCCCATTTTACCCCAAAAATATAGAAAATTCTTCAATTTTACAAATCCTTACCTGTAATCCTCAATCTGAAGTTGCATTTTCCTCATTTCACTGTTTTGCTTACGCAACTGTAGTGCCTGTTATCTTTTCTTATTAAAACGGATTTTCTTCGTATGTCCTTTTCCAATCAAAACCCCAAAATTTCGTATACCGAAGTTCAAAATTTCCTGATATTCTCAAGTCAAAAGACAGAAATTTCTTCAAATAGTCGAAAAATCTCTTCCGATTACATGGGTTTTCCGGCAACTTGCTGCCTGCACGCTGTACTTTTTTTTGACGAAATTTGTTTTAGAGTGCAGCTACATGTACGCCTTAATATCTCTTTCGCTCTATATACTGTGTGTATTACAGTAAACATCTTTGTAAATAAACACAAATGTATATAAAATATAAATGTAAATGAATTTATCAAAACAATAACTGTAATCATTAAACAATGTTATACTTAAATTGGGCATAAGAGCCTACACTGGTCACGCGAAGAAACGCTCCACCTAATGTTGGAGCTATGTAAACTATGGGAGCGTTCTTTACAAATATCTTGCATAAATTTTAATATTTTTAAATGATTTTTTTTCTTAGGATACCTGAGGTCGATATCCAATGTTGTGCGTTTGTACTTTTTCGATTTTGATTACAGTTCTTTTATATGGAGCACTTTCTCTTTTGGAACCGGTTCAAAAAATTATAGTATACTCATAAAAAAATACTACAATTAAAATCGAAAAAGTAAACACGCACAACGTTAGATATCGACCTCAGGTATCTCATTAAAAAAAATCATTTAAAAATATTAAATTCATGCGAGTAATTTGAAATGAACGCTCCCATAGGATTAACATTAGCTCGTGCGGTTCTTCGCGTGATTAGTGTAGGCATTTAAGAGCCTACACTGATCACGCGAAGAAACGAGCAAGCTAATGTGAAGTCTGTGGAAGGTTATTTTCAAATTTCTCTCTCGCATTTTAATATTTTTAAATGATTTTTTTTTGCATAGTATACCTGAGAATATCTGTAACGTTGCTAATGTTTACCTTTCCGATTTTAGTTACAGTTTTTTTTATATTAGGATAGTTTTAATTTCAGAACCTGTTCCAAGCGAAAGTAATTTTTATTTATTTATTTATTTATTTTTTGAAATCTTAAACCAAAATTGAAAAATTAAAAACTAGTAACGTTAGAGATTTCCTCAGATATCTCCAATCCTAAAAAAACATTTAAAAATCTTAAAATGAAAGCAAAAAATTTGATAATAACCTTCCCACAGACATTAGCTTGCGAGTATTTTCGCGCGACTAGTGTAGACTCTTAAAGAATCGCCTAGTTATAGAAATGTTAACAGGATTTAAAATTTTCGATATTAAAATCTAATTTTGACATCATATTTGAATTTTTTTTTTGAAAAATTTATCTAAAAATACCAAACAGCAATACACTCAGTCAACTTCTTTAGGCATTATACAAAATTAAAGGTTGGATATTCACGAATATTCGAATATTTTGTGATATTCGTGGCTTTGCGCGTATAGTTGTTCAAATCTTTCAAATGATATTTCTGTGCCTTCTAATATGAGGTGGAAATTATACTGCTACTTATAATATAAATATTAGAAATTAAGTCACTTACTGGTGAAATATTATTCTTGTTTCGACATAAAATGAACGTTAGCAATAGAAATACTTATTTAAATACTAAAATTAAAAGGTACAATCTTCATTCCAAAGCAATTGCAGTCACTTTTTGCCAAGTGACGGATAAAGTTTAGTCTATTTATGAACGCCAACTACCACCTTATCTACAGTTAAAGAATTTTTAACTTCCATACACCTTTTTCTAAAATTAGTTCTTACAAACAGATATTTTTTCTTTATAACATTAGTTTAATAACAATCCCCATAAAAATTAATATAACATAAAGAAAATGTTAGAAAACATTGGCTTAGTATATTTTACCACCGTTTTTGCATTACAACTATTACTTATTTATCTAGAAATCTATTTCTTCATTATCGTTACTTTAATTAATTATAGCAATTATTTGTTTTGATTTATATCTGAGTGTTGTAAACGTTGTCACGAATCTTGGTGAGAGATAATGGGGAAAAAAATGTATCTTACGTTTAAGAAGAGATAGTCACCCTCATAAAGCTAAAAGAATTTTTGAAATCTATTCAGTAGTTTCAGAGTAATCGTGATTTTAGAATGTTTTCCACTTATTTTAGCCCTTTAAATTTCTAGAGTTTTTAAAAGTTGTTCTTAGTGAGCATTTAATTTAAAAAAGTAAACCCTATATCACCTTTCCAATTTCAAGACAAAACTGTTTCAAATAAATTTTAGAATTATTGTTGTTCTTGCAGTGTACTGGTATAAATTGTAGCTATGTTATAGCAGAGCACCAACATTTACTACCACTATTTTTGAAATCGGTTCTATAGTTCCTGAGATTACCTCCTGCACACAAACAAATATTTCTTCTTTATAATATTAATGCATAGTATCCTAATAATAATATAAATCTCATTGTGTGCAAATGTTAGGCTGAAGCCAGTGTCAAAATGGAGCATTTAATGATCCTGTATTTTTGCATATAGGTTGATTAAAATCCTCAAATTAACATAGGCTGTTTTTTGTTTATTTTATTCAAATATTTTCTTTAATAATTAAAAATTTCATTATTTTCATAGAGAATAAATGGACATTTTTCCATACAATTTAACCATTTTACTTTATCGTTGCTAGGTGCTTTGATCGTTGCCATAAAAATAAAAACACGGAAAAATAATTTTTCCCCTACAACTAATTTTCAATTGAACGATTTTCACGTGAAAACTGAAAATTAAAAAAATTTAAAAGAAGGTTGAAACAAAAATATGGAGTATTTGTTATTATACATGAAGTATGAATATCGGTTAAAATAAAAATATATTTTTCTGTCACAAACTGCGTTATAATTAGAAGGAAAAGTGCAACAATAATTATATTATTAAAAAATAGATTTCGCTTGGACCATGGAACTATGAAATGGATCCTCCTCGGCTTGGACAAATATGACGTCATAAATAAAACATGTATTTTCAAATATTCGTAATAATACAAGGAGCATGAATATCAAAGTATAATGAAATTAAATAGATAATGGACGTAATATTTAAGATGAAAAACTGAAATATTTTTTATCGATACTGATTAATAATTAGCTTGTATACCAGTTACACACAAATGTGAGTTTTCCGCTAAAATTTACGTCCTGATTGCCAGAAAAATAAAATTAACAAGAATTGTGCCTTTTAAAAGAGATTTCTCTGAGGAAAAAGGTGACGTCATATTTGAAATAAAATGGTAATTTTCAAATGTGTTTTAGAAGGAGCGTGAATCAATGCATTACATTAATAATACAAGAATCGGTAAGTTTAGAAAGTAGATGAGTTTCACGTCATATTTAAAACGAAAAATCATCATATATATTATTTCTCCTGTCAACATCCCTTTTTTTCTGAAAATTCGAAACGCAGAACGACGAATGAGATAGCATATGAAAGGATTTTGAAAACGCTTCTGACATAGCACACTTAACATTTCGTTAAAACATGTTTTCGATTAAAAATTGCTGATAATTAAAAATTAAATCGGCATTGTTTTCCTAAATGAAATGAAAGGTTTTCCTCAAAACATTGTTGCCAAAAAAATAAAATACCACATTATATGATGCTCAGCAATTATTATAAAAAACACCGCACGGGTTTATTTTATATTTATGATTAAAAAGCGAAATTTAAATTGAAATGTTTAGATTTATATTTCTATGTCCCATGTTTTTCCCGAAGCGGTTGATGTCATCCTCTAATACAGTTAAAATACGATTGTTAATTTTTTTATTCTCGCGCGTGCTTTTAGCAATCTTGAATCAGTTTTTACTCTAACTTTGATGGAATAAACTAGATGATATTTTGGATTGACTAACAACTGAATGTTGTTTACAGATATTTTTATCCTTGCTTTTTCTTTAGAAGTTTAAACCTGCATCTAATAACTATTACATATTGATAAAAAATGGTACTTCTCTTTTATCCCGTCGACCACTTTTCATAACAAAAAACTATCACCAAATAAACGGAAGAACGTTGCCATTGGAATATCAAAATAAATAAATAAAATATAAGAATTTAAGGACACAATTGTTATTTTATTAATGAAATAACTAATAAACCAGTAAAACATAATGAAAAATACACGCAAATGTCGAATTAAAAACCACTTGATGATTTAACAAACACGTATAATGCTTCTGACATTAAGTAAATGGGACTGCATTTCTGGCGTTTAATCTTACAATTTGGCGATAGTTTTTTGTTATGAAAAGTGGTCGACAGCATAATAGAGAAGTACCTAAAAAATATTAGATTTCAGTGCGAAATCCTCGCACGGGCCCTCTGGTTTAAATATATTTTTTTAGCTTTTTTTTAGCTAGCGATTATTATGCATGAATATCAGTTACATACAGATGAGAGTTTTTTACCAAAACCTACACCATGATTATTAGGAAAATAAAAATAATTACGAATCTATTATATTAAAATCTGACCGCCTGTTTGTATTTCGCAGAGGATGTCATAAACTCTCAGAATTAAAAAAATGATTTAAATTCCGAGATATGATTATTATTATTATTTTTTATATAAATTTAACGAAGTTGCTCTAAAAATGGCAACTAATATATTCCAATTTTGTGGATAAAAAAGAAGAAATGAAACGGAATAATATATTTTTTCTCATTAAAATTGAAAAAAATAATTTATTTTCAGTTTGAATAGATGGTGAAAGAAAAAAAAATCTTGATTACAGTAAATTTTTTTAAAAATAAAAACGTATTTTCACATATTCAAACTTCATGAGTCAATTTATTCTAGAGAACAAATATCGTCTGTCAGCATATTTTCATTTAGAAATAAAGAATTTTTTTCAGTTGTAGTACAGCGCCTAGAATATAGGCGCTGTAGTTATAGATTTAATCAAGGAGGCAAATTTAAGCTCCATGCATTTAGGTCTACAATTATTGCTCCCTATTCACAAGAATTGAATTTAATGAAAAAGAATATACTATTTCCATTATCTTTGAAGGATGGCTATTAAAACGTTTCACAAAGGCGTTAAAAGTAAAATGGTTTACCAGGTAAACTTGACATATGTTTTTACACAATTTGCCGATTTCCACGATTTTATTTGGCCCGCCTTTTTTGTTGGTTGCAGTTTCCTTTTCGTGATTATTTGTCACAAAATTTCACTTTTTTAAAACTTAGTTATGTCAAGGCCTCTATAACATAGAAATACAGTATTGTCTCCAATGGAATGTGATCAAGAGTTAGTTAATTATTTACGTTTCTAATTATCGGGAATGAAATATTTTGCTTAATTAATGAATTTATTCTTATTTTAATGATACGTGAACGAAGTCACGGGTAACAGCTAGTTATATATATATTTGTTTTGCTTCTGTAAAATCCGTACAACATTCTGTAACATTATTATTACAAGGATGCAATTACTTGTTTGTTCTTAGTCTGTTACTTATTCTGTTTTGAATAAAAATGTAGCAATACGATTTAAATAAGTCCCCCATTTATTTTAGTTTTAATTAAGTTAATTAAGTATATTATTGTAATTTAATAAATTTTTGTTATTATAAATTAGATTTAAATTTTCAAATCACTATAGGGTGGATCTTTGTTGAATGTTTACAAACATCGGAATCTAATGAAGTCGAAAATACGTACCTGTTATCTAAAAAAAAATTTCTTATTTTTCTATAACAAATTTGTTAAACGAAATTGAAACTTACCTTCATTATGTTCCTGATCAATATGTTCTTGTTTGACGTCAAAATATAATGATTTTAGCAATTATAGAAATTTTAGTAATGATTAAAATACAATATTATTCTATTGTTAAAGATTGTTAAAGAACAGTAGTAGAAGAAAACATTATTTATTATCTTTACCATGGAGTTATAAAAGAGAAAGAGGAAAAAACGTGTAAGTGAAACATTTTTAAGGAAAATGAGAAAAGAAAACTATCTTTTCTTTAATCCTGATTTACAATGTACACTGTAAAAAATGACAAACGCTTCTTAATCTAGAAAACATTAATATAACCACGACCGAAAATATAGAGTAACTTTCTCCAAGTTTCCATTTTTTTTTAATCTTTAGAAAACAATATATTTTTGAGATTTAAAGAAGCATTTAAAAAACCAAAATTTGTTTTGCTTCCACTGATTTTCGGAAACGTTTTCGTGTAGTTTTTAAAGTGTATTAAGCAGTTTTCTCGAACCGTTTCAGGATGTTATTCATTCTAAAGTAAACATTTTCATGTTCAACAAATATATTTTAGAGAAAAAAAAAACATGATAAATTAACAGCATTAATATTGAAAATCCTCCAGCTTACCGACAATTCCAAAAAGCTTTCTTTATCTTTAGAAACAATTTATTTTTGAGATTTAAAGAAGCATTTAAAAAAAAAAAACAAAGTTTGTTTTGCTTCCACTGATTTTCGGAAACGTTTTCGTGTAGTTTTTTCAATGTGTATTAAGCAGTTTTCTCACACCGTTTCAGGATGATAGTCATTCTAAAGTAAACATTTTCATGTTCAGCAAACATGTTATAGAGAAAAAAAAAACATGATAAATTGACAGCATTAATATTTAAATTCCTCCAGCTTACCCACAATTTCTAAAAGCTTTCTTTACCTTTAGAAACAATACTTTTTTGAGATTTAAAGAAGCATTTAAAAAACCAATGTTTGTTTTCTTCCACTGATTTTCGTAGAGGTTTTCGTGTAGTTTTTATAGTGTATTTCGATTTTCTCAAACCGTTTCAAGATGTTTATTCATTCTCAAGTAAACATTTTCATGTTCAACAAACATGTCTTAGAGAAAAAAAAACATGATAAATTGACATCCTTAATAATGACATTAAAAAGAATATTATATTGTTACTCTTGCACGAATGAATTCATTTATGCAGCTGAAATCGTTTAATTGAGCATCGATAGTATCATAAAAACCGTTATTCCGGTTTCAGAAAACTTATTATTGCATTATAAAAACTACTTGGAAACGTTTTCGAAACTAAGTGGCAGCAAAATGAAGTTTCTTTATATAATTGTTTCTTTAAATGTAAAAAAATAAGTTGTTTTATTTGTTTCTGAAGATAACGAACGCTTTTCGGAGTCGTGGGTACTCGGAAGTGGTTATTCGTTTGTGGTTATATTGTATTTTCGTAGAGTAAGAAATATTTTTTTTTTTTTATGGTGTAATTAGTATAGTAGAGTGATTGTACGGAAGTAATATTTAAGTTAAAAGCGTAAGTAATATAATTGTTAACACACTATGTAAGAAAGATATAAATAATAAACTTCAACTAGTGAAATTAAAGAAACAACTCTGTAAAAATTATAGTGATATTTCAAAGTACAAAATTTAAATAAATAAATATAAGCGAAATCTCTGTTGTCCAATAATTTAACAAAATATTTAAAAAATATTTAATTATACAATATTCGGGTAGAGGTAATTACTAAAAATATTTTTTTTTTAGCATTTGCACGTTCATTTTCTATTTCTTTTGTAAAAGAAGCATAAATAAAGAGAAGAAACTTACGCTAAAGTGTGCAGTTTCCGAAGTACGTAGTAGATATAGAAGTATAGTAAGGTAGTTTAATGTAAGTAAAATAATAAAATTTCGTAACATTTCGTGACTATAAAATACACTAAAACTTTAAGCTCATTAATGTATGCATCTTTTCTTTTGCATGTTTATAAACTTCCAGTACCTAATAACAACGTAGAGACGTAACTTATAATTAAAAGTTTTTATTTTCGTTCTCTATCAAGTTTGTTAAAGTAGCCTAAAACATATTTTCATTAAATTTATCAATCTTGCTTCTTTCCGTTTGACGTCAGAATTTAATGATCTTGTTTCAGGAAGTAACTGTTTTTTTTTAGATTTTATTGTTGAGATAAAAATAGTTAAGGAAAATATTTTGTATCACTTTTGTTTTTGTTGTTTATTCAATGCATATTGGTGAAAAGTTTTAGTTTAACGTATTTTAAACAGAAAACACATTTTGTGGTACATATTTTAGTAAAATCTGATTTCCTGTTTCTGTTTCACAACTACTCCTCGTAGAATATGGAACGCAGCAGGAAAATTGTAATAACAGCTTTCCGCATTTACACAAGGATGCCATTTAAGCTTTCATAATTTTAAAATTTCAAATAGTTTCTGAGATAATTATTTTTTGGTAACTTCTATTGAAGTTTCTCCAAAGATGGCAAGTAAATTACTCCAATTTTTACATAAAAAAGAGAATAAATAATGCGGCATCTTCTGATATCCAAAATGGCGAATAAATATCTTTATTTTTATTTTATTTCAATAATTTTTAATTTGCATTATCTTTAAAAAACACATATATAAACAATAGTCATATGACCTCGTTTCCACGTTTACAAAAGTCATAAAAAAGCTGAAAGAATGTTATTTTTTTGCATGAAATAATGTGTTTTGAATTTGTTTAAAATCTAAATGAATGGACTGTGACAGAACATGGAATCCTGAGAATGAGGTCAGAACGTGCGTACAGAGCATATGTCCAGATTAAAAGTGTTTGTCCAAACCACTGCTGCCTACAAAACTTAACGATATTCGCTTGTACGCAGTGGCGTAGCGTTAAGAGGGGGGAGTCGATCACTTTACCACCAGTATAATTATGTATTATGTTTCGTTTTATTTAATTTTTGAACGTTATGAATTAAATAAGGCGAAATGTAGTATATAAAAATACTGCTAGAGAAGTGATCAAGCTCACAACAAGTTACACAAGGAAAAAAAAACATTTGCTTGGCAATAATGCTAATCGCTCCAAATGTTTATCCCAAATCCTCATGACCAATGAAATTTTAGTCCTCATTTTCTTATAAAAGCTTTCTACTATAATTGCATCAAACTCACATAACACGTGAAACGTAATTTTCTTAATCTTCATTTAATTTACACTGTAAACATCATTTCTTGCTTATAATAATAAATTTAATAAAATTAGTATTATAAATATTTTCTAAATCTACAATTGGATTTCTATATTTGAAACAAGACTAAAAAAATCTCATTCATTACAAATGCAACACATCGGGTTGCTACTGTATCTTGTTATATATTATATTGCGTGGCAAGAATTTTTTTCTCTCTTTACATAGTTTTTCACATTATTATGTGACGTTTGTATTAATTTAATTCTGTCTGTTCTTGAAAATTTTTTAATAATATTTTTTTTGTCAATAAAATTCTTGATTAGGAATTTAAAAATCCTTTTCAAGATAATGAAAAAGATTTGAAGCGAAAATATAAAATAAAAGTAAAAGTATGCATCTTGTCTTTGAAAAGTTGTATTTTCTTTCTCTATCTATCTAGTCTTGTCAAACTAACATCAAACTTATTCTCACTAAATTTCGTATTAATATATTTTCGTTTGATGTTAGTTGTGGTTCAGAAAGAGATTTTAATTTTCATTCTTAAGAGAAAAATAGTCAATAAAAATATTTTGTATTATTTATATCGAAGTTTATTAAACAGAGAAAGAAATAAGACTAGTTTAATAAATCGCAAAGATGTATTTTTTATTATATACTATTTAAATTGTGTGTCGCATGAAATTGTTTTTTCTCTTTATATAGTGTTTCACATTATTATAATATTTCTTAAAAAAAAAACATTTTAAATAAGGTCATTTACAAAAAAAATATTTTTTTAAATGCTTAAGTAAATAAAGTAATGAAATTTATGCTCATTAAAGTGTTTATCCATTCTGGTTTGTAAACTCCAAAATTTAATAAATGCGCAAACACACATCCTGTATTCCAAAATTAAATTATTCATTCAGTATCAAATTTGTTAAACTATTCTGAAGCATATTCTCAATAAATTTCTTTTTCGTATATTTTCATTTGATGTCGGAAGTTAATAATCATGATTCAGAAATATATATATATATATTTTTTAGTTAACATTTTTAGAAAAATATAGTCAAGGAAACGATTTTAAATATGTATATCGTTTTCTAATGAACACAGCAAAAGTAAAAAGGTTTTCTTTAAACAGTTTTAAACAGAGAAAAATGCACTATTATTTGTACACACAAAATGAAATCACATTTTTTCACTTATTCTTTAATAATTAAATTAATTTTTTTTTTAATACTTTACTGTTAAATTGGAATGCCATTTCTATAGACATCCTTTGAATAGAATATTTTAGAACAAATTAAAATTCATTTTTTTTTTTTTAAATAGAGAAATCGCTTATTTTACAGCATTTGAATCTTGTCTCTCATAACAACTTTTCCTTCTCTTTATGAAACATTTGAAATTCTTACATTTCTTTTGTAGAAAAAAAGGGGAGGGGGTACAAAAGGACCGAAATACTTATAAGTATTTATAATAGTTTAAATAAATAAATTAATGGAATTACGTAACGTTTCTTGGATATAAATTTGATTCAAATAATAAGCTCATTATAATGTGCATCATTTTTATTTGTTTATCAATTCGCAGTATTTACTAAAACGGAAATACGCGTCTCTTATTTCAACATTTTTTTCAATATGAAACTTATCCTCATTAAATCCCTTAGCCGCATATTTTCGTTTCACATCAGAATTTAATGATGTTGTTTCAGAAAGAAACTGTCTTTTTTAGCTTTCATTGTTTAGAAAAAAATCAAAGAAATTATTTTGTATTATATTTAACGTGCATTAATCAGAAAAAATAGTTTATATTATTATGAATTGTTAGAATCCTGTGTCCCAATAAAAACTTTTTACCCTTTTATATAATTTTAGATATATTATTTGCTAATATTTGATTTTATTTGAATTTGTCAGTTTTTTTTAACTAATATGTTTTTGTGTATTCTTCATTTGAAATATTTAAATCATTATCAGTATGTATAATAGTTTGAAATTATAAATATATTAAACAATGTTATTTAAAAATAAACGGGATCCATTATGCTCAAGATGTGTGACGGCATCAAGATTTCTGGTTAGAAACTTCGTAGAAGGTAGAGATTATATTTGAGATTTCAATACCTGATAGCGCAGCATAAATAAATAAATAAATAAGTAACCGGGTTAGCAGATTTTATGAACATTATTGCATAAAAATCATTTATGTAACACATTACTCCATGTTGTGCATATATGAAAAAAATATTTTTTTGTTATATATAAAAATATGTGCAGATTTTATTACATGAAAATTTTATCAAAGCAATATTAATTTATAATATTTAAGTTAAGTAAATGACAAGCAATATCAACAAGAACACCCAGAAAAAACTTTTGTTGAATCTACAAAAATTTGGTTGACCCAGCAAAACTTTTTGTTTAAATAGATGTCAATGAAAATTTTGTTTGAATCAACAAAAAAATTATTTTTTGCAATTCCAAAAAAAAAAAAAAAAAAAAAAAAAAAAAAAATTTGTATCGTCAGCAAAAAATGTTTTGTTAATTCAAGTAAAATGGTTCAATTTTACTTGAATTTTGCTAAAACAACCAAAATGTACTCAACAAAACATGTTTTGTAGTTTTAATCAATTCTTTTTTTTGGGTGAAATTTTTCAAGAGGAATTATATTCACTTTGATGTAAATAGTTAACAAACGATCAAGCTGAATATTTATACTACTGGCACTGAGCAGCAATAAGAACTAAATGAATAAACGACGTAATATTGCAACATTTAGTTTGGAGGTTAATCAAGAGATAGTAATCCAGTAACTTTCTTGGCGTGAGTTTAAAACATGAACGAAAAATGCGTCAAGCATAGATTATCTAACACTTCCCAACACTTCCAAAATTATTTTGCAAATCTTTACCGTAAGGTGTAAGATGGTATCTAATTAAACAATTTTGAAAACGTATAACATATTTAAAAATCCAATTTCCGGAATTACCAACAATATTCGGAAAAATATTCGAGCTCTTTCTGCAGGTCTGTATATGATCTATAGATTTGTATATATATGTTAAATTTTAGTTCAGTTAGGAAATGCGTAGTACAGTTTAAAATTTCCATTCTGCAATTTCCGACAATAAACGGAAATGTACTCGAGAACTTTTGTGCTGTCCTGTATACAATCTGTATATATATATCAATTTCAATATATTAGAAATAATGAATTATTATTAAAATAAACTGCAAGCGATTTTCCTTCATTAACTGTAATGTAACGGGATCCTTTTGAATATCCCCGTAAAGGAACTAGAAGTGCTGTGCACATCACATTCCATAATTAGTCTCTTGTAGTGCACTTCAGTGATATATATCAATTTCAATATGTTTGAAATCGTGTAGCATCGTTAAAATAAACCGCAAATTAATTTTCTCCATAGACCGCAATGTAATGGCATTCTTTTGAGTGTCCCTGTAAAAAGACTATTAGTCCTACACACTTCATTTTCAATACCGAACATGCCACAGTAATCGTCAATAACATATAACAATTGCATGACGATCCAAGCATATTTACGCGAGTTAGAGCACGGAGAGACAGACAGACGGCAGACAGACAGACAAACCGAAATCATAAACACTTTTCAACAAAGTTGAAAAGTGTTAAAAATAAAACATAATGGACTAAAAGCTTAGTTAATGGCTTTAAGAGGTGACCGCAGAAATGCTACACATGTAATCCTTGTTAAAATGTTTATTAAAATAAATTTCGGAAACATTCACTGTTAATTCTTTTAAAAATGCTTTCTTCCGTACATCAATAACTCGCTACCCTAAATTTAACACATTGACAGGCACAAAATAAAATAGCTTCCCATCATATCACTTATTCTTTAATAATTAAATTTTAATAATAATTAAATTATTTTTTAAAAAAAATACTTTACTGTTGAATTGGAATGCCATTTCTACAGACAACCTTTGAATAGAATATTTCAGAACAAACTAAAATTCATCTCTTTTAAAAATAGAGAAATTACATTTAAAAAAAAACTTTTCAATTTGGAGGGGTGTATTAAAAATCAATTTAAAATGTGATAAAATGCTTAGGATAGGTTGAAAAAAAAACGAAATAGTGAAAAATAATATGATCTAACTAAGTCGTACTTTAAATATTTAAGTGATACCACTATAAGAATCAAATCTTTAAGCTGGAAAACGCTTAACTAAATTCCGGAATGTAAATCAGCAAACTTCAAACAGTGAAAGAAGTATTTTTGAAGTAAATTAAATATTTTAATATCCTAACAAAAAATCTTTAAAGAGTTAAATCAAATTAATGGAAAGATTATGTTTATTGGGTGTTTTAAAATTACAGAGAAAAAGCACATCATTATTTTCATAAAAATAATTTTAAGGGAATAGTACAATAAGATAATAATAAGATAAAAATATTAAGAAGATAATTAATTCATATAATAATATAATATAAATAATTTTAATTTAATTTTTTATAATAATTAAGATAAAATAATGCAAAAATATTGAAAAGGAAATAATAGTGCAATACTGTTCTTCTCAATTTCACTTAGGCTGTTATATAAAAAATAATGTGTTAATCGTTATAAAGACAGGAAATGTTAGATGCGAAAATTCCATTATGGAGAAGTTATAGCTATCTTTTGAACCTTTAAAAAGACCAGAAAGGTTTCAAATGTCGAAAAAAATTATTTTTTATTAATTTTAGTTTTAAATATTTTAACCTATAAGAGTGTCGTACTGTTGGCTCCACAGAAACAATCTTATTATTACGGTCGTATGAGCACAAACCAACCATACCCCGATAGCAAAGCTTTTAACTCAATTATCTCAAAACGCTGTTTTTCAACAGTTTTATCACGATAATTTGTGAACAAGTTAACATGTTAAAATAACAGAAAATAAATTCTCTACAAACTATATTAAAAAAAAAAAGCAAATACTTTTCAAGTTATAACAAAAAATATGATACACTTTTATAGATTTCGAATTTTTTGTTACTATATATTTTTTCAATATTTTCACAAATCTTTTTTTTTTTTTTTTGGTATAATCGAAAGACATCGTAAAAAGCAGTATAAAAAATAAATGACGATTAAAAAATAGGTATCAAATCGTGGTAAATTTCATCGCAAATTTCCTCATACTTTTGTTTTTTAAAATTGAACATATGATTTTTATTTCTCTTATACCTAAATTAAATAAATGCCAAAAAGGTAATATTTAAAACTATTTACAGTATTTCTAATCCACGATCAAACTTCAGTCAATTTTAGTAACTTGAAAACTTTCTGTTACCCTTAAATTATTTTTTCAATTATGCTTTAACTACATACATCATTTGCATTTTGTTGTTGAACAATTAAAAAAAAATAATAACTAATTTCTTTTTTCTACAGACTCGATTAGTACCATCGCTATAGAATGTTGTTTCATGTATATAAATAGATTCATTGAGTGTGCTATATAAAAATGCTGAACAAACATCAATCTGAGTAAGATGCATTCTTTCGTTAGCTGCTATGATGATAACTGAACGAACAGTAACCATTTTTGGTCTCTAGACTATAAGTTTGTCCACAGTTGTTTCTATAATTCTGAGTGAACCCTTTCGCAACTAACCTTGTCCTGTATTTATCAACAGATTCATGAGGACATCCCTTGATCCTATTAGACGCATTTGCATGGATTGGCTTTAGAATTTTTCGGTAATTCTTCTAAGCACTCTGTTTTACTTTCAGTTAATGAAGACATTTTTAAATCGATTGAATCTTTCCAATGTTCTCTCTGCTTGCACGGAATAGCTTCTTCAACAGTTGAAAGTTTTTCAAAGTCAGCTATAAAAGCTTCAAGTACTATTATGTTCCCATCATAGTGCTTTGGTTTGCATAACTCATTTCTGTCTCTCAGATTATTGGTGAGTATTAGCACATCCATCGTTTTGATATACTTCTAAAATCTTCTTCATAAGGCTTCTCTTCTGACTTTTACTTATTATTTAGATTCACAAGTCGTTTTATCTTCATGTGTAATGAGAATCTGGACATATTTTTCACAATTTATCCTTTTCTCATTAAAGCTGATATCTCTAGAACATGTGACAGAGTTTGATTCTCGAACTCAAGAACAGTACATTTCATCTCTATCATATCCTATCAAAAAAGCTTTAGTAGCTTTATTATCCATTTTTCTTCGTTTTTGTTTGAGAATGTGACATAACATGCGGACCCAATAATTCTTAAGTGAATAATTCTTGTTTTCTTACCAGTCCAATGTTCATAAGGACTTGCATTTTTAATTGATAACATTCTAGTTCTACTCAGTATGTACGCTAAAGTATTGACAAGTTCCGTCCATAATGCTGGAGGAAACTTCAGATCAGGATTCGAATTATTTAGTGTCTTGAACACACTTACATAGGCACAAAATACCATACAATGGTTAAATGTAATTTAAGATTTGAAGCGCTTAAAGGCATTTCATTTATTGTGGCAAAAACCACGCTTACGTCATAAGTTTTAGTACAGAATATCTAAAATTTCTTTTATGTAACATTGCTTTATAAAATAGTAACTTAATTTGAAAAACAAAACACGGGAAAATAGAAATGAATTTAACACGAAAAAAATATTTTTAGGATTAATTAGAAGTCACGCAGAAAAGTAAGTATAATACTGTGTATATTTGAAAATATTTTTATCTAATTGAAACTTTGCATGGCTGCTCAAAAAGTCTTTCCTCAAGGTTATGTATATTTCTAAGGCAAGTTGGCCCAATGGGTGAAACACCGATCTAATTCAGAGGCATTTTGACTTACGCGGGATATCTTGATTACTTCTTATAAATGACATCCACTTTAGTTTTATGATTGAAAAAAAATGTATGAATCATCAAAATTAGCAATTTTTTAAATTAATACAGCGAGGAGAACAGGTCTTAATATAAAATGAATATTTAATACTATACTGCTACAATCGTATGATTAAATTTAGTTCTTTATGTGCATTCTATTTCGATTTAAATTTTACAACAAAAGTTACGAAACACCCCTATACAAAATAATACAAACATTTAAAAATATAAACATACAAAAATTAGAGTTAAATTTTGCAGATACGGAAAATTAACTTTTCAAAACGTATATATTGAATTTAATATTAAATTAAGTCTTTTATTTATTAATACTATTGTTCATTAAATTGTCCGTTAGTATTCTTCGTATGATTCCTGTAGCTAAAAGAAGCCGTTTAAAGTTCTATAAACCACAGTTTTTATTTTATTTTTCACTTTTTTACTAAGATTCTTTTTTACAAGAAATGCATAAAAAAGTAACCTTATCAAACTGCAAAGGGAAATAAAAAATAAAAACAAATAAAGGATAAAAGATGAAAAAAGCAGTCGAGATAAAGAAGTCGACTCTTTTAAACAATCTTATAAATTAATTAAGTGTGCTATTGAATATATGGAATAAATATTTTCCTTTTTTAAGGTACATTAGAGGCTTAGAGAATACTCCTTATGAATAAAGCATTTATCACCGCGTTTAAAGGGTTTTCTTTTTTGTTTTAGAACTGATGTTATTGATGAATAGTTAGATAAATCAAGATTCGTAAGCCATATTGCAATCTAGAAATATTTAAAATACATTTTCCTGTTTAGAAGAGATTGATATAAAATAATTATAATATAAACTATAGTAAAATGACAAAAAAAAAAGACATTGGGCAGAGTTGTTGAAAAATTATATCATAGGTAAAAGAATGTTGATAAAGAAATATTTAAAAATAAGAAGTTTGAGTAATAAAGCTACATTTTATTTTTAAATCATTGGAAATTTGCTTATTATAATTAGTTAAATAAAATAGTATGTATTTTAATCAACACCTTCTATCGTTAAAGCAGGTTCAAACCATTCATAATTAATGAAAACACCAAAATATATATTCATATTTATTGGGACTTCAAAAGTTTTCACGACGGTTTTTATTGTGTTAAAAAATCGCAGTTACGACGAGGGAAATTTAAAATATTGCAGAACAAGATTTCTCCTACGCAGTCCGATATCGTTTTCTAATCAAATTGGAAATAATAGTGTACTACTTGGGTATCTATATATGTGTATATTTCTCAAATTGTTCTCATATAATCGTATAATCTCGTAAAATTTCTTAACATAGAGTTCACACGAGTTTCGTAAAGAACCGTTCGACCAATTTCTTTTAAATTTTGATACAAACTTTGAGAAATGAAATATCTAGGTCACCACATAGAATTTCAATGATATTTTTTTTTCAGTTTTTTACAAGACTTTTATGTCCATTCATAGGGAGGCATATTTTTAATGCTGACAAAAGATACTACGTTACACTGAGAAAAATGACACTTTCAAATCTGAGTAAATCGATGTTTTCATTTCGTTATGAAAATTTTTGTTTCAAATAGGACGACCCTATGCTTTCATTTCTGAAATACCAGAAATACTCAGAATATTGAAACATGGACATACTTAAAACTGCGCACATAGAAATCAGTACACACTCATTTTTAAAACATGGACATACTCAAAAATGATTAGAATCTGTTCATACTCATTTTTGAAACATGGACATACTCAAAAATTTGCTCATAGAAGTTAGTTCATACTCATTTTTGAAACATGGCTATACTCAAATAGGATCACATGATATTTTATTCTTGAGTGTGTGCATGTTTTCAGAAATGAGTATATACATGTTTCAAACTTGAGTCATTTTGATTCGCAGACATTTTGACTATGCGAGATACTCAGATTTGAGTATTTTTTCTCAGTTTTGAAAATGTCGTTTTTTAGAGTGTATGCCATCGCCAATACATTAAACAGTAATTGCATAAAGATTTATTCATTTTGATGTTTCAGAAATGTTTGGTTGAAGCGGTTAAATAACAGTTTTTTTAGAACACCCTCGTTTAAATGGATGGCAAGGACAAAGTATGAATTTTATTATATGAAAACGATGCGAATTATAATGCTCCAAACATAATTAAACATATTGCGAAAGTCCCAAAAAGTTTACATTGCTATTGAAACCCACCAGAAATGCCTAAAATATGATCTTTTATTCGGTATTCAAATTAGTATCCCTCTTAAATTAATGGGAACTGTTATTAAAAATTAAGAGGAGAAAAAAAAAAACTCCAACACTCGTCCCCACTTGCTACGGCATTGTATAGCAGGCGTGCTACGCACGCGCTGCAGTACAGTTTAGTTCCAATTTTCACAGCTAGGAAGCACAAAATCATCTTACTTAGTTATCTATATCTTAATTAGTTCATGTTAAGTAGAATGTACTAATTCCCGATGAAGAGTTCAGACATTTTTTAGAACACTTTGGTTGAATTATGAAATTGCCCCAGGTCGACCACTTTCAACCACCCTATCTCCCACACCTCCACAGCTACAGACATGCAACCACCATAGTGCACGATGGGAGACTCGAGGCTACTACCACACACAAACACCAGTGGTCTGTCCTGGGTTAGTTGCGGTTGAAAAGTGAAATATAGGGGGACACACGTCTATATATATATATATATACATATATATATATATATATATATATAGAGAGAGAGAGAGAGAGAGAGAGAGAGAGATAGATTTAATTATCTCAATCAATTCTAAAATAAACACATTTCCTTTTGATGAAAATTTAAAATTATTTTTTTACCTTTTTACAATAACGAAAACTCACGATGTATTGATTGAAATAATTATAATTAATAAATTGGACAAGCTGAAGAAACTTAGACATAGACATAGATATACTTATATACAATGGTTATTGGTAATTTATATTATAATGGTTATATAATACTTTTTATCATATGGCAATTTCTTGATTGTTTTTCCGTTGGCAACTTCCGGGTTTAAAAGCAAAATTATGTTACACTTTCTGGAATAAAATCTATATAAGGTAAAGCTAGGATAGTCTGCGCACAATTCAAAGGAATAACAATAAAAAATCTAAATATTAATTTTTGGCTAAACTATCCATGAATAATTTTCAATTCGTTTGTTTTTATGCATTTCCATTGCTATTTTGTTGTTATGTTGTAATTTAATAGAAAATTGTAATAAAACCAAGAAAATTATTTTGCGCAATCTGTTCTTACAGGGTTGGTATGATTGCGCACATGGGTAGGAGAGATTGTTACTAATAATAACTACAATTAAATTGTTAACAATAATAATTACACTTAAATGACATTGTTGTAAGGTTTTTGTGAACAAATATTATTGTATTAGGAGTGAATATTTCAACCTAATGATTAAAGAATCAGAAAAATGAAATAATTTTAAAAAAGATTAAAAATTTTGAATTAAAGGGGGAAAAAATTAAAGAATCAGAAAAAGCAAAATAACATTAAGTTACTTGAAAACACTTTTAACTTAAAATTAGTCCATTTTCATTTTTAATTTTTTATGCTAATTTACCAATAACCTGCGTAATCTCTCCTAGCATGGAAACTAATGGGAACAATGCGCCATCTCTCCTAAGTAGCAGCTGCGCAAACTCTACAATTTCGGTAGGAGAGATTGCGCGGCCTTTTATTTAAATATGGCCGCTACAAAAACGAACCGTTGATGTTCACATTGTTAGTCTAGATTAGTAGCTTATGAGAAATCATTTAAGTTTAAGATATTTTGTACTACTGACATTGTATAGAAATTCTGACGAATAGCTATGAAAATTCAAACACTTACTTTGGGAAAACAAAACAAAATAGCAATGCTTTATCTTAGACGCTCAAAATAATCAACGTGCACTTTCAAGTAGACACTCCACTACTGCTGTTGTACAACTACCCGGAGTTACTGCTCCCTCACTCTACTCCTTCCCCCCCCCAAACCACTATCTGCGCAATCTCTCCGACCGCGCCATCTCTCCTGGCTTTACTTAGAGATATATTAGTCCCTAATGAAGTTATCTGAGAGTCATTTTATCCGGTTTCCAATGATTAATTAAATGCAAAAAACATTGAGTTTTTTTATGAAAAGACTATCATTAATTCTTTTCTATGAACATAAAATGATCTAATTAATTTTTATAGGCAATAATTTTTTAACACATTTGATTCTTATGCACAAATTATTTTATATATATAAGGTAAAGCCAGGAGAGATGGCGGGGACGGAGAGATTGCGCACATAGAGGTTCGGGGGAAGGAGTAGAGTGAGCGCGCAGCGACTCCAGGTAGTTGTACAACAGCAGTAGTGGAGTGTCTATTTGAAAGTCCGTTGATTGTTTTGAGCGCATTGCTATTTTGTTTTGTTTTCCCAAAGTAAGTGCTTGAATTTTCATAGCAATCCATCAGAATTTCTATACAATGTCAGTAGTACAAAATATTTTAAACTTAAACGATTTCTCATAAGATACTAATCTAGACTAACAATGTGAACACCAACGGTTCGTTTTAGTAGAGGCCATGTTTAAATAAAAGGCCTCGTAATCTCTCCTACCGCAATTGGAGAGTTTGCGCATCTGCTACTTAGGCGAGATGGCGCATTGTTCCCATTAGTTTTCATGCTAGGAGAGATTACGCAGCTTAGTGGTAAATTTGCATAAAAAATGAAAATTGAAAATGGACTAATTTTAAGTTAAACGTGTTATCAAGTAACTTAATGTTATTTTGTAATCTTATCTGGACTTGCTTTTTCTGATTCTTTATTTTTTTTTCCTTTAATTAATTTTGTTAATCGTTTTTTAAAATTATTTCCTTTTTCTGATTCTTTTATCATTGTGTTGAAATATTCACTCCTAATACAATAATATTTGTTCACAAAAACCATACAACAATGTCATTTAAGTGTAATTATTATTGTTAACAATTTAATTGTAGTTATTATTAGTAAGAAACTGTCCTACCCATGTGCGCAATCACACCAACCCTGTAGGGACAGATTGCGCAAAATAACTTTCTTGGTTTTATTACAACTGTTCTATTAAATTACAACATAACAACAAAATAACAATGGGAAAGCATAAAAAACAAATGAAGTAAAAGTAATTCATGGATAGTTTCGAAAAAAAAAAATAATATTTAGATTTTTTATTGTTATTATTTTGAATTGTGCGCAGACTCTCCTAGCTTTACCTTATATTTGTTTAAGGATTTCATTTTTGGGCACATTTTTTTTTATACTTTGATTCTTACTAATACTAATCTAATCTATGTATTATTTATAATTACTAATACCAATCTATATAAATCTATACTAATTTGATTCTTATACACAAATTATTGTATATATATATATTTGTTTAAGGATTTCATTTTCGAGCAATTTTTTTTACACATAAATGACGACCTGATCGTTGCATTAACTAAAAAATTCCTATTAGCCTATTTGAGAATTTCATTATAATTTGTACTTCTTTAAGACACTGTAGATAAAAGAAAGAAAGAAAATGCCTGTGAATACAATACTTGTATAATACAGTTTTTTACTTTATGACTTTGATTCTGATAACGTCCTGCTATAAAGGAAGAATTTATATTGAATAGCGAAGAATACAACTATTTATATTTAATGCATTATATTTTATCGTATGATCATCTTCTTAATTGCTTTTCCGCATGCAACTTCTGGATTAAAAAAAATATCTTCCACTTCCTGAAATGAAAACTATCTAGAGATATAATAGTCACTAATGAAGTTATTTGAGGGCTTTTTCTCAGATTTCTAATGAATAATACAAAAAAGCAAAAAGGGTAAGTGTGATCGAAGATCGCACAAAGGGTTTCGTTTAATATTCCTTTCAAAACACTTTATCCTTTCTTTAAAAAATCCAAATAAATGTCATTTTCAAAAAAATAAAAATAAAAGTCAGGTTTTTTATAAAATAAAAAATTACCGGTCTATTTTTTCGTTTTTTCGAAAATCTGAACCGGTCCGATTGCGGGTGAAGAAACGCTATTATACTCTGTCATAATAATATCTGTCATGTGGACTAAATGCGATATTTAAAAAAAAATCAATTTCAAAATTAAACATGTTGTATAGAGACCTTCAAAATGTTAAAATATGCCAATATTTCCATAATCGGGTTTTTATCATGATTCAATATGTCCTCAAATTCATAAGGCGTTATAATCACTTGCTGACGTCATATATACTTGCTTTCTATATTACTCATATTGATACTCTCTTTGTATTATTCTGAAACATTTGGAAAAGTCCGTTAAACTTCCAATATGACGTCAGATTAATGTTCTTTTTAATTCTCTAGTGACGTCATATTAACCTACTTTCTGTATTTACACATACTCATACGCATTGTATTATTGAGAAATGTTTAAAAATTTCCGTTTTATTACCAATAGGACGTTATATTAATCGTTTTCAATTGGTGAAATTTATTATTTCATTTTCATTTTTCACGAGGAAATCTTTCAATAGAAAATTTATTATTTTAGAAAGAATTTTATTGTGGATTTTTAACCCGAGATTGCTCGCGCTGGGTATGTCACACCCAGTGGGTCTGTTTTCGCAGTTTTTCTTCCCAACCTTTTTCAGAAATGGACGAGTCTTCGTGTAGCTGCCTCAAAGGACATAACATTGAAGGGGGAGAAGCGGTGAAAAAATTCTAAAAATAGATCTATCGTAATCGCTATGCATGGGTGTCTCATACCCAGCGCGAGCATTTCTGTAACAGCTCTGAGTACAGGTAGACGCATTTAAAACGTTCTTCCGTTATGGTTAGTTGCCGCAGTTATGACGAAGAAATGCAACATTTAATAAATTTACTGGAAACTGTTTCTTCGGATGAAGAAATTATTGATGAAGATAATGAATTTTCTGATAACGAAGAGCAAGGTGATGAAGAGTATTGTAGTAATCACGATTCTTCGACAGAAATCGAATCTGATTTAGAAAGCGCGGTTTCTGATTCAAATGAAAATGATAGTTTCATAGGAAGGGTTAATACAACAAAATGGAATAAAGAGAAATTCCGTGCTAATGCTAGAATTTCTGCTAAAAACATAATATCGAAACGCCCAGGAAATACATACGTTTCAAAAAATGTCACTTCTCCCATGGAAGCTTGGAATCTTCTTATATCTTCTGATCTGGTAAAGAAATTGGTGTAATGGACTAACATTTTTATAGACTCGATTCAAGAGCGTTTTTCTCGAGAAAGAAAGGCAAAGGAAACTGAATGCGGAGCTAAAAAGGACATAAAAACTAAATTTGTTTGTGAAAAATTTCAAAAATATGTATGTATGGAACACATGGCATGTATCTGCAGGAAATGTAGAGAATAACTGTAAATAACATGTTTAATATATGTCTAAAATTGTATAATCTCTGCTCTTTCTCGGGTTTTTTTATGTTTTATGTAGATTTTACGGTAGAAAATAGGAACAAAACGCCATGGGTATGACATACCCAGCGCGAGTAATCCCGTCCGTTTTATTCGCGCGTGTAATGCCGGGTTAATTGTTGGCAACTGCTATGCCGAAAAATGTTTCAATTTAATAGGAAAAGGCAGTAAGATTTTTGGTTTTTTTCTCATCTTTATGTTAAAATAATACGATTTTCTCAAAATTTTGTGATTTTCAGCGTGACAGTAGGTATTCAGCTGTAAGTACACAAATTTTCAAGTCTGTAAGTTATACAGTTTCTGAGAACCAGCTCTGTGACGGACAGACAGAGAAGCGGGACGAATAGGGTTTCGTGGGATGAAAGAAACCCTAAAAAAAATTATAAGAATAAAAAAACAATAATAAAAAACCTATTAATAATTCTTCTCAATAGATATGCATATTCTATAAAAGTTGATGAGTCTCATTTATATTCTAAAATAATTAACTTTTAAACACATTTAATCATTACACATAGAATCTTACACATTATTTTTCTTATATATGTGTTTTAAGTGTTTCATTTGGGGTACGTATTTTGACGCATATATGACAACGTAATATTTGCATTAAATGAAAAATTACAATTAACCCATGTTTCAGAATTCCATACATCTCCAAGATGCTGCAGATAAAAGAACGAAAGGAAACGCTTATGCATACAATACTTGTACAATATAGTTTTTTACTTAATCACTTTCTTGCTGATAACTTCCGGCTTTGAAGGAAGAATTATGTGCCACTTCCTGGATGGAAAATTATTTTGTAATATAAGTCGGTAACAGACTTATCTCATAAAATCTTTTGATATTGCTAAAAGGAGATTAAATCGAAAATAATATTGTATTGCAATGATTTTCATTTTATTTTCTACTTTTAGTTTTTTGAATAATTTTCAGTACCTTTAAATAATATTCATTAAGTTTAATGTACATTATTAAAATTTAAAACTACAAATAAAATATATATGAATCTTAATTAATCAGTGTTTATGAGCTTATATTAACCCCCATATATATTTTTCTAATACTTTTTAAAATATTAATTATTTTAGATAAAAAATAAATTAAATTACTTTATACAACAAAGGTTAAGCTGATATTTGTGTTAATTAGGAAATTAATTAGCATTATTTTATACGTTTCTTTAATAAATAAGATTTAAGCATTCAAAAGAAAAAAGAAATCCTCAGTTTGTACATATTTTTTGTATTCTGTTATTATCATATCTTAATTGCTTTCTCGCAGATAACTTCCGGCTTTAAAAGAAGAATTATCTTCCATTTTCAAGAATAAAAAGTATTTTCTGACATAACAGCCCATTATATGCTTATCTCAATATAACATGTAATATTTCTGGAAGTATAATAGGTCCACAAAATAAATTGTATCGCAACGGGGTTTTTTCACAATAAATAGTGTTGAAATATATTTTAGTAACTGTTTCGTAAGTCTATACATTTTTTTAGGATATAATTTTTAACCTATGATAATCGGAGAACTCTGGTCATCAAATGCTATATTTCAATATAATGTAACTTCACAGAATTTTTCTAAATAGGATGTTTATTCTGGTTAGAATGTTTATTCTGGTTGATTTCTTAACGTAAAAGCGAGAAAATGTCTTTTGATTATTATTAATTCAAAAATTTTGTTTTTCTTATTAAGATTGTTTGTATAAGTAAATCTATTGAGGTCTTTTCCCAATCGAAAAAATTCCATTAAATTTTATCATTTAATTTATTAATTGATTTCAAGTTTATAACTTACTTTAAAAAAGAGGGGATTATCTTACAATTCCTACAATGAAAAGTTTTTTGCGAAATAATAGGCTTATCTTTTCGTATTCTCTGAGGTTACAAAAATAATATAAGTCCCAATAAAAAGCCTAATTTGATGGATTTCTTTCCTTGTAAATAGCAATAAAAATTGCTAATTTTTAAGAACATATAAGAAAATATTTCTTTTCTGTATATTTTTTATGGCGAAGTTTAACGTATTTCTGTTATATACATAATACAGTATAATTTAAATTTATTGTGTGGTTTGAATAACAAAATTAGCAAGGGAATTTAGGAATTTTTTGTATTTTATCAATGGAATATTTAAAAAAAATGTAATATGAATTTTGAAAATGTAAAAGCTCTTCACCAATTTATAATTAAATGTAATTAAATCATGTTTGAAAGGATCACCATGCACATTAGAGAAAAGTGTTATGAATTGGAAACTGTCAAAGCAACAGGGATAAATAAACTTAGGATACACAAAACTATTTAAACATATGTTAAGTATTTAATGACTAAAGCTTTATGATCCAGAATTATAAACACCACACTGCCACAGTATGTGGGCAAATATATACATAAAAAATTATCTGTAAATGAAAACTAACAATTACCAATTTCAACAAAATCTATTGTCATTTAAATAAAACTGCAACGAACATTGATGAATTTGATGCTTCCTATATCAAAATACTTGATTCTTGAGTGATGCATTCTATGCGCTGAAAAGGAATATGATAATAGAAAAACAGAATTCATTCTTTTCTTTTTTTCTTTTCATTCTTTCTTTCTTTTTCTTCTTTTCTTTTTTAATACAATATGCGCACTCACCAAAAAATCCGTGACTTGAAGCCTTTTTTCCTTTAAAACCCGAAACTTTCTTCTTTAATTTGCCAAATTTCCACAAAAATTTGAAAAATTCCTCGATATAACAAAACATTACCTGAAATCATCTAATCTAAAGTTGCATTTTCTTCAGATCACATGGCTGTTTAGGCAACTGCACTGCCTGTTACCTTTTTGCAATAACAAGGGATTTTTTACGCTTCCACTCATTTTTTGCTGATTTTGTACTTTTCCACAAAAACACTAAACAGAATCTGAAAATTTCCTGAAGATCCCAAGTCAAAATACAGAAATTTCTTTCAACAAAACCATCTTCCAATCACATAGATTTTCCGGCAACTTGCTGTGTTTTGACGAGTTTTGTTTCAGCGTTCAGCTACATGTACGTCTTAAAACGTTTTTCGCTCTCTAAATTGTATGCATCACATTAAGCATCTCTATAAATAAATACTAGAAGAAAAAAATAAATGTAAATGAATTTATTAAAAGCAATAACTGTAATCATTAAACGATGCTATACTTAAGTTGGGCTTAGGAAGTCATTGACCTATAGTAATTGTAACAGGTTTTAAAATTTGCAATTCTGAAATCTAATTTTGACACTATATTTGGACTTTTCGGTAAAATGTACCTAAATATATCAAACGGGAAGTCATTCGGTCAACTAGTTTAGGCAGTTTGCAGAAATAAAGGATGGAACTCCTAATGTTAGATACGCTTTCAATCGATTGCAATGCATATAGTTTTTTATGCATACCTCGAAAACTACTTAGCGGCATGAACTGTAAATGTGGATAACATATAAGTGTCTGGAAATCGACAGTCAAATATGACAAGAAATTTTGTTTTTATTACTTACACTGTAAAAAAAGAGAAGTATTTCTGGATCCAGCAAAAATTGGGAAAATATAAAAAAAAACCCTCTCCTTATTTATCCAGGATTACAAAAAAGCGTTCCGTTATCTTCAGAAACCTCAGAAAACAAAGGCTATCCATGATTTAAATTAGCATTTCTGAAACAGATGTTTCTTTTGCTACTTTTTTTTAAAGTAAAAACTGAAATGTTTCTGAGTAGATTTTACACTGCATATCGTATTTTTGGATGCTACCAATTCTCAAGTAAACATTTTCATGCTCAGTAGACAAATATACTAAATTGACAATATTAGCATTATATGAGATGTAATTTTCCCAACTGGGCGAAAAAATCCGGGCCAGAATTCGAATCAGGGATCCCTTGGCTCAAGCTGCCAATGCTCTACCAACTGAACAATCCCGGACGAATATGGAGAACTAATTCACCCAGTTAACCTTATTTATAATAGCATTTGGAATGATATCTGAATCAGCTCAACAGAATAAATCGGAGTTAATGGGACCTCCAGTAAACGCTGGAAACGTGATTACACTAGATTAATTTTGACACAATTATTCAAATTGGTAAAGTAATCATATGGGAAGTAATTTCCCCAACTAGGCGAAAAAGTCTAACTGGTTGAATTAGTTCCGCCATATTCGTCCGGGGTTGCTTAGTTGGTAGAGCATTGACAGCTTCAGCTATGGGATACCTGGTACGAATACTGGCAGGAATTTTTCGCCCAGTTGGGAAAATTACATCTTATATAATGCTAATGTTGTTAATTTCTTTACCAATATGAATATTTGTGTCAAATTTAATCTAATATTACCATTAATATTAAAATTACGTTATTTTATTACACTTACATGAATAAATTATTTTACGAAGCTGAAAATGTTTATTTGAGAATTGACAGCATCCGGATAACAGATATTTCCCGTCGAGAAAGCTGATTGATAAATACAATGTAAAAACTACACAGAAACGCTTCGTTTTTTGTTTTGTTTATATTTGAAACAGGCAACAAAGTAACTTTTGCTTCACAAATGTTACTTAAAATCATTGAAATACATTGTTTTTGAGGATAAAGAAACGCTTTTTGAAATCGTTGATAATTCGGAAGACGTCGTGTTATATTTTCGCAAGGTTTTGCTAGATCAGTAACATTTTTTTTATATCACAGTTTAGTTTACTGAGTTGGTACAAAAGTTGAGGACTAAAATGTCAATATATTACTTTTATTTTACCTTCCAACTGACTCTGTAGTTTTTCACATCCGCAGTCGTTGGTAAAGCAAGTGCGTGTTCGTGAAACGCTGATACGTGCCTATGGCCCGGCATCCCTATGAATGTTCGGTACTCCAAGCTCCTGGAAGACTCGAATACGTCCACATGTGTCATTGGGAGCAGGAGGAGTGATGCGCAGGTGGCGGTGCTCCTCCTTGGCCGGTAGCCTCTGTCATGGCGGCGTCGCACCGGACCATTCGCGGAATCGATCCTGTCTGATTCGTGGAGCATTTGGGTTCCTCAGCACCTGTACCAGCGGGATGATCGGCTTTCGGCCTGACAGTTTTATCTTCCAACTCATTTATTGCAAGATAAATCTTCAAAAACAAATCAATAATATTCATGCCTAATAGAAATGCTAGAGAAAAACTCTGCAAATAGAAAAATGTGCCCTAGTTATTAAATTTAGAATGTAATTTATAATTCAACATTTTAATTGATTAATATAACAATATAATAACGATGCGATATCTTTTAAATTACCGAAATTGTGGCTCGAGTTACTCCATGGTCACAGATATGAAAATAAACAACCAAGTAAAAATAAAAGATAACGTGCGTAATTTTTTTTTAAAAAGTACATGAAAATTAAATGATGACATTTTAAATAATAACTTCAAAGTCTGTGCAATTATGGAATATTCTCATTTGTTTTTGAATATGAGTCGGAGTGATTCGAAACATCTCAAATATCTCAAACAACTTAATAAAAGTTATTTTAATTTGTATTATTTTGTTAATTTGCACCTTTTAGCATTTAAAAGAAATGGGTTAATATAAGTTTAAGTTTAATTTAATTTAAAAATACACCTTTTTTTTTTATTTTAACAAAAATATTTTAGCCAATTATTATTTTTAATATTTACTATTACACAAAATTATCGAAAATGTAGCTACTAAATAGTATCTTTTAGCGTTCTTTTCACTATAAAAATGTTACAATAGCATTTTATTGTTTTAACTTTTAAAAGAACAATAAATAGCACATAAATAGTTACGTTAATAGCTAGATATATAAATAGTACATAAATAATTATATATTTAACATAGATGTATTTAACTGAGAAATTTTTGATTTTTTGTAACTTTATTTTACTTTTAATTTCATTCAAAATTTAAGCTCATTATACCGTGTTTTCTTTTCGTTACATGTTTCCAAACTCCCAGAATCTAATTACGAAGTAAATAAGCATCTTGCATTTTTAAATTGTACTTTTGTATCTGTATCAAGTTCGTTAAAGCATGAAACTTACCTTAAGTTAGTTAAATATGTCATCCATATCCATTTTTTGACGTCAGAAGTTCATGTTCTTTGTTCCTAAGAAAATGTCTTCTTGTGTTATTGTTAGAGAAAATGTTTCAAAGAAAATGTTTTGTATCATATTTATTATACTGTAATAAACGCAGAATAAGGAAACTTTGCTTTTTACTTTCTTATTTCTGTACAAGAAGAAAGTATTGGATTCATGAAAATTTTCGGCTTCCGTCGGATTTATACGTTTTAGAAATTCCAGAACACGATTTGACTGTTTTTAGAAAATATCTGTCTGTGACAAATATTTTGTAGGCGCTCTATCTCAAGAACTAATGCACGGAATTTAATAAAACTTCATATTCAGTTAGACCTTGATATAAATTAGTGCAGATTAGTTTTTAATGTAAATCGCCAACAGGTCACTATGCTACATTTTGAACAATTACCGCCAAAGCTATATCTCATGAACTAATGCACGGAATTTCACCAAGCTTCATATTCCGTTAGACTTTTAACAAAAATAGATCCTTATTAATTTGTGGTGTATACCGGCCAACAGGAGTAGCTGCTATGCTCTATTTTATGCGGTTTCAGCGATAGCTATATCTGGAAAACGTATAGATTATAATTTATTTTTTGTTGCAGATGATTTGATTTATGTAGAAGAAAATTTTATGATCGCCAGGACATACTAGTTGTAAATTGTAAAGAAAATGAATTATTTAGAATATTGTTTATTATTTTAATGGTTTGCTTTAAAAAATGGTACTATTGTCTTCACATGACTACATGACATTTGTCTTCATTTAGACTCCTTTATTTTTCATTTTTAAATATTATGTGCCTTATTTTGTATTTTGTATTTTTTTTTTATTAGAAATATAAAATAATTTTCAGAGAAAATAACAAAGGGAATATTTAAATTATTAGTCTGTGAAATGCTACAGTATGAAATAAATCACCTATATGTGAAATATGAGAAAAATTATAAAGATTTCAGATATGAAACGTAGAAGAAGGTTTATACTTAACTGTAACATTCATCGACCGATATCCACAATAAAAAGTCCACTAGAAATTATTTTCTTAAATAAAACAGACCTATTTTTAATAACAACACAGTAAAAAATAGGTCTGTACGATACACTTAGGTAAATTTCACAATTAAAGAAATGCGTTAAAAATCTTATACAGTAATCAGTAAATCAGTAGCAGCAAAAGAAACTTTGTATTTATAAATTCTTACTTAATTCTCACAAATATACTGCTTGTGCAGTCTTCAAAGAATGTTAGTTAGGGAGTTAGGGGGCATAGGAGGTGCGTTCGTTTTATAACTAGTTCCACAATGTAAAAAAAAAAAAATCCTTATTATTTCAGTGAAATGAATTGTATCGTCTGCTATGGGCGAAATGAGCAGGCCTTTTTTTTCTCATTACGTATGCTACGTTTACAAATGCGATTTTTTATCTACACCAGACCGCACTGTAAAATTCCGACCGGAGATCTTGCTTTGTGAATGATTACGTCCATGGTTTAATATTTTTATGACTCATAATGAACGAATATCCTGCGTATATTTACTCTAATGGATGGAGATATTCGGCTGTTAACGTAATTTCCACTGAAGTTATCTCAGAATCTATACTTTTTTATATTTAACTCATCTCTCAAACAAACAATTTTTTTCAACGATCTTTCTAAAAATGTAACTTTTACGCATTTTTATCCGAAAAAATAATTTTGAATAAAAATGACAGCCTGACAAAGTGGTTTGCCCGTATTTCTTTACCTCGGTCACATGACTTGCACTTTTATTATATAGATTACGTATAATAGGATTTAAGAGAATAACGAAAACTTTTGTTACTATCTTTTTAGCACTTTCCAACCTAGTTGAAAAGTGCTTATGACTTCGGTTTGTCTGGCCGTCTGTCCGTGCTCTAACTCCCGTAAATATCCTAGGATTGCTCTGCAATTTTTATATGTTATTGTCGTTATCTATGGCACGTTCCCTATTTCAACTGAAGTGTGTAGCACTTATAGTTTTATTACAGGGGCACTCAAAGAATTCCGTTACATTGCGGTCTATGGGGAAAAATCATTTGCGGTTTATTTTTAAAATGTTTCACTATTGTAAACGAATTGAAATTTATATAGATCACTAAGATGCATTAGAAGAAGCTTAATATGGAATAGTAGGTGTATAGCACTTAGAGTTACTTTACAAGGACAGTCAAAATAATTCCGTTACATTACGTCTATGGAGAAAAATCGTCTGCGGCTTATTTAAATAATGTTCCACTATTTTAAACGCATTGAAGTTTATATATATTACTAAGGTGCATTACAAGAGGCTCACTACAGAATAGTGTGTGTATAGCAGTCATCGTTCATTGACAGCAACGCACAAAAGAATTCTCTACTGTCTGTTAACAATAATTCCTGGAAGTGCGTTTTAAGTTACTGAACGCGATTTTAATTTTAAATCGCTTTTGTATATTACGTGGTGTGTATAAATTCTGTAGATCCTATACAGGGCAGCACAAAAGTTCGCGAACACATTTCCGTTTATTGACAGAAACTCCAGAAGGAGAATTTAAACTGTGCTACGCGTTTCCTAACTAAACTAAAATTTAGCATCCTATGTATACATTCAAATCTATAGATTATATACAGGGCTGCTTAAAAGTATTCGGATATTTTTCCGAATATTGTATATATTGAAAATTCCTGAAATTACGTTTTTAAATATGTTATGCTTTTTCCAAATTGTTTACTTAGATGTCATCTTTCAGCTTATTAAACGGTAATGATTTGTAAAATTATTTTAGAAGCGTTGGAAAGTGCTACATAATCTAGGCTTGACGTATGATTTTTCGTTCTTGTTAAGTTTTGATTCGATTTTGATAAAATTTGAAATGACTCGAAACAATTGTACAACGATAATATATATTAAATTTCAAACCATTTGGTTGGGTAGTTTTTGCGCTGTAATATGCGGACGGACCAGACGACGGCTATAGGTGCTACGTATTTATATAACTACTAACGCACCTAACTCATAACAGACGATATAATTCATTTCACTGAAATAACACCGATGATTTTTTTTTTTACATTTTAAAACTACACTATATTTCCAATGATGACCGGTCACTTGCGATTTTAGACGTTTTGTTAAATATCTGGAAAAATACATAAGGAAATATCCTGAAACTTCAGGCGTGTAAACAACATGATAAAAGTCATGTATTTCCGTGAAGATTTTTTCCCGAAACCCCATAAGGAGCCGTCAACAAACTGAAGAAAAACGAATATCTTTTGGATAACCCTGTAGAAACTAATATTGCAAAAGCATTCAAACTGTAGATTATGATTAAGTGGATTATTGTAATAATTTGGGTTCATTTGTATGAAGATAGCATGTATAATCGAAGAGAAATTCAGGTTTTTATAAAAACAATCCCAAATTTTACCGTTTTTTGCTTATAATTTGCAGAGTTTTTAATATTAAAACATGTTTTTTTCAGAAAATATGAAAAACAAAATTGTACACAATACCCTGCAATCAGAATTAAAAAATAATAAAAATTGTATCAAAAATGAGCAGGTTTACTAAATATTGTTTCACTGCGCATGCGCGAAGTCAATCAAAATATACTCTGCATAATATATTACCTAAATGTATAGACCAACTTTTATGAAAGTCTCAAAAACATAGCTTGAAAATTCTGATAGTAACCGTCGATAGAATAAGCTCGAAGTTAGCTGTTCCCAAAAGGAAGCAAAAAGATGAGGGGTTGTATCCAAATATACTAGCGTATGAAAGTTGACATAATAAGAATGAAGTGTCTCTCATTCTGTATTTGATACAACCCCTCATCTTTTTGCTTCCTTTTGGGAATCGCGAATTTCGAGCTTATTCTATCTGAATTTTCAAGCTATGTTTTTGAGACTTTCATAAAAGTTGGTCTTATACATTTAGCTAATATATTATGAACAGTATATTTTGATCGAATTCGCGCGTGCGCAGTGAAACAATATTTAGTAAACCTGCTCATTTTTCATACAATTTTTATTATTTTTTAATTCTGATTGCACGGTATTGTGTACAATTTTGTATGTCATATTTTCTGAAAATAACTCGTTTTTATACTAAAAACTCTGTAAATTATAAGCAAAAAACGTGGTAAAATTTGGGACTGTTTTTATAAAAACCTGAATTTGTTTTCGAGTATACATGCTATCTTCATAAAAATGAACCCAAATTATTACAATAATCTACTTAATCATAATCTGCAGTTTGAATGCTTTTGCAATATTAGTTTTTACAGGGTTACCCAAAATATATTCGTTTTTCTTCAATTTGTTGACGGCCCCTTATGGGGTTTCGGGAAAAAATCTTCGCGGAAATGTAAGACGTCTATCATGTTGTTTACACTCCTGAAGTTTCAGGATAATTCCTCATGTAGCTTTTCAGATGTTTAACAAAACGTCTAAAATCGAAAGTGACCGGTCATCATTGGAAATATAGTGTAGTTACAGTACGAACGCACCTCATTTTTCACGTTTAACGTTCAATTTCCAACTTGTTTATAATCTTGGAGACAATGAATGCGAAACTGTCTGAATATTTTATTCATCCCTAAAAAACAAAAACTAGGGAGACTTCACTTGCATTACCCACTTTCCTATTATCAACAATTCTCTTATTATTCTCTTAGCCTGTTACTCACGTGACCTGTCTTTAAAGCTTGTCTCAGCAGTATTGCTCTCTGAAGTTTCTAAAAATAAAGAACTCTTTCCGGAATCGTGCATAACTCGGAAGAAGCTATTATATATTTTCGCTCACGGTTATATTATATTTCCTATATTAAGAAACATTTGTCCTTTTTTACAGTGTACGTATCCTGGATATATTGTTTGTCTTTCGACAAAGCTAAAAAAATGTATTTGTGTGGTACTTAGTTACATAAAAACGGAAAACTATGTCATCAAAATAATTATTTAGTTTGCGAAAACAGTTTATAAAAATAATTAAAATTAATTTTCACTTCGTAAATAGTAAAAATTTAGTGATAATAAATAAATAATTTGATTGGTTTACAAAATGTTGAAAATTAAATTTGATACTATATTTTAACTAAATGCTATTTAAAAACTAAAAGAATTAACAAACAGCAATATTTTTTCAGTTTGTATAACAATTCGGTAGAACAAACTTTTGTAGAACAAACAAGTTAACTTATTAAAAATCAAAGAATGATAAAGTTATTCAGAAACTTTTTTATTCATTATACAGAAACTTTTTTATATTTCCAGTCCGTTAGACATATAAATTTAAACAAATAACATAAAAAAAAAAAAATCCACGCGTATAAGAAAAATAGAGTTAATTTACACTTAATGAGGACATTTTGAAAATTGTAAATATTAATTAAATCCCCTAAAAAAACCAGGTTTTGCTGCATTAGTATTTAAATGTACGGCATCCTTTTCACTTACGTAGTTTTATATACAAATGTATAATAAACCTGTTAAAGATAAAAACTTTAAAAGAAAACATGCTGAAATCGAACAAAAAACTTCAGTTACGTAAAATTTATAGGATGAAACAATAGTATAGTCTTGGGGAAAAACAAAATGTGATCATCCCTTATTAAGGCCTCAGTAAATGATTGTATAACGATGTGATTGGTACCAATATATTCGTAATAACGTCTACTAACTAATGATAAATTTAAATTGTGCTTATCGATTCGTCTAGATATAGAAATTGTAACAGGCTTTAAAATTATGAAAACTAAAATCAAATTTAACTAATTAATGCTATGCATAAATTTCGATTACGGAGTCGTCTATTGGTAGAAGTTTAAACAAACTTTAAAATTTTCAATACTAACACCTAATTTTGACAATTTGAGTTTTAAATGTAGAGTTTCTGTTAAAATGTGTCTATGGATACCTAACGGGAAGTCATTCGGCCAATTAGTTTAGACATTATGCAGGATTAAAGTTTGGAACGCCCAATATTATTTAAATTTTTTACCCTTGGGAACAAGATTGCAATGTAGGTAATTGCTTAAACATAAGAGAAAAAACACGGCGTCATGAGCTGTAATTTTGAATTTGCATATAAGCGTCTAGAGATCGATTTATGTTTAAAAGTGCTTAGGTTACAATTGTGTATTTTCTTAAACTTCATTTCGAAAAAAAATATTTTTTAAAGTTATTTCTGGCTCTCTTAAGGATTGATTCTTTTTATTTTAAAGTGTAAATTTCATAATTGTAAAATTTATGAAAATTAATTTAACAGTAATACAATATTTCTCAAAAATATTCTCTTACTTACCTTTATTTTACAGTTGCCTACCCTCATATCATACTTTTTGGAATAATTTTTGATGTTTGTGTATTTTAAAATATATTCATTTACAAAATTTACCACATGGTAATAAAATTAGTCACTCCATATAATAATACGTACGCAAAAATTAAACCTCGACTAATTAAGTTTTATGACCGTCATTAACACGTCTCAGGAAAGTTACCTTCTTGAAACTAATTTTTCTCTTGTCCACACTTAAAGAAGCCGTACTTCTCTTTAATTTCAAGTGTATGTCAAGTTGTTATAATAGAGATAGATATTCGAGTAAAAGCTTCTCTTTACAACAAAATGCTAAATTTGCAAACAATGAACTGTTAATAGTTAATTTAGATGTTAGAATAGCATTATGAAAATTCATTATAAAAATAGTTCATTAATAATAGTTTTACCCACTGCATAAAATAAAAGTCACATAAAAATTAAACCTTGACTAATTAAATTTTATGACCGTCATTAACACGTATCAGAAATATTACCTTCATGAAACTAATTTTACTCTTGTCCACGCTTACAAAAGCTGTACTTCTCTTTAATGTTCAGTGTTTATCAAGTTATTATAATAGAGATATATATTCAAGTAAAAGCTTTTCTTTTAAACTGAAATCCCAAATTTCCAAACAAAGAACCGTTAATAGTTAATTTAGATGTTTGAATAGCATTATGAACGTTCGATTCGATACCGGAGCGGATGTATCACACATTGGTGTACGTTTCCGAAGGCAGTGGGCCCCCAAACCTAGGTTTGTTTTATTTGTTACTCGTATGATAAAAACCGACCAACGGAACAGGCGAAACTATTAGTAAATAAGTAAAGAGATCTGAATAAATGTAGACAAAAACACATATCGCTATTTAGCAAGTATCGGAAGACATAAAAGTAAAAAATTTACTGCGTAAAACAGTAAATAAATAAATTGATAACTAACAAAAATATAAGAATGTAACAACTTCCATTAGATTTTTTTTTCTTAAGATTGTTGAATATACATTATAAACAGCAAGAGAGAACAAAGAACAATATTTTGTTTTAGAAATTATTAATCTGCTCATTTATTCAAAGACAACACTAATTCTTCATATTAAGTGAGACACTTTATTTGAGATTTTCATTCTTATTTTTTTCAACAAAGAGAAGATAAGAAATGAATATTTGTTGAAAAATTGACTACCAAATTATGAAAGAAACACTGCGTTATCATTCGTACATACACAGTTAAAAAATATTTCATACAAATGCTCTCGCATATATTGAGTCAAATGTTCAATATATTCATTTACTAAATGTAGTTTGGTGTTTCTCCTGCACTTTGTCCACTTTTCTGAAATTATAGGTAAGTTTGATTGAAAACCCAAACACGCAATTTTGAAATTTTAAAAGACACTTTTATTTTTTTATGAATGCACGTTCTATTCTTATACAAATTCATGCACATGTAACAGAGGTTTGTGAAACTGTACCTATGTAATCACTGGTTCCAGCTACATATCATTTCAAGCTTTTTCAGGATACGGGGTGAACGCAGATTTTGTTTTTTATTCAATATCTTATAAGCCCTCTAAGGGCCCTTGTTGTATCTTTACCGAAAATATCAGTTCAAATATGTTCTTCGGAAAATCGAAATTCAAGAACAATTCGTGAAGTATTTCTCTTAATTTTCGTTTGAATTAAACGAAACGTTTTGAATTAAAAGTAGCCTAAATCTTTTGATCATATAACGTACATGGTATAAAGTCACACTGATTGTTTACATAAAATTATTGTTTGCCAAGCATAATCTGACTTAATTATTTTTGCGACAATAGTTACCAATTTTACAAGTCTATTAAAGACTCGAGATAATTATATTGTTTAAAACAAAGGGTGATTACAAATGAATACCACAAATTTGAAGCGCTTTATTAACAAAAGTATAGAAGATACACACATTTGTGAAAAATACATAAAAAAGAAGATTGTGAAATTACTAATAGCACAAATTTATAAATGTCCAATGGGACCACCAGCAGAAACACGACCAACATCCATTCTGCAGGAGAATTCGTCCCATACGGTTTTCAGCATGTCGGGAGTTCTTGCAGTTGCAATAGCTGCAGTTATCCTTGTTTTCAGTTCAGCAGTGTCAGCTGGTAGAGGCAAAAAACACTTTATCTTTTATGTATTCCCGAAATAAAAATCGCATGGAGTTAAGTACGGGCTTCGTGGATGATGCTTCATCCACTGATGAAGAGCAGCGTCGAAATCTGTTCTGCGACCATTCTACTGTCGCGGAAGTTGCTCGCTCAAAAACTTTCATACAGAAAAGTGCCAATGCGGTGGTGCACCATCCTGTTGGATGAACTCGCAACGGAACATGCCTGGTCACTTTCAACCCGCCGCTCGCTGCGCCATCTCTCGTCAAAAAAAGAAGATTTACATTTACGAAATTTCATAACTTCTCACTCACTTCGATGTGTGAAATGTAACACTACCTTTTATTGTTCAGAAGCCCTTCAAAGTTGGGTTATTCACTTGTAATCATCCTGTACTTTAAACGCTTTTAGACAGATTGTTAGTAACATTCATTTCGGCAACGTTAATGTTAAACTGAGATGTGTTTAGCCTGTTAATACATAATAATAAAATAAATCATTGAGACAAAGTACAGATTGTGGAGACGACAATCTCCCGTGTTATTTTTTTACACTTAAAGAGGCATTTATAAAAACAAAGAGTCTTTTGTTGCCACTGATTTTCGGAAACTTTTCCAAGTAGTTTTTATAGTATATAAATCAGTTTTATCAATCCGAAATAAGTTTTTCGGATTCTAGCAATTCTTAAGTAACTATTTTGATGTTCAAAAAACATGTTTTACAGACAAACGTAATAAATTAACAGTGTTAATATTAACGTTAAAATTAATAATAACGTCTGGCAGTGTTAATATTTTGTCTGGTATAAATTTAATTACGCAGCTGACAATGTTTCATTGAGAATTGTTAACATCCTAAAATCCCATATTCTGGTTTGAGAATGCTGATTAATACACTAAAAACAACTGGGAAACGTTCTCGATAATCAATGAAACTTTATTTTTATAAATGCTTCATCAAATCTCGGAAGTATATTATGTTTCTGAGGTTTATAAAGGTAAAGACCGCTTTTCGGAATCATGGGTACTCGCAAGAGGTTATTGTTTATTTTAATCCATGGTTATGTTATATTTTCTTAGATTATGAAACATTTGTGTTTTTTTACAGTATAGTCCTCCTGCGATAACTTGACCGATGACCTTGAAAAGATTCGCAATGCTACGAAAAAAGAAAGTTGGTAACAGAAGCAAATATCGCAGGAAATGAATTACATAATTTAAAATCATATTATTCTTGTTCCTAGTAGTGACTTTCACTCTAATTAATGAATAAATCCATTTAAATTGACTATCGGTCCCAGTTACCATGGGAGGATTATGATGAATAAAAGGCTGCTCTTTATTTTGATCTTTACGGGAAGGGGTGGGGTGGCATTAATGTTGCCAGCACTCCCAGTTTCCAAGGGTTCTAAAACCTGTCCCTCGTCCCAATGCGTGGAATGCCAAAACACCCGATTTTTTATGATGCACAAATTCTTTTAAATTTCTTTTAGTACCACGCTAGTCATTAATGTCCATCGAGTGAAACTTAATACAGTAATCTTATTATTATCCCGTAATATCTTTCTTCACTGGTATTAATACCAGTGAAGAAAGAACCTATCTATAAAGAAAACTGTTTATAGTTCCTTCGAAAAGAATACGTTACATATCCACCTTCCTACTCGAAAACGGAAATATTGCGAACGGAATTATTGCGGTCACTAGCGTTTTACTGCACTTTGCTCAGTAAACCCCGCGTAAACGAAACCTGTTTATAATGGAATTTGGTTTAAAAAGAAAAAAATATCGTTTTTACAACAGGTATAATGTAAAATTATACCTGCTAAATTGATATTCCGTATCAGTCCCTAACGATTTTTCTTTCACAGGTTTTACTGTATAAGATTGTTGTTTTTTCTGGTATAATGAAACCGGATAAGGGGAAATAGCAAGGGACAGGGGGAAATTTTTGTTTGAAACAGGCTTTCGTGTTACCAGGTATAATTTCATGATATTCCTACTGTAATGACAATGAAATTTTTACGTATAATACCAGATTTCTTCATAGACAGTTTCCGTTATTACAAGGTTTACTGTATTATAATGTACCGAGTTGGCCTTTGTCCTTCTTTTTCTCATTCTATCGCACTTTTTGTGACACTGGACCTAGCAACACTAGAGGGCATTTACTTATGAAGAGGGCATCCCTCTTCAACAAATAAATATATCAATTTAAATAAATATATCGTGCTTTCTTGAAATGGATACGGTTTGATAAATTTGTTGTTTAAAAAACCATGAATTTTAAAGTCAATTATGGGAATATTTCGCCGATATAAGATGGTGATTGAGATTTTAACACTTTAGTATTAATAGAGGATAAAAATAGGAATTATACATATTTTAAATTGAATTGACAGGTGTAAAACACGAATATTATAGAATAAATTCGAGAAGAAATGTTTTCTTTTTTGAGTAAAATCGATTTTTCCCATATAATATTTTTATTGTAACTTATATATGTATTTTAAATGTGTTCATTTTGAATATATTTTAAATGCGAATATTTTTTTATAATATTAAAAAATAAATTGTGAATACTTTTAAATGAATAAGAAAATTAAATGTTAATCTTTTTTTTTTTAAATTTGAAAACATTTTTTTTTTGTTTTGCCGTTTTTAACTAAATAAGATATCTTAATTTGTAGAATTTTTTAAGTAGAATTTTTTAAGAAGATTTTTTAAGGAAAAGTTTAGTATTGATAGAGCCGATACGCATGCGCGGAGGAGAAGAGGACGAATTTCCTCCTCTTTTTCAGACTTAAGGGAAGAATTCGCGGAAAAAACATTTCTAGGATAACGGAAATTATTCGTTAAAAAATGAGGAATAATTTAGTTAAAGACGAGTTTTTCTGATAGTCTATATTAGTGCTCCCTATTAAACGTTTGTACGACTCTTCGCTACTGAAAGAAAAAAAAATTAAAAAATGTGGGAATAGTTTTTTTTTACCAATTTGGCTTCTAATGTGATAATAATAAAATAATTTTAAAAATTGACGTACCAGGGTACCAGTAAATGGAGGTCCACATATGTGGACCTTGGAACTCAACTGCAAAAAAAGTTCAAAATTTCGGAAATCCATTTTAAACATTTGTTTCTTTTTAAAATTGCAAAAATAAATGTTTTTTTTTTAATGTAACATAATTAATTATTATTTGTTATTTGTTATTGCTTTAAAAGTATTAAATTAATTAAATTGTAATTTTCAATATTTTAAAATAATTTTTGTCGAGAAATATATTTAAGAAATGACTAGGAAATTCAAATTTTATTACTTTATTTTTTATTAAGGGGCCGTCCACAAATGATGTCACGCTTGAGGGGGAGAGGGGTTTCGTGAAGTTGTGACAGTTTGTGACAAGGGGGTAAGAAAAGTGTGAATCACACATTTTGGTTAAAATAAAATCGTTTAAAATCAGCAGATTAAATTTTGAAGTTATTCTGAAATTACCAGAATTTGAGAGTATTTTTTAATCGGGGCTAAAACAACTTTCATGAGTTTTGTTTTTACTTATATTATTTTCTTTTCAAAAATATATATTAATATTTTATTACTAATTGTATTACTTTATTGTATATTAATTATGTTTTCTGTTTAAACCTTAATCTTATTTCATACAAAACACGAAGTACACGAATCATTTTTATTGTTATGTTTATAAATGTCATTAGTTATAGTTGAAAAATAACATTTGAAGTATGATCTATAACGCAGTGTTTTGTTTCTGAACTGCAAGTATATGTCTATGTAATATAGTGTGACACGTGACGAGGGGGGAGCAGCGGTATGATGAAGTGTGACACTTTGTGACTAAGGGGGGGGGGGTCAGGGTCAAAAATATTGAAAAAAGGTGTGATATCATTTATGGACAGCCCCTAAGTGCAAAATTTTTCAAAACAATTATTTTTCAAAATACATAAATAAACGTAACACTTCGTACACTCTTGTTTTGGTTTTACATCCTTCCAAACGACACATAGACGCATTTTTGCTGTCTAAAAATCCTGGCAAATGTCCTACATTGTCAAGACGTACTTCCCTTATAAGGTATGTTAACAACTTTTCTTAAACAACTAATTTCCGACACATTTCTGAATTAATTTCAGTTCGAAATCGCCTGAAATTGACATTTGTTTTTATTCTGAAACTATGTAATTTAAATGAGTCTTCCAATTTTTGACAAAGATGATCCTTCCGAAAATGCTCTTAAAATAGATATTTTGAACCGAATTCTCTACTCATAAGTCCGAAAAAGAAAAACAAAACTTGTCGTTACTTGACAAGACTTGCACATAATTCTATAAGTATTTTTGTTATAAAAAATTGAAAACGTGCTTCGGTTTCAAATCGCTGCAATAATCAGGCCTGCCAATTTTATGCATTTACATTTAAAAATGTCCCAGAAAATGTGTCAGTCATTTCATCATGTTGACCAGGGGATTTGAAAACATCTTAATTTAGTTATTTATGTATGATATAAATATTTTTTACTAGAATAAATAATTGTATCTATTTAATTATGTCCACATATTAGATCCACATATCTGAATTGAAACATGCATTATTCAGCTGGTTAAAATCATAAGTGGTGATTAAATATTAGTTTGAAGAAAATACTTAATTTTAAAAGTATTAAACTATGTTTTGTGCATTTAAAAGTATCCCGTTATGTAGTTTAAAAAGAATATATAAGAAAAGTGCATATGCATTATTAATATAAGTTAAATTAAAAAAAATCAAAAGTTGGCTTAGGTAACAAGGAAACAATACAAGGAAATCTTTTAATATTTTATTATTATTATTATGTATTATTTACAAGAAAGATTATTTTACAAATATAACTGCGTAAAAATAGTTATCTTTATCTATTTTCATTAAAAAATGCTTTATATATCTAGAAATAGTCTCCAATATGTCCATATATTTTCAATAAAATTACATAATTTAATCTGCATTAATTAATAATTAACCTAATAAATATACAAAATCCACTTAATCTAGCTTAAATTGCATATTCAGTTAAAAAAAAACACGTATTTTGTGTTAATTAAATATAGAGGGACTTTATTATTATTTCTAAGTATGATAACAGTAACCCCTGAGTTTCAGCCTATTTATACTCGTTGAGTACTGAGGTCAACATATGTGGATGGACCTCAACAAAATGATACTTTTAAAATCAAAAACGTCACCAAAGAAACAAAAAAAGTTATCTAATGAATATTTATAATGTTTTTAACAATATAAAAAATTATGACATTTTAATTAAAATTTTAATATAGATAATTATTACTTACTTTTACGCAATCGGTGAGTTGACGGTATTTCCGAAAATCTCACTTTCAACCGACTGTTCAGCCATGAAAATAAGTCAGGTGTTGACATGTGTTGGATTTTTTTTTAAGCTTAGACTATCACAAATGTGAATTGAAAATCAAAATTTAGATACTATGCGTGGTTTTATTACAATGAGCTAAGATCCAAGGTCCACATACGTAGACCTCAGTAGCGAAGAGCATAATATGTAGTACACATTTTGTATACATATGATATGGCCAAGGCGGTTATACGTATTATACGAAACAGTATATACGGTACAGCGTACATACGGATCTTACCCCAGTGGTTAAACGTTTAAACGGTTTTCATTCATTGCGTGAAAAAAAAGATGATTTGTGTCGTCTAGTTGCAAAATCGACCATCTCCAAAAAGTAAAATTTTAGAAAAAGCTGATTTTTTGCCACACTTAGCCAAAATAAGATTAGAACCAAAACTCTTTAGTTTTATAGTCATTAAGGCAGTATATTTGAAAACACAAAATAAGGTGGCAGAGGCACATGAAATGAGGGGGTTATTTAAGTGTTTGTTTTGGATTTGGCCACCTTTGCAACTAACTTTGGAGTTGGCCGGTTTTGCAACAAACCAGAAATTAATTTTTGATAAATTTAATGTGACATTGGGTTTTTAGGAGTAGCAAACACACAAAAATGTTCCAGGAAGCGTTGAGGAGCATTGGTAAGCTTTTGAAGAGTGCCCACAGCTTGGATTTCTTGTATTACCAGTAGGGCAGTACCTGAAAAAATTAATGCTAGAAATTATGAAAATGTAATCACAAATGTATTTTCTCAGATTTTAACTGTAGCAAAAGCCCGTTCATCCCGCATCTACAATCCTCAAAATACTAAAATTTATAAAAAAAAATTAAATGGAAGAATATTTTATTAAAAAATTAGATAGATTAATTTTTTTTTTAATTTATCAGAGAAAATTCACTTACAGTTTTATGAAATCTAAGGGAGAGGGCGCAGAAAAGTATTTTGCCTAGAGCATTCTACAATCCTCAAAATACTAAAATTTATAAAAAAAATTAAATGGAAGAATATTTTATTAAAAAATTAGATAGATAATTTTTTTTTTAATTTATCAGAGAAAATTCACTTACAGTTTTATGAAATCGAAGGGAGAGGGCGCAGAAAAGTATTTTGCCTAGAGCATAAAAACATGTTAATCCGCCCCTGGTTATCAAAGTGAACTTTGGATTTTTTCCTTTCCCACGTTGTAGGGTCCCTTTTCTTCTTCCTTGACTGATTAGGAGATACTTCCTCCACAAACTTTTCCATAGTCAGAGAAAACACAAAACTAAATTATTAGAAACTTTGTATGCACCAAGGACGAGCAGTCACAGGCGAGAGAAAACACTATAACATTAATCTAATCAACAAGTGAGATGTTAGTGTGAGGAGAAGCAGATGTGCCATATAGCGGATATGGAGATGGCCGCATTTGAACCTCACTAGTTTATGGATTTGGCCGGTTTTGCAGCACATCGTGATTTTCAAACGCATATAACACAGGGATTTAACCAGCTTACGCTTGTTTATTGTTTCCAGATGGTAGAAACGTTTACGTAGAACTTAAAAAGCTGAAAAAAAAACACATTTTGAAATTTTCAGGAGTTGGCCGGTTTTGCAAATAGACGACACATTTATCTCCTGCTGGTCTGCGGATCAGAGACATGGAGAAACACACGCTAGAGTCCTGCATTCACTATGGCATATGACAATCATAATGGCAAATTTAAGAAATATAAAACAATTTAAATTGCTCCAGAAAATTTATACAACATATTATCACTTAATTCAATAAAAATTAGAAGTAACATAAATTAATTAAAATATTTACAGGGAAAAATTACAGGAACCTATGTATGCAACATATTATACAGATTGCTACAGTAATGCCACTGATTTCCAGCTTGATCTCTCTTCAGTGACGTAAGACTGATGACGTTCATTCGTATTAAAAGTAAATACGTATATTTGAAATGTAGGTATACTTGAATTATACGTTTAACCGGTATACGCTTATAAAACTACTCGTATCCGGATACGTTTATGTATACGTATTTCAAACCGGCGTATTATACGTATATACATATATCGGTTAAACATATAACTGTGAAATACGTATCGCGTCGGTAGCACTAGTCTATATATAAGAATTTAGCTTCTTGATTCTGAAGACATATGTCCTATACATAGTATTTAAGTATATGTAATGTTACGTCTTGCATAACCAATAAGTTGAGGATAAACTGTTCATCCGCTGACGTAGAAAGTTGTAGTAGTTATTTTTTTTTTTGTTTTAAGTTAAATTTGGTTACATAACCACACTATAAATCTTGATATTTATCTACGAAACGCGAATTAAGTTTTTATTATTTTTCTTTTATTATATGACCTTATTTATTCATATTGAAATTCCTAGCAAAAAAAAAAAAAAAAAAAAAAAAAAACATATATCCAAAAAGAGTAATTTGTTTTGGATACACCTTAGGATACTTATGAATATTTAACACATGCACACACATGGCTGTGTGTTTTCAATTATGAATATAGAAAATATATATTTTTACAAATATTTTGATGCCACATATTTATTATTCATGGAAAACTAAAAATTGGTCTTTTTTTTATCTTCGTTATTCCTTTAGAGAAAATTTAGTTTTATAGACAGTCTATATTATTAGTTTTTATAAATAAATGTATGGTTTCTTCTTGTTTTTTTATGCAAAAGTTTAATTCATTCCAGACTAACATCAGCATCTCGAAAGTCAATTCAAAAATATTTTGTAATGTTCTCCACCTTTTTTTATTCAACTATTTTTTTTTAAATGAAGCGGTTAATGAAAACATGAGTATTATTAAAAATTTTTTTGGATTTTTTTTTTTTAAAAGAAAATCGTAAAGAGAGCCTTTTGTGCCTATGTTTATCTTTTGTGGTGTAAAAAACTCGAGAAAAGGTTTAAAAGAATAAAAATCGTTCAATAATACAAAGGATTGTTTTTTTTTTTTTTTTAAAGGCAACTTGTTTTTGTTTTATTAAAGGAAGTAATATATATATATATTTATATTTAGAGAAATTTATTGAAGCCAATAGTATTGTTTTTCTCTTTTTATCAGTTTGAGTATATTTGTATAATAAAATTATATAACACTGGTGGCCGTTTGACAAGTGTGACATGATATCAATTGATGTTAGCTGTTGATATAAAAAAAAGTAGTTTAACAAAATAAAGAGTTTTGGGGTAATTTCGCTAAATTGGTCATAAATTTCGCCTTGCCTCGGCAACTTTGGGCACCATTTGGTGATATTTTAACAGTATACCGAAGCTTTATGATAGTTTGGCACATCTGTATATATGTTTGTGTGTAAATTGTATTCTTCAAGTTATTCAGACACAACATTTCTTAATTGTACACGTGTATTTTTAAAACTATTTTTCTTGCTATGTATAATAAGTTTAATGTAGTAATAACATAGAATTTTTATTTCTGGAAAATTATTTTTAATTACGTATGATGCTATTGTACTTTGTAAGGCATACATGCTACAAAATCTTAAATTTAGTTACGAAGTCTTGTAATAGATTTGCGAAACCTTTTTACTCACCGACGATAGTTACCCTACAAAATTGCGAATTTTGTGAGAATGAGAAGTTCAGAGATTCGCCTCTCTAGATTATAAAGGTACTCAACGCGGGAAAGCGAAATGAGGAGGGTTTATAGCAAACGTACGACTTTAAAAATAATGGTAATAAATGAAAATGTTCGTGGAAACTCTAAATTGGAAGTGTTGTGAATGAGTTTTATTTAATTTCAACTAGCCGCCACTGGCGACCAGTTTGGTCGCCCTTAAATGTATGTTAAGCATTGTAACAAATTATTTTTATTCATAATTTATTTTTTTCCTTAATCCCTCGCATAACTGGAAGAATCTAATAGACAAATCAAGAACTTTTGCGATCGCGGTAGCATTTCGCATATTTTTTGTTGTTATGTATTTCATCTTTCTTGACAAAAACCGCTTAACCCACTTAAGAATTTATGCTTCATGTCCGTTTGCTTATCACTTGCAATATGTTCGCTAATGCAGAGATTCTTAAACATATTTGTGGCAAAACAAAAATCGCGCCAACCCCGGTGCGTCCGTGACAGCTGTTTCAATTTAAAATACATGACGTTCACATTTTTCATTTAAAATAGAAAATAGAAAAATAATAATTATCATAAATCAAAACATTTGATTTCAAATTAAAGTATCGTTTATAATTTGCACGAGCAAAAAATAAAAGCTGACAATTCTTTTCGAAATTTGATCCATTAAATATTATTACATGAGTTCAACTTACGTCAAAAAACATTCGGAAGTTGAGTTGTATGGAACAGAATTAAGGTAAACTTTGACTGTCTCACTGGTGCGGATTATTTTTTTTACGCCAGGCAGCGATCCAAAAATTCATGGTTTAATATTTTAAACATTCCCAACGAATGAATCTTTTTTCTTTGTTTACTTTCATCCCTCAGACGATGATGAAGAAGAATAACCCTCATCATTGACCACAAAAATAGTGGAAACACAGTAGTGTAAATAATTCCATTCCCTCAGTAAAAGCCTAATGGCCTATTGGCCTCATCTGTATTTTTTTTTTTTTATAATAAACTTGCCAAGCAGGGCTTGTAGAGCTTAAGCCGTATGGTAGGCCACCCTGCTTGGTTGAATCTGAATCTGTTTACTTTCATAGATAGAGAATTTTAACTGCGAACCTAATTTAAACTGAAGTTATTGCAGAATGTATACATAATTGAACGTAAGTCATCTCTCAAATATTAATTTATTTTGAACGATCTTTCTAAAAATGTAATTTTTATGCAGTTTTATTTGCAAAAATAATTTTGAATAAAAATGGCCGCCTGGTATATGAAAAAGTGAAACGGACATCCCGGAACTGTTGATGACAGTCACATGACTTACGGTTTTATTATATAGATTTCTTTAAAACAACTTTTACTTAATGTGATTCTTTTTTTAAATTCTTTCCATTTTCTACGTGTGAATGTTTTCTCCAAAACAGGTTTTAATAGAGGCGTTTATGAAAATACGTTTTCAGTTTGAATCCTGGTATAAAAAATACGTGCTGGTGTACGGTAAGTTGTGTTTTGGTACTTACAGCTTCCTCATCTGGTATCCCAAGGTAATATGTTAATAAAAAATAAAAAAGCTTGTATACAGGATTATTTGAGTTCAGTTCCATTAGAACTTATAAATTTTGTTTTCAACTAGACTTGTTTAATGCACAATAATTTAAAATTGCTGTTGTTGAAATTCAAGCAAGACTATTTAAACTGTTTTGACTCCTGGATTCATTTGATTTGTTTTACTTTTTCTTTTTATTCTTGAATTTGTGTATTATTGTAGCAAAAAATAAATAATAGTTATTTATTGGAATTAAAATCAATATTTCAATGCTAATTAAATAACATTTTAATTATTATTTTTGTATAAAAACTAACAAGTTCAGTTGATTTTTATTATTTTAAACTAACTTTGAAAATGTTAATTTCTATTGAAGTTGACATCATACGAACGAAAGCTTAAATATGTGATAAAATTCTAATTAATAATATATTGTATGGATCTAGTCATTAATATACACATTTGTAAATCTGTATGTCTATTTGTATTAAGTTTGATTTCAAATTTTACATAAGAAAATTATTCAAGTCCGTATTGTCAATGCTTCTATGCTAAATATAATTGACTATGTAAAAAATAAAATTAATTATAATAACTATACAAAATGTTACATAAAATTTAAATTATCAGTTCAAAATAATTATCAACAACTAAAAGCAAAAAACTGTGTACAATTCAGATGTTATACATTTATTTTATATTGATAAAGAATATTTTTCATTTGTTTAATTTCTTTTAAGTTAATAAACTCAATTAAAGTAAAGTAAATTAATTCATGCACGAAAGTGATTAATAAAAATGTTATATTATTTAAATTAAAAGAATGATTAACCTATCGGATGAATAATAATTTATTAGAGCTTCTGAAATTGCATACATGCAAATTAGAAGTAATTAAGTTGCCCAACAACGTCATTTGTACTTGTTTAGTTTTCTGATCGTTAAGGAATTCGTGTATATATATTTAGACCGATATGTTAAGATTTCGAGAATGAAGTAACTCATAAAACTAATATATGTAAACTACATAATTAATAATTTAGGACACAGTAACACTTTAACGTCAATTTATACAATTAAAGAAAATAAAAACCACATTAATATAAAATATTTTCTCAATAATGAGGTATAGTGACATTTCAATACACATCATTTCAATATCTATTTTAAATATTAGTATATTATTGGCACAACAATGCCAAGAAATATTTAAGAAGTGAAAAGCAAATAAAACCAATATTCAAGCAGTACTGGTTTAACTAAAAATTAGTTCGAAGCAAGCGTCCATACTGCACCAACGTCGAGTTTATTGATTGTATCCGGCTAAATATTTCGTGCGAAAATTGGAAAAATAACAACAGCCTAATATTCCAACGCAAGGGCATTTGTTATGCCAATCAATACAATGTTGCCCAAATATATTGCCAATATGGGCTATAACGATATCTAAATAAAAATTCTAATTCTGCGAAAACGTGCGTTATGCGTATCAGAATGACATGAAATATGCACTACGTATACTTTAGATCATGCACTCCAAATTCATTTAACACAAATTTACAAAACAAAAACTAGCCGTAGAGAACGATGTATAAATTTTGAAAACGTTACCTGAATAAATTGAGCCCTCTGCAATAGACGAATTTGATAATATTACTAGAAGGAGTTGTCACGTTATGAAAACATGGTTCGTTTTTAAGGTATATATTTATCAGGCCGGAGAAGTGATTATAATAAGATGACCATCTAGTCAGTTTATCCTAATTCCGATCAATATGCCATATTCTCCCGCATTAGCGGGAAGACCGATAAATCCGGGGAAAAAACGATTACCGCATGGGTAAACTTCTAGCATTTTTCTCGAGTACAATTTTTACTTTATTTGTGATAGTTTTTCTTAGTTTAAGAAAGGCGATGATTGTTATTTAGAAATACTGCTGGAAGGTTCCTCTGCGTCTGGGGTAATACTCTCCTTTTTTTAAAAAAGAATAAAATTCCTTTAAAATCAGCACTTTTCTGAGAAAATGAGAACATCTGTTCACGTTATAATTCACATGCACAGCATGTTAGGGGTTTAAACTTCATTGATGTGTAATGCCTACCTGGAAAGTCACATTTTGTGTTAGAAAAACTCTGTTTTTAGAATGACGAAAACACCGTTGCTACAAAAGCTCTGTTTTCCGAATGACAAAAACACAGTTGCTACTTTTAAACTATTCGAACTAAAAAGAAACTTGGAAGAACACTTTTTACAATATTTTTTCCAAATATTCTAAAATAGTCGTGACCAAATTACGAGCAAAAGGTGAATGCAACCCTTAATTGTCGTCAGATGACGTGGAAGATGAGTCGTAACCAAATTTCTGTGAAGTCGATATGCCATTTCGAAATGACTCAAAAATCGACCACCGTAAACACCGTAAACACCGATTGACCGTCACCTGACAGTCATAATATGACGAATTAGAGAAATCATCTGTTTTTACCGTTGTGACTGCGACCATATATGTACACCGTGATGTCAGAGTGACGCCACATCCATTGGATGTGTTATGAGGGTAAAACTAGGCTGCACCGCCAGGAGCATAAAGGGCGCCCGGCGCGTTTTCGCCCACCGAACCTAAGCCCTGAGTGACTTATAACGCGTACGACCGGATTTGTCTCTCCGTATGCGCTTTGGACGGTCGGGGAGCCGCCACCTGCCGACCGCCCGAACCCTTAGACCCATCTGTGGACGACATAGTTCGCTGCGATACGCGGTGAATTCCATTATCAGAGGAAACCACCACGAAACACTTGGGGACGGGCCGGTGTCCCCCAAGAGCTTCGGGGCTGGACACCTACGAGGGAGCCAGGCCCTAGGCCATAAGTCAGGTTTTCCCGACCTGCACTTGCTTTCTCATAACTCGAGAGATGTGGGGACCTACAAAGGTAACCACGGTTCCCTCTTGTAATGGACCTAGAAAGGAATTGGGTTAGTGCAAAACAAGAAAACTTAACTTAAAAAACAACAACAAATATAATTCAAAACATGCAGAAAACAACAGAAACAACAACAACAACATGACTAGAACAATATCACTAATAAAGTGCCGGCTTATGAGACAAATCTCCAGCCTGCGAACTTCATGCACCATTACCTCCTGCGCCGCGGGGGCCACGGGCAGTTTGGATTGCGTTCGAACGCGGATTTTGACAGCGAAGACATCGGAGATTTCGGCCAGCTCTTTGGCGACACAGGTTGCGGTCCAATGTACGCAGGAGGACAATAATGATGAATAATCAGCCGAACCCCCTTTCTAGCGTAGCCGTCCAGGCCTAGATCGCGCGGCGAGTGCGTCCGGAAGTCACGAAGAAAGAACTTTTCCCGCGTAGACCTCCAGATCATGCACCGATAAAGCAAATGTCTGATTGTGCACTCGCCAACCCCACAAAAATATGTAGGGTCATGATGGGGAAAGCGAGCCTGGTGGTCACCGAAGGTGCCGTGTCCCGTGAAGACGTGATTTATGTAGAAGTGTCGCTTTGCAGTCGACGAGTGCAGACGTGCGGGAAGGATTCATATGTCATGCGTCCGATCCCTGATTGGTCCCATCTCTCTTGAAATTTAGATATGGCTCGCGCATGATCTGAAGTGTCTGTTTTAATTTTTTTTTTTTTTAATATACACCATTTTACACAGAAATCTAAATTGAGGAAGTTTAATATGCACATGAATTTGGAGTATAAAAAATAAACAAACATATATAAGAAACATAAAATTCCATTTTCATAACAATGTTCAGTATGTACAAATTTTAAGATGATTCAAGAGTTTAAATTAAATTTATATTGAGAATACATGCAATGTTGATATTGTGTCTAGAAAAATGCCACACCACTTTTCATGTAAGAGGGTTACCAGATACCATTAGCATAAACGAAATTATGTGGTTGTTGCGCAGCCGACTACCCGACTTCTACACAATCCTCCGATTACTGCATACTGGTAAATATCGGCCCAATACATGTAATACGTTTATATATTATAGATTTCATTAATTAAATGTATTAAAACTATTTTACCACAAAAAAGTAAAAAAAGGAAGTAATAATGCATTTTAACATGCCTTAAACGTAAAACTGAAAAAAGTCTAAATTTTTTTATTGTTTTTCTCTTATCCCATTTAGCATAAAGGAATTAAAAAGACCTATTTCGAAAAGCAATATCAATTTGTAACTTTTATTTCTATTGGCACTGATAATAAAGAGTCACACAGAGCAATGAAGATTTTCGATTAACTGATTTTTTTTCTTTTTTTTTAAACCTAATTACTTTGATACTTCTGGGTGGAAAATATTTTGTTTCAAAAACGATATTATAAAAATATATGATATATTGTTTCAAAATTTTTAAAATATTCGTATGCTTTTACATGCTCTCTAAAAATTAAATCTTTAAAACTAGCATGCTTATTTATATTTTGTTTTAAAATTCAGCAAAATAAAATGTTTTATTTCTTAAAATTATGTTAATTTTTTTTTCCTGATTTGCTCCTTTGTCCGTCCTGTAATCCGTACGAGAAATAATAAAAAAAACTTATCATATATTCATGAGCATTATAATTTATTAAAACGTATCTTAAAAAGGTGCTCAAACAAAGATAAAATTTATAATAACTTTTCTTATCACCGTATTTCGCCTTTCATTTTTCCGTTTGCTTGATCTGCAAAGCTTTTTAAAACAGCTTTAATAAATATGACACATGTATGTTTTAAAATAAATTAATTTCCGATAAGGCACATTTTTAGCTTATTTGTTTAAGTGAAATCGTAAACATTATTCACTGAAACTGAAAAATTTGATTAGGCATATCTTAATTGGAAAACATCCAACATTTTTTTGTTTCATGGAAACATGATTTATCCTTTACATTGGTACTGCCATTTAAATACTTTTTTATTTTTGATCATTCTGAGATAATTCGCAAAATTTATTTTATTTAAAAACAAAAAGATAGACGAAAAACAAATAATGATAAATGTAAAGTTAGAAGTCAATAATGAACTTAGAGTATATTTAGAGTAATGAAGTAATAATCTTTGTCACTTTTGCTTTGCAATGCACATTTAGTTGTTTTTATATGAAATTAAGAATAAAATTAGCAAAGGTGCCATTCGTAACTCTAACTAACTCCTTGTAATGCAACTTAGTTAAAAAATATATATGCACTTAAAAATAATATTTAAAACCAATCCCTTGTGCACTGATCCCGATGAAACTCCGAATTCATACGGGAATTCCGAAAGAAGAAAAAAACTGCTTTATGTAATTACAAAATGTCTGTCATTAAATAAGGCATAAATTTTTGTTTGAAATTTCTGGTAAAAATTCGAAATTTTCGAATTTAAGAAAAGGCCAACATGGAAACCCTTATCACGAGTTGCATTCGCGACTGGTTCACAAGGCAAAGTTTTCAATACACGTGTCATGCTCGGTATAATTTCACAGGGGGTTAAATATCATCTACGAATACCCTCCAATCTGATAGTCTAATTTTTGTACCTAAAGAACCAAATGGACTGCACACTTACCGCATCATCTTTTTGTGTGGTGAAGCGCTCCCCTTTCATCTTTTATGACTTTCTTAGCATGTCTAAAGTTCAGAGGTCAAGCAGGGAATCTCGCTGTCAGGTCAACGCATTTTTCTTTTGTTGAGACTCCCCTTTCTCTTATCGATCACCCTAAAATTATTCAAGAAGAATGGAATGTTGTATGTGTTGGCAAAAAAGCCGCCTCTGCTCTACGCTGTAGGTTACGCGCGCTAATACTTAGATAAATAAATAATCAATATATATCATTCTGGCCATGAAAATACAATTGATATAATAATATAGGTAATTTCTTACCTTTATCTTTCTTCAGCATCAGTATTCCTACTACTTCAGGTTGATGCACATTTTTAACTGCGTTAATCCATTTATTTCTGAGCTAAAGTGTTGAAAACATAAATATTGGTTAATGAAGTATATTATTTATATTGAGTCCACACCTGAGACTGATCACTTTTGTTATAGATAATTATATTAAAATTTTGACTTAATAATTTCAAGTAACATTTTACATACAGCTGCCTTTTGCAGCAACAGATTAAAATTATTACATCTTTCTCTATTGAGATAAAAAGGGCAACTAAGCTTAATAATAAAAATAGTTTTTTTGAATCAGAGTTCTTTTGATGACGTCAGACAGCTGCAGCATGCGTGGGTTGATATTAAAACTAATTTCGCGAACATATTTCACATATTAATATCATTGTTTATCTTGAGTAGGATGATTTGTCTAAAATAGAAAAGTCTGTTCATTATAGAATGATTTATTGTCACTTAATGTATTTATTTGCGTGCTCAAATGTTTATGTCCTTGAACTGCTTCCTGTTTTGAAATCAGTTAATGATATCTGAGATGGTTATAAATCCATCACCCTTCCTTAACCATCTCGGATGCATCATGTAATAGTTGCATAGATTCTCGATGTTTCACAAACTATGGTTTGCCCAGTGGCTTTGTCAGGGCGTCTGCTGTCATGTCTTGTGTTGGGCAGTAACGAAGGTCTAGTATACCGTCTTCTTTCATTTCTTTTATCGCGTGATATCGAACGTCGATATGTTTGGTTCGCTTTGAGAATTTTTCGTTCTCCACCATCTTGATGCAGCTCTGGTTGTCTTCGTACAGTTTTACTGGTAAATTTTGCTTTAAGTCCAGGTCTGCTAATAGTTTTATTAGCCATGCAATTTCCTGTCCTGCACTAGCTGCAGCAACGAATTCAGCTTCTGCCGATGAGTAGGCAATGCAATTTTGCCTTTTTGAGTACCATTGTATCGGACTATTTCCCAGCATGAAAAGGTTTCCAGTAGTCGATCTTCTGGTTTTTGTGTCTCCTGCCCAATCAGCGTCAGAAAAACCAATGAGTTGTGGTTCTTGATTTGTATTCAATGTGAGGTTCAGGTTTTTTGTGATGTTTAGATAACTAATTACGCGTTTCGCAGCGTTCCAATCTTTAAAACGTGGAGTTTCACATCTTCTGCTGAGGATGTTAACGGCGACTGCTATATCTGGACGTGTAGTGGTTCCTATATATAACAATGATCCTATTGCTTGTCTGAATTTTGTGTTGTTAGGCATTAAGTTTTCGTCGTCCTCTAATTTGTGAAAACCGGCATCCATGGGAGTGCTTATTGGTTTTGCGTTTTCTAAGTTGAATTTTCTTGCTAGTTCTTCTATTTTTAACCTTTGATTTAATTTGTATCTGTTTTGGGTTTTTCTTATTTCCATGCCTAAATAGTGGGATACTTCCCCAAGGTCTTTTAATTCATATTCTTGCTTTAAAGCTTTTATTATTGTTTCAATTGATTCGTTTTCACCGCCTATTAATAAGTCATCTACGTAAATTATTATATACGTGGTGATGTTGTTTTCTTTTCGTGTGTATAGACATGAGTCCGCTGTGCTTTGTTGGAAATTCAATTTTTTTAAAGATTGTTCTATTCTTTTATTCCAAGTTCTCGCTGCCTGCTTTAGTCCATAGATGGATTTTTTCAATTTGCAGGCTTTGTTTTCTTTATTTTTCTCAATGTAACCCTCCGGTTGTTTCATATAGACTTCATCTTCTAACTCACCGTATAGAAAAGCTGTGTCTATGTCTATGTGTCTCACGTTCAACTTCTTATATGCGGCTGCTGCCAAAAAAGTTCGCACAGTTGTTTGTGACACTACTGGGGCGAAAGTCTCGTCATAGTTTTCCCCGTATTTTTGGCTAAACCCTTTGGCTACCAAACGTGCTTTGTACTTTTGAGTGTTTCCGTGACTGTCTAATTTCTTTTTGAATGTCCATTTGCAACCTATAACCTTTTTGTTAGGTGGAGGATCCACAAATTCCCATGTATTGTGTTTTCTCAACGAATTTATTTCCGCTTGTGTGGCTTTAAGCCAATTTTCTTTTTCTCTGGGATTATTTATTTCCAGTATTTCATTCCAACTACTAGGTTCTATTGTATCATTATTTTTTACATAACAGACATATCTGTCTGGTGGTACCCCCCTGTTCATTCTTTCGGATCTTCTTGGTTCATTGGTCGGTTGGTTGGACGCGGTTGGTTCTTCGGTTGTGTTGTTTAGCTCTGTTTCAATGTAATTTTTGTCGTCATATGAGTTTTCTGTCTCTTTGCTTTCTTTTAGGTTAATTTTACTATTTTCCATGAATTTCACTGTTCTGCCAATTACAATTTTATTTTGTTTTGTGTATATGCGATATCCCTTTGAGTTGTTATCGTATCCTACAAAAATCCCTTCCTGAGCCCTGTCGTCCAATTTTCCTCGATGTTGTTTGTTTACATATACGTAAGCTTTGCACCCGAATGTTCGCAAATAGTGTAAACTCGGTTTGCGATTAAACCATAGTTCAAATGGGGTTTTATTTGTAGATCTTGTTGGTAAGCGATTTTGTAAATGATTCGCGGTGTTAATTGCTTCTCCCCAAAATCTTTGTGGCAGATCTGCTTCTCTCAGTAGGCTTCTAGTCATGTCTAATAACGACCTATTTTTCCTTTCTGCAATGCCATTTTGGCTCGGACAATACGGCACTGTTAATTGATGTTTAATGCCCCTTTTTCTTAAGTAATCCTCTATCCCTCTATTTATGTACTCTCCCCCGTTATCGGATCTTATTGCTTTCGGATATATCCCGAACTGGTTTCGAACCATAGCTATATAGTCGATTAGTTTATCCTGTACTTCATCTTTATGTTTTAATAAGTATATTACGGTAAATCTAGAGTAGTCGTCAATGAAAGTTACAAACATTGTTTTACCACCTATTGTGGGGGTTCCTATCGCTGTGCATACGTCCGTGTGCACTAGATCGAGTACTCTACCTGTTTTGTTTCTATACACTGTTTTGGGATAGGGAGCATCACTTGTTTTTGTTTGTATGCATGTTTCGCATGTTGTTCCATGATTGCAATTATTTAATTTTATGCCGTAGGCTAAGTCGTCTTTAACCATTTCCTTTATGGAATTATAATTTCTATGCCCTAGGCGTTTGTGCCAAAGTTCCAGGCAGTCTTTACTTTTGTATTCATGTGCCATATTTACTATATTCCTATCTGCATTTTCTAATAATTCAACTTCGTATAGGTTATTTTTCATTTTTGCCTCCAAATAGATTTTCCCATTTCGTGACAGCGTGCATTTATCTTTATCAAATAATAATTTATATCCATTCTTTGTGGCTTTACTAACTGAAATTAAATTAGATTCTAGCTCCGGTACATATAACACTTCTTTTAACGTAATTTTATTTATGCCTCCATCGGATGTTTTTGTCGTGAATGTAGTTTCTCCGGTACCTAACGAGTTTAGAGTTTTTCCGTTGGCAATTATGACGGCTGTTTTTTCTGTGTCATTTAACTTAGTGAACTCATTTTTATTGTTTAGGATATGTGAAGATGAACCAGAATCGATAATCCAGGTTTGTTTTCCTGCTTTGTCTATTAGAAAGGCTGCGTCGCTGCCTTTATCTGGTTTTGTTTCCGTTCTATAATTTCTCGTGTTTACTGATTCGCGGTCAGTGTTTCCTATCTGGTTATCCGATTGTTGATAACACAACGATGATGAGTAATATTTATTTTTGTATGTTTGTTGTTTTTGTGTATTTGGGTGATTGTTTCGATTTTTCAAATGCCAACATTCTCTGTACGTGTGATTTTTCAATTTGCAATACGTGCACTGTTTATCTTTTTTAAAGTTATCATTAGGAAATCTTTTCTGCGTTTTAAACGCTTTTGATGAATTTTCACCCTGGTCTGTGTTTTCAACCCTTCTGTTGTACTCATCTGTTAATTTACTTCTAATAAATTGTGGTGTGAGCTCGTCCTCATTTCGCGATTCAAGGGCAGTAATTAACGTATTATAACTAGGGGGTAGCGAACACAGCAATAAAGCTGAAAGATGGGAGTCGCTAATTGTTTCCCCGATCGCTGAAAGTTTGTCAATTAATTCTAGAATGTATGTTACGTGTTTGATTAAGTTTCCGTTTTCTTGGAGCTTGGCTCCATAGAGCTTTCTTAACAAAAATAATTTACTAGAGAGGTTCGCCCGTTCGTGTATGGTTTTAAGTGCGTTCCAAGTGTCTCTAGCTGTGTTAAGCCCCTTAACATGAACAATTTGTGAATCGTCAATTGATAGGTTAATTATGGCTCTTGCCTTCCTGTCTTTCTTTTCCCAATCAGTTGTGACTGGCGTGGGCCTATCTTCGGTTATTACGTTGAATAAATCTTCTCTAATCAGTAACATTTCAGTTTTAAATTTCCAATTGCTGTAATTACTTGCGTTAAGTTTTTCTACAAGCTGTATCTCACGTGATGCGGCCATTTTACTAGTTATTTAAGTTTTGTTATTAAAGAGGAATTGCTCTTTTATTATTTTATATAAAACTTCTTATATATATCTAGTTTTCTTCAATTGTTTAACATTTCATATATATCAACAAAAAAATGCACAATATTTATTTCATCATCAAATAATTAACTATATTTTCAATAATTTTCAATTTCATTTTAATGTGCACACATCTATGGCCAGTAGTTTTTTTTTTCTCAAATATTATTTATCTACTAAAATATGAGACTTTCTCAGTCTCGTAATCGACTGTTGGCAAAAAAGCCGCCTCTGCTCTACGCTGTAGGTTACGCGCGCTAATACTTAGATAAATAAATAATCAATATATATCATTCTGGCCATGAAAATACAATTGATATAATAATATAGGTAATTTCTTACCTTTATCTTTCTTCAGCATCAGTATTCCTACTACTTCAGGTTGATGCACATTTTTAACTGCGTTAATCCATTTATTTCTGAGCTAAAGTGTTGAAAACATAAATATTGGTTAATGAAGTATATTATTTATATTGAGTCCACACCTGAGACTGATCACTTTTGTTATAGATAATTATATTAAAATTTTGACTTAATAATTTCAAGTAACATTTTACATACAGCTGCCTTTTGCAGCAACAGATTAAAATTATTACATCTTTCTCTATTGAGATAAAAAGGGCAACTAAGCTTAATAATAAAAATAGTTTTTTTGAATCAGAGTTCTTTTGATGACGTCAGACAGCTGCAGCATGCGTGGGTTGATATTAAAACTAATTTCGCGAACATATTTCACATATTAATATCATTGTTTATCTTGAGTAGGATGATTTGTCTAAAATAGAAAAGTCTGTTCATTATAGAATGATTTATTGTCACTTAATGTATTTATTTGCGTGCTCAAATGTTTATGTCCTTGAACTGCTTCCTGTTTTGAAATCAGTTAATGATATCTGAGATGGTTATAAATCCATCAGTATGAATTATGGCTATCTGAGACTGACTTGCTCAGGAGACGAATAAATGCGTGCGGAATTGAACGCTTCTGTCCTTTCAAACCTGTTTATGATGCCATAAATGAAGTTGCGAGTTTTTTAGTTGTAGTATTGTGATAATGCGTTTCGTACATGGCTGTTTCGGCACTATTCACATGGGATGTTGATCGGTTGATGTTTACACCAAACCCCAATCTGTGAGAGAAATTGAGCTGGCTATCTCAAAGTGGCTGAATTTCTCCGCGTGATTGATTTAAGTCTCCATTCCATAACGTTCCGGACAAGATAAACTTTTTTCCAGTGATGAATCTTTGCCTTTGCCGCTTCATCATTTTAGCTCATAGAGTATAACTTTGAAATAAGTGAAGTTTTATATGCATCTATTAAAGTTATGTAAGTATTATTGTGTTTAACTTTCAGTTGGATTTGAGATTTATTTTAATGACTTTGAATTTGATAAAGGTTAGATGTTTAGAAGTAATAAGATTTTTGAGATTTAAATTGAAAGAATTTTTTTATGAAGTTCAGTTTACTTTTTATGTCACTTGCATACTTCATTCTCTTGTTGAAACCAAAAAAGATTTAGTTTTTAATTGTTACTTTATATCTGAGAACTTATTTGGCATAAAATCACAAATTGTCTCGATGGAACCGTCAAAATATTGTAAAATTAATAAGAGTAAAAGAGTAAAATCACTACAACAAACTAATTTTATGGTAATAGTCAAGGAATAAAAATGACAAAGAGAAAAAGTAACATAACTGACTAATTTTAAGGCATTTTTATTTAAGGCAACGAATTTCTTTAAATATCGTTTCATTATTCAATTTTGATGGAAAATAAATTACAAAAATGTAACCGCTCTTGCTCATGATTTTAAGAATGTTTGTTTTAAAAAATCAAGTTCAAAATTAAACATGAAGTATAAAATCTTACTAAAAGAATCTTGCACAATAATATACCCATGAATAAAAATAAATAAATCCATGTAATAAATTCATCCGATATCAATTATAAATCAGCTGGCTGCCTTTCTTCATTGAAGCAATAATAACTGAATATTTTCAACTGCTAAGATTCCTTCAAATGTGAAATGTGTTCCTTGCATGTAAACGAAGTACATGTGTTGCCATTCTAAAAAAAGTAACGTTTTAATTTACTTTATTATTTTGAGTTTTAATTTGAGTAATTTTTACTCATTTTTTATTCAATCCGGGCGACAGATTATCTACTTACTTACTAAATAATCAGTGGTACTGATTGAGACCGAGATTAAAACCTTTTGCTGAAATGTTGTTTCCGAGTGTTTTGTTATTTAAATAAGTTTTTCATGATAAAAAATGGCAAATTCAAAAATTCTGGGAATTTTATTATCTTTTAAAAATATGAAATCTTTATTTCAGCTCTTACCTAAGAATGAGCTGCGGGGACCCGAACTATTTTTGGAAATTCGTATGCATGCATACACGCATGTATGTATGTGGAATAGATTTTTAAAATAGCAAAAACGAATTCAAGGAGCTCAAAAATTAAAAAAAGCCAATATTTCCATAATCGGGTTTTTATCATGATTCAGTACGTTCCCTAAACTAATATGACGTTACATATTCATCTGCTGACGTCATATCCACTTACTTTCTATACTTACTCATATTGATACTCTCTTTGTATGACTGTCAAATATTTGAAAAATTCCTTTAAACTTCCAATATGATGTCATATCCTCTTGCTGTACTTACTCATATTTATACTCCTTGTATTATTGAGAACTCTTTAAAAATATCTGTTTTACTTCCAATATGACGTCATATTCATATTCTTTCCATTCTTGAAACTTTTTATTTCATTTTCATTTTTCAAGTGGAAGTCTTTCAATAGAATATTAACTGTTATGGAGAGAATTTCCTTGTGGATTATTAATTGTTGACTGCTGCTATAACGAAAAATGTTTATATTTGAAATGAAATTGATGTTAGATTGGTGGTTTTTTATTAATTAAAAATGAACTATAATTTATTTTGATTGCGGGTTACTTTAGTTGCTTCGGTTGTGTTTTAATATTCCTGCGCGTATAATTTCACGATTCTCGCTTCTAAACTGTAGATTTGTATAGAAATATGGACAGACAGACAAAAATAAATTTCATTTTTATTCATTAGATTACATCTAATTTTCTTTTTTCATATACCTTTTTTTCGTGAAATATTTTGTTATATTTCCTGTTATTAAAAAATAATATAAAACTACTCTAATATACAACCACTATTCGCATGGTATTTGTTAAACTGTATAAAAATGCCACAATTTTAAAATTAACGTGTTTTAACATTGCAAGTACAGAGTTACACGCTGTATAAAATGTTGTTAGAGTGATTTGCTAATTATTTTACTTGCATGTTCTATACACACATACAATACATCCATAATCTTAGATAGATACAAAACTTGTTTCACATGCAAATAAAATTGGTATATATTTAAGTTGTAATGCATTGCTTTATCAAAATACTTTTAAAATATTATTTCTTGTTTGCTACGAATAAATTTATAATTTCATACAACAGATCTATTTTGTGTAATTAGAAATTTTACCTGTATATTCAGTTTCACTATTTTTTAACTTAAATATTGCACTCATTCCCATATTTTCTTTCTAAAAAAAAAAAAAAATAATTACATACGCTTTGGATCTCTATTTATGATCCCTTTACCATGTGTTTTATTTTATCTACTGCAAAAGAAATGGTTATTTTATAGCCATTTATTTGTACAAATATTTATTCTGTGTATTGTAATTTATAAAAAGCATTATAATGAAATAAAATTTTTGATGAATGAGGTGGTAAGATTAATTATAAAGTGACATTATGTATGATATTTCGAGATTAACGATGCGAGGGAAAACACTAATCATACTTGGCTTAAATTTATCAAATGTTTTCCATCTTTACTGCTGTTGTTTTCATCTTTATATGACATATATGTTTATTTATATTTACATATTTTAATTAAAATGATGAATGAATAAATTCTGGTCAATAAAAATCACTGTAACTGAAGCAAAACTCATTTATTTCGTTAAACAAAGCCATGTTTTAGGTAATTTATCATTATTCTAATTAAATCAAATTATTTTCAACCCTTTTAATAACATTTTCAGTTACATAAAAGTTTAGAATCAGACAGGGAACTATTTTTAGAACTTAAATAATAACATGTTTTGTTTTTTGATATATTTTGTCGATCCTATTTTATCTTTATGCGATTAACAGTTTGTCATTTGTTTTATAGTTATTATTTTAAATAGTTGATGTAATGGAAACGGACACTTTATTAATACAGTTTGCTACATCTACATTTTAATTTTCCCAACCATCTTTTAATACTTGAATGCACCAATTTATGATTTTATTTATTTTCGAGTGAAATTTATAAAGTAACAAAATATAATTTGCGTTGTGTCATTTTCTTTTTGTTGACCACTTTAACTTATAAAAATTTAATAATTCATTAAAAGAAATTTAAAACTTTCAAATGTCGTTAAGCAGCAAAATACCCTAGTGATAATAATAATATAAAAAATACGATGCACTAATACAAATAGCGAGTCAAATTTTAAATTTCAATCAAAAAAATTTTATTAACAAAAACGCTATTTACAAAAGAAAGAAATATTAAAGAAATTATTTAAAAAGGAAAGCTATTCAAATGTACATAAAATTATTATAAAATTACTACTCATTAATAAATTACAATTTCCTTTGCACAGTAGTAGCATAGGTGCTAACTGTTTCTCTTTTTTCAAGTCAAGTAAACATATTTCACCCAGAATATTACTTCAGAAAAAAAAAATCGTATGATTATCGCAAGGAAAAAAGATACATTTTATTAAATTAATTTTATGGTTTTAAACATGTTTACTTGATTTGGATAAAACGGAAAGATTGGCATCTATAAAGTAGGGATACTGTCTGTAGGGGCATCTATAAAGCAGCATAGCAGTCTGTTATGCTGTTAAGACACTAAAATTATATTGAAGAATAAAAAACTAAAAAATGACAATGTATAAAAAGCAAATGTTTTATGTTGACTGATTTTGGCTGATTTTTGACTGATTTGGTCTTTTCTAAATCACAATACATCACAGAAATCTTCAAGAATCGTAAAAAGAAAAACATAGACTAACTTTACTAAAGCGTTTTCATTAATATTTTTATGTTACTCTTAGTAATTTTGATTTGTTCTTTGCGTATCAATATCAGCATTGTAAAGGGAGAAAATGATATTACAATTTAGTTTGCGTGCAGAACTAATATGCATAAAAAATAGTCTTTAAAAATTTTAAATCTGTTTCGTAGTCATTTTAGTATATTTCTATTTCCTTCCATAAAGGTATGTTATTTGGAATATTTTTTTTTCCTCTGCAAAATATTTTCCAACTGTCACCTTGTTATTTATTCAGCACGAATGCACGTAAAACATGGATTTATCTACTTATAAAGCTTTCCAAACATATCCAAGTAAAGTACTTTCAGAATATATTTTCCTATTTGAATGATCTGGTAAATTCCGTCAAGTAGCGCATATAACAAAGTTTAAGAAGATAATTCAAGCCAAAAAAATTGTAAAATAAATTATTCAGGATTTTTTACAAAATAATAAAATATTGTGCAAAATTAGAAACTAAAAAGAAAATGCTAAAATTTACATTGAAATATTGTAGTCACTAAAAGTATATTTAATATATTAAGACATTTAAAAAAATAAACAATTGTATCATAGAATAAAAACCATTCTTACAAACGTTTCAGGATCCAAGCAAGACGCTTATAAGTACACTGGTGTGCAAAACTTAAGCAACAAACACAAAATGCTAATTTCTGAACACGTGAGTACTCAAAAGTAAATTCTATAAAGAGAAAGTGTAGAAAATAGGTACTACCCTAACAGCACAGACAGTCGATGTGAAGTCTCCTTGACATCACAAATAGTCACAATTGTCACAATCGCTACGGTGAATCAAAATATGGGATATTTCACTGTCTTATTATTAATCTCAAATGATTGTTAACACTGAAAAGTCACTGTGACTGTCGCTTTGTGATGGGTCACCAGGTGACATTACAATGAATTCACCTTGTGATTCTCAAGTCACTGTCAGTTGAAGACTGAACTTTAAAGTCATTGTGAGCATTGCATTGTGATGAGTCTCCAAACAATGTCACAATGAAGTGGCATGATGACTTTCCGGTGATCGACACTCTATTGTGAGGTCATTATTGCACTTCTTTGTGCAAATTCGCAAGCTGATTTCATTTTCTGTCACTTGGGAACTCGTCACAGAACAGCTATCATGATGACTTTACAATGGAGTGTCAAAATGACAGTCACACGAGAGTCATAAGATGACTTCATTGTAAAGTCACCTGGTGACTCGTCAAAAAGCAGCAGTCATGGTGATTATTCAGTGGAGTGACCAAATGAGAGTAAAAATGAGACGAATGAAAGATATCACATTTCTGTTCTTTGTAGTGACTATGACAATTGCGACCATTTGTGATGTCAAGAAGACTTCACATCGACTGTCTGTGCTGTTAGGGTAGTACCTATTTTCTACACTTGCTGTTTATAGAATTTCCTTTTGAGTACTCACGTGTTTAGATATAAGCATTTTGTGTTTGTTGCTTAAGTTTTGCACACTAGTGTAGGATGTCGATAGATAACCAAAGTTGTTTTCAAACATGCTCACGGTGAAAATATGTAGTTAAATTAGTAAAACACTACGAAGTCTACGTCAGAGTAGACCTGAATAATTGGGTGGAACTGTTTAAGACTCATTAAGGTAGAACTCTGTAAACGCATCTTTAAATTCTTAATACATAGTAGACAATGTAGTATGTTACTTAATTAACACGAAAACTTGCATACCATTATGTTTTAAAAAATAAATTTTATTCATACAAAAATATGTGTATTATTTAACATTTTATTGAATTAAAACTTGCAAACCATTATGCTTTGAAAAATAAATTTTATTTCTAGAAACAAATGTTTATTATTTAACTTATTTTATTGATTATGTTGTAATGCATTTCGAACCATTAATGAAAAATAAATTGTAGGGTAAACTATTTATTACCAAAATTTGACATTACATTTTAACAAAATTCAATGTGTAATGAGTTTTCCATAAATAATTCTATCTCTATGTTTTGGGACGCATGTAATATGCATCATTTACTGTAAGTTATGAGGATGGAGAATATATATGTATAAACAGATCGATAGTACAGTTTGTTAAATTAACTCTCTAATGCACCTAATAATGATGCATCGTAGCCTGATGTAATAGGCCTCTCTCTTTTTTTATTGACTATACAATAAGGTATATTTCCTTTTTATAAAAATATTCATAATTCTAGAGCATAATTTTTGAATGTGCATTATTTGTTTCGATAACTATTTTAGAATATTTTATGTTCTTTTCTTGTGTTTATAGTAAAAAAAAAATAACGTTTATTTCTTCTAAATATTTTATTTTTTGCGCTGCATTAAATCCAGACATCATGTTTTAAGCCCTCCCCGCCAAAGAAAAAATATTAGAAAAGAAATATTTGCAAAGAAAATTTATATAATAGTTATTTTACTTATAATTAAAAAAAATCCTGATGAACTTTGCAGGTTCTTCTTCGTTAATTCTTAATACACTATATATCATATACGTATTTTCTTAAAGATGAACGACGTGACCAAGCAAACAATTAAACATAGTCATTCAATATTTATAAATAAATTTATATTTTAATGATCCACTAATTTCAGTTATACAAGTTAGAACTAACAGTCTTATATTAATATTATGTATCTTACTATGCCATTAGATGTAGTACATACACATATTATGTTAGAATTAAAAGCATCAATACCCTGCAGGTTATCCTGTTTCAATTACATGTTCTTTCTCTTTCTGTGAGGAAATGTCATTTCAAAGATGATAAAGACATATAAATATAATGCGGGGATTGAACAATAGCACATAAGAGAAATCAAACATGATAAATCACGTTGTATTTACTTATTGCAAACGTAGCAATAAATAAATAAATAAATAAATAAATAAATAAATAAATAAACTTTCTTTGTCTTTTGTTAATATTTTGCTTCGATTGATGGTATAAATAATACATTTTCATTTAAAGAATAAAGTGCGTTTTAACACTTTCACGACAAGCGACACGTATACGTGACGCATAAACTGTGTAGAATCCTTGATTATTTCTCCCAGTAATTTTTAATAGAAAAGTTTGCCTTATTCACAATATTGATTGTATACAGTTTCTCGCAGTTCATCTGTTTTATATCCTTTCCAGCAACCTGTTCAAACAATACTTCCATCAGCTACGTTGTTTTCTATTAAAGCTTTAGCTGTATGATCAGGAATAGGAGTAAGGAGAAATGGCATAAATTAGCTAATAGCCATTGAGGAGGAAGAACACGTCCTACATTGCTTTTTCTTCTGGTAAATAGACTTTCATATACTTTTATAATTTATAATTCCACCGATTTTTCCATTTGGCCATGGACACAAAGCATTGACACAAATTTCTGTCAAATTCCAGTACGCTGTCGTATTGTGGTTCATTTTGAGTTGCAGCTCACAAAACTAAATCGATGTCAACTCTTGGTACCATAAATATATAAATCTCAAAGCATTGAGAAAAGACAATCGCGATGCTTCAAACCCTATTTCTTTCGTATTCGTATGCTTTCTCGGCATGATCGTACGCTACATCTGCACTGCGGATGAAATCCAGAACACATACATAATTTCATTTCATGTTTTTTTTTTTTTTTTTTAACATGGTTTGTTTTGGCCTTTTTTGTTACACAGAACTCCAAATTCCTGAAATAATTTTAGCGCATCTTTCTCATCATCTAGTAATTGCCAAATGGTAAAATCCATATCCGCATCAGTAGTAAAAGTAAGTTATAAGTTATAACTTACTTTTACTTGACGTGACGCATAAACTGTGTAGAATCCTTGATTATTTCTCCCAGTAATTTTTAATAGAAAAGTTTGCCTTATTCACAATATTGATTGTATACAGTTTCTCGCAGTTCATCTGTTTTATATCCTTTCCTAAATAATAAGAAAATATTTTTGATTCGAAAAAAGCAATTTTTTTTTTTGCGATGTTGCGGTTAAATAATAATAATAACAATAAAGTGATTCACGTTCCATAAATAGCAAATCACAATGTTTGGCATTGTTTACAATAATAAATTTTAACGTTCAGGGTTGAAATAATTGGCGCATTAGCATACATTTTGGAATGGTGTTAGTATAACAGAAAATTACCCATTGGGTCATTGAAATATAATGCACATACGAATGTATCAGGAACCTTTTCAGAGCATGTAAATTTATATAATATGAATATTTTATAGGCTGTATTGCATTTCAATTACGCGATTATTATTATTTTTTTAAATCTAGAAATGGCATTTCTCAGAGGATAAACATCTCCACGATTTCTCACAGAGATTTGTCATCCGGTCACAAGAGAAATCCCTCAAGATAAATCACGTTGCTTCTGTCTGTTGCTGGGTTAATAAACAGAAGAGAAAAATACTTTCCTTATAAGTATATAATTTTAATGCTCTGGAAAAGTATGATCAATGTAAGAAAATAATATTTTTTCTGATAAAAATGTAGTCCTCATAATAGTTTTGTTTCCTTAAGCTTTCGTATACAAGGATTAATATTAATGTTTTAGTTTTATTTAAAAAAAATGGAAAGATAATTTTTGGATTGGTACTTAAAGTGACTGAAGAAAAACTGGAATTTCATTTTTCTAGCTTTTAGTTTTTTGCTTTGTTGGTACGTGTTAGAACCTTCGGTAGCACAACAATTTTCATAATATTTTTCTATTCTTATAAATTGTTAAATCAGTTTTGATACTTTCATTTTCATTTTCATCTTTTGATAATAATAAAAAGCTAATTCAGCTTACCTGAAATTTACCATCGCGCTAAGAATTATATCCACCGTATGATCCTTATACTTATCCTTTTGATTCATCATCATATCACTATTTTGGAATTAGAAATATTGTTAGTAATAAATCAGAAATTCCCATGTAGTGAGCAGAGATCCATTTTGATTTGAATACAATATTATTCACTTTCTTGACTATAGATACAATTATTTCGCGTTTGGAGTCTGCTTAAAAGTGCTCCATTTTTACATTAAATTTAAGATATATACACACATTCACAAGGATGTCTTTACAGTTCAGTTACATTTTACATACTAAAAAAGTTTATTATGAAGTGCACACGCGCGGTATCAGTTGAAGGTTGAAGAGGGGCAATCTGGAGTTTTTCTGGGTTGTTATTTTCGACATAAGGTCCATCTGGATATATTCAGTTTGGTTCACATCTGCGGTTATCACTTGAGGTGCTAGAGTTAATTGGAGTCTGGTTTTTAACATTTAGTGTTTTTTGCTGCGATGTTTACAAGTATGCACTGAGTGATGTTCGATGCGTTCTTACCCATCGCTCACAACACGTGGAGATTATTAGTGGGTAAAAAGGTTTCTCCGTCAGTACGTTTCACTTTATTTACGTTAGACACTAAATTCTTGAAAACTATGCATCGGCTCGAGTGTTAACATATTGTAATCCTAAAGAGAAAATAAATTAATGAATATTTTTATTAAAATAAATGTATATATATATTATTCACCAATGAAATTGACATAGTAGTTTATTCTTAAATCTTTCTTGCATGATATTGATAATTCTACTCTTTTTTTTATTACTTTCGCCTACATTTATATGAAGAAACTATGGCATTCGTATAAATTTTGAATTTTCTCTTTTTATGGCTTTACGCTTTGAGGCGCCCTAAATACACAATGTTGCTATATTTGAAAATTGTCGAAATTCTATCTGTCTCGCGTCAGTTTGTGTAGTATTTTGGCTAGTAATACATGGAATTTCACGAAACTCCATATACTTATTATCATAAATTGGTACACTGTTGACGTTACTAAACTGTGGATTCCATGTTTTCATGATTTTAATGTAAGCTAATATCAGCATATATGTGGCAGAATCACACAAAATTTAATATTTAATATGTTTATTAGGAAAAATTGCTGATTCAGTTTTGATTTTAACCACTCAAGAGGATGCTGATATGCTTCTTGTGATGAAAATTGTAGCTCCAAATTCTAATGGGTAAAAATGCATGAAATTTTGAATTTATGATTATTAAAATAACTTTTGTGTTGATCTAATTATGAATTTGAATACACGACAGCGAGCGCACCTGTGCTGTGCATGTTTTAAATTCAATATACTAATTCGGAATTTAAGACGGAATCACATCACTATAATTACGTCTTAAATTCAAGGAAGTGCTTTTTACTTCATATTTAAATTTGTTTGAGCATAACAACATTAATTAAAATTATATTTTATAATTGTATAAAAGAAAGATAATTAATGACTAAAGCATATTTCGTCTTACACTGAACGCTTTCAAAACTGAAAACAAGCAAAAACATATATTCAGTTAATATTCCCAATATCCACTGGGAATAAATTTTGTATTAAAAAAATTTACTTTATTATTATTACCATCTAATTAACAAGATAATAATCAATAAACTATTAATGATTACTATTTACTTTAATATTATAAATCAATTTGCTTTTTTTCGGAAATTGTAATCCTTGTTAAAGATATTAAAAAATGTATATTAAAAGCCCATTAACATATGTTCAATGTAGTTTATAAAAACAGAGTTTTTTGTACAAATTTAAACTTTGTTCTAAAATTTAATTAATATTAAATTAAATAACTTAATTTTTATTTTATTTTTTTGTTATTAATTTAATTTTCAATGTGGTGTCATTTTTCCCCTCGAGAAATTGCTTATGCGGTACAATGTACGCACATATTCTTATCCGACATATTTCATACTTTAAATCGTTTGGGATATTTAAGAGAGGTATAGGTTAATAATGTATAGGTTATTAAGCTTAGTTGAATTTGCATGAACATGAGACAAATTGATTACGCAATGTTTCTGAAATTTCTCTTAAAAATATTTTTTGTTTTATGTATAATTTTATTTAAAAGTTATTCTGCTTACATTTAAAATTTATTTGACATCGTACTTTTTATTAGAATAATAACGGAATAATTAAGGATTAATAATATAATCAAGGGTTACTATCATACTTTTCTTATATGCCTTCTTTAGCTTAGGTTATTTTGCCTTGTGGACTTGTCTAATATTTATCTATACTGTTATATTTGTTTGGCGCCCTCTTTATCCATAATGAGAAATCAAGATGTATCTAATAAAGGGCAACATCTGAAATCTCTATTTGATTTTTTATTACATACTTACATGGAAGGTTTTAAGCCACTCTATCATAATTCTGTGATTTTTAAACCCCAATAATAAAATCACTTCCATGCAATTTCTTTAAATTATGAAGCATGTTTCTGTATATTTTACTTTTTACAAAACATTTCTAAAAAACCTTTGATATAAGTTTAACAATTGAATTTCGTAACAATACAAATTCTCTTATTATCACTCTCTTGACTCAATTATTTGAAAGTAATTAAACATGCTATTCCGTTAAGTAAAGTAAGTAAAATAATTATGTTGGCAATAATTTAGATTAAACTTTTAAAGTAAAATGTGATGTAACTAAAACTTCTTATAATGTCAGCATTTAATTTACTTCAACTGCAATCTTACACAAATGCAGTTATAATTTTGAAATGTTTTGCCCAAAATTTTGAAAATGTCCAAAATAGGGGATTTTATTTTAAGTCCCAACAGTTGCTGCTCTTAATATTTCAGTAAAAATTAATTTAATGACAGTATTTTCGTATATGTTAGTCTCATAATCTGTTGTTAATTATACTTCTATAATTAAGAAAAAAATTTCATTAAACAATAGAATGGAATAAAACAAAATAATAACGTTATAAATTATAAGAACTTTTTACCTTAAGTTTCAAGCAATGGTAATCTAGATAACTATTTGGCAAATTTAAAGTACAAATCTGAAGGTAACGAAATTGATCAGAAATAATTTTGAAAGAAATAATGGGAATAATGTGAAATAAGTTCAGTTTTACATTATTGATTACCTGGATAATTGACAATTGCTAGCTTGGTACCATGTTCTAAATTTATAGTAAAATAATTATATGTTATTAGAAAAATAATCTATAAATATTTAATAAAGTTACTAAATAGAGATTGTTGAAGGTATTGCAATACATTACAATAGAAAAATCATTTTTAGCCCTTTCAGGGGCAAAATACTTCTTTTGCTAAAATGTTGAAATGAATGAATAACTCTAGAATTTACAAACAATTTTATTTGAAAATAAATAAGGATTTTTCATCCAGTACAGTGATAAAGCAAAACTTTTTTGCCGAAATTCTGGTGCTAATGTCACATTTGGGGATTAAAATGAAGTCAGGTATATTATAATCCCACTGTCTTTCAAGGGGTTAATTTTTGTGTTCTAACTCAAATCACGTGTCAATACTCAATCACGGTTTGTGTCAAAACTCAATCACGAATGCACAAATGGCATCGTAACGCGTCAGTGAATGAGCACAATTTCCTGCAGAAATGCTTTGTTCATGTTTCGATTGTAGTGTGTATAAATAAAAATGAACGTATTATTCTACATAGTCTAAGTTTAGAAATTAAGAAATTTTTGTAATAAACTTTCCTTATCACCACACAACCACCATTGAACATAAAATACATTTATATATTTAACATAAACGATCAAAATTGTATTCAGTGGAAAAATAAATATTGCAAACTTATTCCAAAGGAATACATTCACATATCGAATATTTATACGTTTAAACAAAAAGCCAAACTTTAATTCTATTCTTTACAATTATCTTCTTACCCAAAATACTTAAAATATATAACAGAAAAGAAACTGCTTATAATTTAATTCTGAACTTTCTTTGGCTGTTTTGGTATCAAGAGATTTCAAGAATGCCATTGGTTTAACCAAGGCAATATAACACAAAGCGAATTCAGCCTGAATCTGAAAAGAAACATTTGAACTTTTACTCGTTTGTTATTTATTCAAATAAAAATAGCTGAAGGCGAAAAAAGCAAAAGTACGCAATAAAAACTTCTTTTACGAGAATGTTATTCTAAATCTTTTCTTGGATATTTTTTTTTGCCAACACTTGTTTATGTTATATCATCGTTAAAATCATGTTATATCCATGTTATATCATCGAAGAGGCATTTATCAAGTGGATTTATATTAGTTTAAACATAAATTGCAGATTTTAATAATATGTTGTGATGACTTTATGTTAAATAAGATATAACAATTCCCTGGGAATAAATTTTGTATTATAAAATATTTACTTTAATATTATTACCATCTAATCAATAAGATACTAATCAATGAATTATTATTAATTACTATTTACAGACTTTAATATTATTAATAAATTTTCTTTCCTTTTTCGGAAATTTTAATCCTTATTATAGATATTTATATATATATATACATATATTTACTTATTATAAATATTAATAGAAATATTAAAAACATATTAACATATTTTTAATGCATTTTATAAAAACAAATATATCTTTCTACAAATTTAAACTTTGCTCTAAAATGTTTCATATTTTTTGTTAGTACATTTTATATATACTTAATAATAAAATATATGTTTTAATAACTATGTTGTATTTCAGAAAAATAAAAAATCATCATAAACATCAGGATTTCTTAACGTAGGTTTCAAAACTTCACATCCAGTTTATATACAGGGTGCGGCAAAATATCATCCTTATTTGAAACATCAATCAAAACCATACAAACCCAGACAATGAAAATAATTCTTTATACCAAAATATTTCATCAGATGCCAATTTGATTCATTAAGTTATGAATATTACTAACGTTAATTGACATTCTAATGGCGAAAAAAGTTTGAAGTCTACCCCCTTTTCTTAATGGATCATGCCCCGTTGAATCACCGTGCTTTCCTGCATTTTTAAGTCCTAAATGTCTCAAGGGGGAGGACTGTTTGAACGTCAAAACAAAAAAAGTCATACATCTAATTAATTTTTTTTCAGCAGAGCTTTGAAATTACGCTGGAAATTAATGATTATAACAGAGGATGTGAATTATTAATTACTACACAGAGTACAACCAACAGAGTGAAAAAATGTCCAGACAGGAGATCGAACCCGCATACCTTGCTATCACGCACCAATGTTCTACCATTTGAGTTGTCCGGACGACACTCAGAGTGAGAAACTGCATGTCGTCCGGATAGCTCAAATGATAAAGCATTGATGCATGATACCAAGGGTTTTGGGTTCGATTCCCGGTATGGATATTTTCAAGCTGTTGGTTGTACGCTGTGTAGTAAGTGATAATTCACATCCTCTGTTATATTAATTAATTTCCAGAGTAATTTCAGTTTTGATGAAAAATGCAATTAGATGTATATTCATCGCTACTAGAATTCAATTCGTCTTATTCATGCCTCTGAAGAATTGTGCTCATGATTGACTTTCTATATTCTGCTGCAGAGTTACAGCCATACCAATATATAACAGTGAGAAATGCTAGACTGGTTGTTGTCCGGATAGCTCAAATGATAGAGGATTGGTGCGTGATACCAAGGGTTCCGGGTTCAATTCCCGGTCTGGATATTTTTTCAATCTGTTGATCGTACGCTGTGTAGTAAGAGATAATTCACATCCTGTGTTATATTAATTAATTTCTAGAGTAATTTCTGTCTTGATAAAAAATGTAATTAGATGTATATTCATTGCTGCTGGAATGTAATTGGTCTCATGCATGCCACAGATGTGTCCTCATGATTGACTTTTCATCTTGTGCTGCAGAGTTGAAGCCTTAACATTGTATAAGAGTGAGAAATGTTAGACTGGATGTTGTCCAGATAGCGCAAATGATAGAGCATTGGTGCGTCATACCAAGGATTCCGGTTTCAATACTCGGTCTGGACATTTTTTTTCATTCAGTTGGTTGTACAATGTGTAGTAAGCGATAATTCACATCCTTAGTTATAAAAAAGTCATACTTTAAAAAAAAATGTGGGTTTCAATACCGGTTGTGGAGGCCAGAAACTCGTCTTCCTAGAGCGTCCCAAACGTGCTCGATTGGATTCATGTCTGGAGAACACGCTGGCCATTCCATTCGAACGATTCCTTCCTCGAAAAGGAAATCCTCCACCAGGTTTGCACGATGTGGCCTGCAGTTATCGTCCATTAAAATGAAGTTATCTCCGATTGCTGCAGCGTAAGGGACTACAATAGGTCTGAGGATCTCATCCCTATATCGGCGACCAGACTGAGCTCCATCTCGAATGATGTAGAGGTCAGTGCGCCCGTCAATGGAGATGCCACCATACACCAACACTCCTCCACCGCCAAATCTGACACTTTCGTGCATGAACGCAGGATTATTCCTATTGCCACGGTCCCTCCAGATGAAAATACGCCTATTATCCGGATGCACAGAAAAACGGGACTCGTCAGAAAACAGAATATTGCTCCATTCATTTCTCCTCCAGTTGACATGCTCGGTTGCCCACTCCCTGCGGTCGCGACGATGCCTTGATATTAATCTAACACATACCATCGGTCGGCGAGCATACAGACCTACAGCATGGAGCCGGTTTCGGACAGTCTGAGTTGAAATCGTGGTGCCTGTAGCCGAGCGAAGGTGTTGTTGGAGAAGAGTAGCGTTCCTGTTTCGGTGTCTCCGAGCTGTTAACGCTAAATACCGATCTTCATTGGGCGTTGTTGCCCGTCTACGACCTTGCCCTTGTCTTCGGCCTGCACGTCCACTCTGCAAAAAACGGTTCCAGATCCTGGAAATGACACTTTGTGACACTCCAATGGCTTGCGCTACTTCGGCTTGAGTTTGGCCCCCTTCTAACCTACCAACAATTCTCCAAGCTTCTGAATCTGTCAAATGACTTCGCTGAGACATCGTACTCATCGAAACAAAGCAATCACTGAATGCCGATCATCCTTGTCTTCATTCTCTTTTATCCAGTTGAAAGTCAAATTTCATTTGCTGCCGCTGAAGCGACGTTTTTGACGTCGAACTCAAAATTTGCATACTCCACAGTTTGAAAACCAGAAAAATTTGCATTTGTGATTATCTTCTTCTATTTTCGGCAAAAAAAATTTCGTTTATATCTTTATTTTATATAAAACTTCAAATATCCTTTAATAGTTTTGAGCAGTGTAGATGCGGTACTTTACACTAAAAGGAAAATTCTTTTTTCTCGAACCTATATTATATAATGTAAAATCTGTATTCCTCGTTGTACATGTTTTAAATCTTTTTTCTTTATTCGAAAACTTTCTTCTCTCTATAATTTTTGATGTGCTGCTTTTCAACTGTGAATTAAGAAACTGATATACATAAATATGCAATTTTCTGTCTCTTTGTCTGTCTATCTTTCTGCTATATATTTGTTTCTTCATTACTGAAAAACTTTATTCTTCAAGAAATATTAAAATTTAATTCTATTATACTATTAACTTAGACAGTTTAAAACTATCAAAATTGTAATGTTTTCAGCAATCATTAAACAATTTCAGAATTTGCGGTTAAATTTGCTTTTGTAACCAAACGATGAGCTATGTGGTGAGTCAAGCTCGTTAGAAACGTATTGATAACACTTTTTTACAAACAATTTCACACATAGATTTTTTTTTCTTTTTGGAATGTAAATATTTAATTTGAATGTTTTGTGCAAAAAATATAATATTTGAGTAAAAAAATATCCTAATACTTTGTATTTCTAAAAATCATTTGCCATTTTTAAAATGAACTTTTCTACAATACAATCCTTTCAAATAAAATCTTCCTGCTGTTTGTTTGTATGAAGTTTTATGAAAATGAAACGCAGATCAACAATCCAACATTTTTGATAGGTGTTCTATGCTAGTATATATATATCTACAAAAACAACTTTTCAAAAGTAGAAAAAGCCAAGCGTAAAAAAAAAAAAAAAAAAAGTTGTGGCTATAAAATGGTGTGATATCAAATTTCCAAGCTATTATATTATTTATTTAACTTTTTTTCCATTAAATAAGTTATCATATATATAAGTCGAGTGCCTACGTATATGTTAATAGAAATCGTTTTCTCCTGTACTAAATACATCCTAACGAGTTTCTGAAAATGCAATTTTTTTCAAATTATGCATGATGGGCTTGGCGGCCATCTTTGCATATTATTCACAAAATTCTAAACACTCAAATCCGTAGTTAAAATCCGAAGTTCAAAATTATTATTTAAGCAAATGTTTTAAGCGTTTAATTTATAGACTTGTATGCTCTGAAATTGTGTCTTAAGATAATGATGACTTACATTAAAGATTCATCTTATGATTTATTTTTTAGAGTAATTAATATTTTCAAACTAGTAAAAATCAATTTCTCAAAATAAGTCTTATCTAATTTATCTGTCCGTAGTTAAAATCTGAAGTTCGAAATTGTTATAAACATATTACAGTGCAAACATATTACTCTTTTACTTTAGAAATTTGGATGCTTAGAAATATGGAAAGATGGCCGCCAAGCCCATCATGCATAATTTGAAAAAAATTGCATTTTCAGAAACTCGTTAGGATGTATTTAGTACAGGAGAAAACGATTTCTATTAACATATACGTAGGCACTCGACTTATATATATGATAACTTATTTAATGGAAAAAAAGTTAAATAAATAATATAATAGCTTGGAAATTTGATATCACACCATTTTATAGCCACAACTTTTTTTTTTTTTTTTTTTTTTTTTTTTTTTTTTACGCTTGGCTTTTTCTACTTTTGAAAAGTTGTTTTTGTAGATATCATTTCTTTTTTTAAAAATAGATTAAACATAATTTAAATAATCTAAACATGAGAAATAATTTAAAATTACATTTTACTTTTAGTCATTGTTTACAGGGTTAACTAGAAATACCAGTAGATTTTTCAATTAAACTAAATACACTCTTAAAAACAACATACTAAATGTGGCTTGTTATAATACTTGTTTCCTCCGTTAAAAAATATCACTGACTTATCCATGAAATGAATAAAAATGGAATAAGTACATAGCGTGTAAGTGCTGCATTTGATATGAAACGTGATATCACGCTCTTTTATTATTAGCACTAGCTGGCTTCGCCCACTAGCGGGCCGTTAATTTACATCAGGGCCTCGAATCTTGTAAAACCTCGAATAAGATAAACCTCGAACCGAACGAACCTCCGACCAGGTTCCCCGCTGCCTTCGGCACCGGATAATCCCTTAATTTGCACATCGAATAGTATAAACCTCTAACCGAACGAACCTCCGACACGGGTCCCCACTACTTCGGCACCGTATAGCAGTCGTGCTGCGCACGCTCAAGTTCCATCTTCCACCACCAGGTAGCGCAATCTGTTCTATATGAACCTCGGGCACTGAAATCGTTAAGGCTATAGATGTCGAGTCGAATGAGCTATACCCCGTCGTGATCCAGCCCATAGAACCAGATATAGGAAAGTGCCCCTGGTGGTGAAAAAACGAACTAAAATCAGAAAACTCTATCGATGTCGAGTCGAATGAGCCATACCCCGTCGTGATCCGACCCATAGAAACAGAGATAGAAAAGCGCCCCCTGATGGTGAAAGCTAATCACGTTTAGGGGCAAAGTGGGGGGATGAACACCGGAGATGCATAATAGGATTAAGCGGTCACAGACCTTTCCAACGATGTATCACATGAGGGGTATGTGCAAAATTTAGAAATCTCCCCCCTCCCTGCATAGTATGATTAAGCGTTCACAGACCTTTCCAACGATATATCACATGAGTAGTGTCGGGGGGGGGGGCGCAAAATGTGAGGGTGACACCTGTGATGCATAACAGGAATAAGTGGTCACAGCCCTTTGTAACGATATGTGACATGACGGATATCGTTAAAATTTAGAAAAGTGCCCCCCCCCCTCTTGTGTAGGCAAAACACGCTCCGCCCCTCCCTATAATTTTTGACGCGGCTTTATTTTTAAAATTTATGTTATGTGTTATAAAATATCGTAAAGTTTCAAACAGATAGCCTTATTATACTTCCTAATTTTGTTCACGCCCCTCCCCATTCCTCCCCGAAATGTGACGCGCCACTCTTTTTTATAATTTTTTTTATCATGTCTTATAAACTATCTTAAAGTTTAAATCAGATCGCATTGGAGTTTAATATATTTGCTGAAATTACTATTATATATAGAATAATATAGAAATAAACCCTCCTTTAGCTTGTAATTAAGATATACGAACAATTTTTAGAATTTCTGAAAGCTGATTTTTATTTATTTATTTATCTATTTTTTTTTTGTTTGTTTATTTATTTATTTTTGCGTTGCCCTGTGCAAGTTTGGGATTTCTTAGCAATTTCTTAGATTTACATTATTTTATTCAATTAAACATTGTACTGTTACAATAAATTTAAATGGAAACTTCACTTCTAAAACAAAAATAACACAGGCCTACAAAATTTAAATTTTTATCTGGGGTTTTCATAAATTTATGTAAATTGTAAGAAATCTGCTATGCTTATTTCAAAATAATATCCATTTTTATGTATCACGTCAGGATTTCTTTCAATTACGAAACTAAGAATTTGGAATTTGAGAATATACAATTTACACAACATTCATTTAAAAATGTACAAAAAAAATCAGATAAATAAATAAAATCATATATACATATATAAATGTGTGTGCATGTTTTATAAGAAATTATATTCTAGTATATACAGTAAAATTACTTTTCTTTATCATCAAAAGAACGCTTGTATCCTTTAGGTTTTGAAGCTGGTTTAGTGTCTCTTTTTAGCCCCCAGCAGTAATCTGCCAACATATTTACATTCCAGTGTCCTTGATAGCGTTTTTCCATGCATTTTATGTCCTGGTGAAATCTCTCACCTTGTTCTTAACTCATTTCACCAAGATTTTCAGGAAAACATTCAATATAGGGGTGCAGAAAATGCATTTTTAAACTCATGTTACAACCTAGTTTTTGAAAGTTTTGAACCATTTTTTTCAATGATCGTTGCGTAGTTAGGATCTTTGTAATTTCCTAAACATTTCTGAGTAACGTGTTTGAAACTAACCCATGCATCTTTCTCGATTGATTTAGTTTTTTCCTCAAAATTTTCGTCCTTCATTAACCATCTCATATCTGGGCCAACGAACACATCTTCTTTGATTTTACCTTCCGATAAATGTGGAAAAATTTCATTTAAATATCGAAAACTATCCCTGTTTTATCTAAGGTACTTACGAATTGTTTCATTAAACCTAATTTAATGTGCAGGGGAGGCAAGAGGACTTCTTTTGGATCAACTAAGTTCTGCCGAATCACTTTTTTTTTATATCCTGGATTTATACAACCTCTTGATGCCATATTGCTATAAGAAACTGGCAAAACAAACGTAAAATATAAATAAACGAACAAAATAAATGCATGTTCTCACTACAAATGCGCGGGAGAAAATTGCGCTTTCTCAGGCAAATATCAATACATAAAGTGGCGCCATCTATATTTATATTTCACATCCTTTAGTGCAGTATTGTATTTTAACATTTATTAATGTCACTTTACTAATAAATTAATTTTTGTTTTTATTAAAAATGTATCTTATTTAATAAATATTACACATTGATTTTATTAAGAGGCACCCCCTTCTTTTTTGTTTTGTGAAAAAACTGTGGGTGTTAGAAAAAAACTAATGTCACATTTGTGATCAGCGTGACTGATTTACTAAGAAAAAAGTGCCATTCTTCATACCCCAGATTTGTGTTGAGCTGTGTAATTTAACAACTGGATTTCATTAATTTATAGGAAAATGACGGGAAAGGTATTCCTGCGAACAAAATGCCTGTCCTTTACCGTATTTTTTTTTTTTTTTTTTTTTTTTTTTTAAGAAATAAATGAATCACATTTAATTCATTTCAAAAAAAATTTTTACGTTTGGAAAGAAGTTTTAAATGCCGATAAGTCTTAATGTATACATTTTAGAAGGTACATCTTCCCTCAAAAACTAATTTATTTTTAAAGATTTTTATAAAAACGTAAATTATATATTAAAAATATTTTTTAAAGCATAAACGCTACGTCTGATTACTTTATTTTACAATATTATAAGAACACGCATTTTATCAGACAATTAAATACACTAAACAAACATGAGTGAAAAGTTAACCGGGGGCAGGACTCGAACCTGGGACCTTGTGCATGCCGTGTTGACGCGCTGAGACAGAGCCACCCAGACCGATATCCAGGAGCGGCAATTCCTCATACTTAATCATGTTGGAAACAGTCATCTGCTACAATTTGCAGTCATATTTATTTGTCTGATAAAATGTGTGTTCTTATAATTATGAAGTTTTATTTTTTTTAAATATCTTCAAAAGAAAATGGCTGACTTGCAGATGAAATTTGATGTGGTTATATTATAACCTGTAACTGATTTGTGCTATTTTAATACAGATGGTACATGGTCGTTGGCGGGTTTTATCTCTGTTTTGGCATAATTTTTTAATCGCCAAGTTAATTAACAGTTTTTTGCTAATTAAGAATAGAAAATAATTCTTTTTTACACTAAATTTTATAAAAGCACATAGATTACGTAATTACTTGTCCAAAAATGCAATCCTTTTTTTATTCTGCCCAATATTAAGGCCTGTAGCTTGTTTGAAAAAAAAAAGTTTGACGAAGAAAAAAGTGATCATTTTAAGTAACTCGACGTTTTTAAAAAAAGCTATATCTCTGTTTATAAATCACTTATGAAGATGAGTTTGGTCTTAAATTGAAGAAATTCTTCCTTAGATTCTTCTAGTTTTCGTTTTTTTTCTACGACGCTTGGTTTGTTTGATATCTGATATTTTAATCTGGCATGTTTTGTCGATTTAACATTGCGAAGTTGCTTTCTGTATATAAGCATTAGCGGTCTTTATTCCGGTTCTTGGCGTTGTTTGTGTGGCGTTTTTTTTAAGCTTGGCTTGGCAGAGCGACCGCCCTGCTTGATTAATTATAGATTAATTATGTTTTGACGTAATTTTTAATGTAAGTGATAATTAAAATATTTTCAAATATTATGGACGATTTCATACACTGCTCAAAAAAATTAGGAGAGCAAGCAAATAAAAGAAGATAACCGTGCGAGACAGCCATGCATGGTTATGAAATGGAGGGTACACGTGTATCAATGCACAATACAGAAAATAAGTCGCAAAAAAATTGCAAGGGAGCTTTAATTCTTTGAAAGGATGGAAAGAACATAAAAAGATGGTTTAGGGCAACGATTTGGTTACATGTAAATTACACAAAAAGGTATTGTTTAGTAATGATGCAAGTTGTTTAATACGTTTTGTGGTCCCCTCTAACAGCTGAAACTGATACACACCTGTTTTCCATGGATGTGATGAGGTTATCGATAACCCTTTGAGGAATACTGTTCTACTCTTCCAGAATTGCAATCTCCTTGTCCCAGACAATAAAAGAAAGCCTTCGTCTTGCTGCAATGCGTTGTCCGAGTGTGTTCCAAACATGCTCGATCTGATTCAGGTCAGGAAATTATGCTGCCAATTCCATACGCTGTATTGTTTCAGTTTCAACCATGTTCTCGAACAGACGAGCTGTATCCGATCAGGCATTATCATGCATGAAAATAAAGGAATCACCATGGTTGAAGAGTAAGGCATGACATGAGGTCTCAGTATCTCGTATGTATACCTTTGGCCGTCAAAGTGTCATTCCAAATGATATGCAGGTCCGTACGTCCACCTATGCTGATTCCAGCTCATACCATCAACCCACCTTGTCTGTAATGTGATCTTTCACGAACAAATATGGGGTTATTTCGAGTGCCCCTTTCTCTCCATACAAAAACACATCGAGTGTCACACTCCAGACTGAATAGGGAAGCAGCATTTCACTCCAATCCGTTGCCTTCAATCTTGATGTTCAGCAGCCCAACTTCTTCGGGCCGCACAGTGGCTTGTGGTCAACGGAATACAGATCATTGGCCTATGTGCATAAAGACCACCCTGATGAAGCATATTTCGCACTGTTTGGCTGGACACCCTTTGTCGTGTTGCCAAGGGCTACCGTTTTTGCAACTGAGTATCATCCCCTTCTCTGTCTCGACGAGCTGTTAACAGGATACAACGGTCATCAGTTGCTGTGGTGCACGTGATTGACCTTGCCCTGGTCGACATCTAACATTTCCTGTTTCTTGGAATCTATTCCACAGCCTTGGAAGGACATTTCTTGCAACTCCAACAGCTTCCGCTACACTTCGTTGTGTTTGCTCGGATTCAAGTCTATCTCTAATACGCCAAGCCATGAATTCCGGTAAATCACGTTGTTATGACATTTCCAAATCACCCTTTCTCAAAACAAAAGCTGAGCAATTGAATTTCGCAACTGAGACAGTGAAACAGACATTTCTGCGAAATCCTGATTTCTTCACTTATCTCCTTTTCCTGTTTTTTGATGTCATGAACTTTAATTTGCAAATGAAGTTTTATTTTTCTGTTTTCTGCTATGCTTTAAATTAAGGATATTTTAATTTAAGTTACTTATTGGTGTAAGTATTTGTGTAATTTCGTTAAAACCATGTGCTCCCCTAATTGTTTTGAGCAGTGTATTTTAAACGTATCACGCATATTGCAAGAATAAAGTTCAACAAATTTTCTCTTTTTTTGGAAATGTAGCTGAAGAATATATGACCAGTGTAAAATTTGTAAATTAGAAAAACGTTTACAATTTTGCGAATAAAATAATGAAACTTTTACACAATTCAAAGCTTAATTTATTGTAATCACAGTAAGATTTTGTTCTTTCTGGTGCAACTACCAGAATCTATATAAAGTTTATTGTCATTGTATATGAAGTTTATTGAAGTTTTCATTCTATATGAAGTTTATTGTCATGAGAACCAATTTCTTAATATTTTGTAAAGACAGTGTTAATCAATTAGAGATTCTTTTTGAACGTACATAAAATCCATGATTACAGAGATGATATTAAAAGTAAAATTTTCTGTATGATTTTGAATGTTTTTACAAGAATTTGCTTTTCCTATGAAACGGTAAATAAATTTGAATCTGTAAATATCGGAATAAATTCTTAAAATAAAAGATAATTAATTAATAAAAATACACAACACACTAAAAAATTTTACATAAGGTATTTTAAAATTTCTGAAAATAGATAGACGGATACATAAATCAAATCTTATATTAATATAAAATATTTTTGAAAAGTAGTTTAAATTGAAAATTTCCTTTACATATAAACAGCTTCTACCGTTATTAAAACACAAAGGCAGTTGATAATACTCATTTAGTTTAAACGTAAGCACATTTTTATTAAAGAATTAAGATTAAATTTAGCTTATAGTTTTATGTATACACCAGTAATCTTAAGCTAATAACGCATTACAAAAGGATTAACATTACGGAAACAGCTTTTGTACTGATAAATGTACTCATAGCGTTTATGTTAAAAGTTTATACTTTGTAAATTAAAAACATGCTTTATACCTATGTTGTGCAGAGATATTTAAACTTTGCGAATTTAAAAGCATAGTTTAATGTAATCGGATTAAGTTTTACATATTTCACGTTAAAGGTGGTATATAGATTATAATCTTTAACAAACTTTGTAAACAGTAATAAAATAGAAAACGCCCTGCTATGAATTTCCAGGCAAAATTTGAATGATATTTAGAATGCACTTTAATAAAATACAATTACTTTAATGGTTATAAAATGTTTTACAATAATTTCTCATGTTGGTGGAATAGACGGTAAATATATTTTCTGTGTAACTAATTTTACATGTTTATTTTACATTAAATAAATGTGTTCTAATAATATGTTACTTATGTTGATCTGTAACCTAGATTTCGAATTAAATAACTCTTCACTAATCGTCTCCCAAAATGTTTGATATATAAATAAGTTAGCAATATAATTCATAATAGTATAAAACTCAGTGATATTTTAGTTAAATACACAAAAAATAAATATTTAGCATACATGTTAATATACAGCAATTCTTTTATGACGAAACAAACGTAACTTTGAGGCGTTATTAAACACATTAAGACGTTTTAATTTTTTTAAACATTTTTTAGAACCCCAACACATGTTGTGTAGGAATGACAAGAGTTTCACAATAGCTGTTTAGGAAATCAACAGTAATTTATAACTTACAAGAAAACCACTTTTGGTGCAGCTCGCACCTAGCATCGGGACCTGGTGCATTTTGTAGCCCTAAACATAAAAGTTTGAGAACCGATCAAATTTCTCTGTTGAAATCATATTTTATGTATTTTTTTGTACTTTTACTATTTTATTAATAGATTTTTAATTGTTAATTTCACGGCAAAAGTGCGTTAAGTCGCCAAACATGGTGCTAAATATTTAAGGTCAGAAATTACAATTTCTGGTGAAGTCATCGAACTAGGAAACTACTGCATAAGAAGTTACTTTCGTTCTCATTTCGGCCGGGATTTCTGGGATTGGTATTCTAGTAAACCTAAAGTGCTTGGCTAAGTTTTGGCGTTTTTCTTTACATGTTCGATGCTTTCTTTTCAACCACGATTAATTCTATAAGCCTTCTTTTAAGCACAAGCTCCACATGTGTCTTCTAAGGCGTTCAGCTTTCAAGTTTTCTTATCTATCTTATTTTAATTTGAAATTTCTGTTTATAAAAATGTAAAAAATGATGTATTTAAACACAAAAAGAGTGAAAGTTCTGCAAGTTAGGGGAGGCAGGGGGTGGAGACTCCTAAATTATCCTTCACTGTGCTTACCATAAAACACAGCTTACCATAAAAACACAGCATAATGCTTCAACCAATTCTTTTACTGAATACATGTTTATGTGAGTATTAAAAAAAAGCTAATTGTATGAATAACGGGCATAAAATCTTTCCTAATTTAGCTGAAGAGCTAAGTAAACAAATTTAATTTTTTAATTGCACTTACTAGAATCTAATATTAAATAAATTTTTATATATACCTGGTTTTAATCAATTTCCAAAAATTGAACAAGATTAATTTGTTTTCATAAAACTGCCCTACATATTTTGTAATCAACAAATCGAATTCACCATAAATATATAAATTGCTTATATATTTCTTCATATTATGTAACGATAGGGTCAGCCACAAACGGGTGCGGCAGGTGTGCAATGTGAGTAAAACTATTTTGTATACATTTCTATTAAAAAGGTTTGCACTGGGGCTTGCACCTAACGAGATGTATATGCCTTTTTTTTTTACTTTGAAAAAATGTTTAGCAGACAACTGTAAATAATTCTTTACAGTTATTAAAAAAGTTTTTACAATTGAATTTTATAATAAAGTTAGATATTAAAACAGAAGTTAACTAAAACAGAAGTTTTCATATAACAAAATCCTGCCTATATTTTTATGGTTCCGATGAAAAAAATGCAGTTTAATACCTGCTATGATAAAAAAAACTGTTTTAAACGGAATTTCCCTCAGTCCCTTGCAATTCCATCCCCCTCCCCCGATATGATATTTCTAGATACACCACTGGCAGATTACTATAGTAATAAAAACTGAAATATAATTGCAGCTATTAATTTTTTACAAAAATTGAAGTCATTTCTTAAAGGTGTCCTTATTAGAGAGCAGTGTTGAATTCGGGAAGTGGCCCGGGGAATACATTCCCCCGGAGCATTGAAATGTCCTCCCCCAGAAGCTTTATGATTCTATGCTTTTAATGGTTAAAAGGTGCAATTCTCCCCCCCCCCACCTCTTACTCCCGAAGCCACTGAAATCCGTCCCGGAGGAAAGTGACTGAATTCAACACTGTTTTTAAGTGACTCTCTATATATTTTGGATTTGAATTGAAATTTCTGAAACTCTTATGCAGAAATTATCAAAGTATTTTTGAATGTGTTTGGATTTTTTAAAAACAAGCAATTGGAAAAACAAAATTTTTTTTGAGCGCAACTATTTGCTAATATAAGTTTAAAAAAAAAAATTAAATGGCATTTTGTAAATGTATTTTTGATCAATAATTGAGCTAATAAAGTTAAAATGATTGTTTAATTTGAAATGAAGCTTGAACGGAACATTACACGTTTAAACAAATTACAAAAAGGTAAAAATATTACTAGAATTAAAAAAAAATGCATCATTTTAACAGAATAATAAATACATATCTCGATCAATTAAATAACTATTATAAAAAGTCTTTAACCCTTTAATATCAGTTTAAAAAAATTATAATTCTAAATATCAAACTGTTAAAGTTTAGAATGATTAGCTAATAAACATTAAAATATTTGAATCAACAATTCGGCGAGCGAAAATGAGAAATGAGATATCAATGAACTCGAAGTACAGATTCTACTTTTAATCTGTGTACGAACTAGCACTCAAATAAAAATTAGTAAATGTAAAGCGAGAAAGGAGAAAAACAGCGATAAACGCGCCATACTATCCACCTCTCCCGCTATGAATTCTGGTATTAATCCTCCACAGGCTCAAACATAGTGGCAACGTTCAGGTAGAAAGGGGTAATGTTACGATATTGATGTTATCCTTCCAGTTATAGGTTCCTCCTTCCATACGTGAAGTCTAAACCACTGTTTACACACGACAAGCATCTGTGATATTCGGCTAGGGTTGCTGGAAACTCTACAGGGGGAAAAACGCCAACTTATTCCCCATTAAAAATGTAAATATAATTTTGTAATTTTTCAAAATCAAATTCGTAGGTTCTTGAAAGAATTTAACTTTTTCAATATTTTAAACTTATTATTGAGCAATTTGTATTTCTAAATGCTTTCTTATAAAAGAAAAACTTCTATGTTAATAGTCCGATAAGTGGTCTCGAAAATTGCATTTTCAGAAAATTATGCTGCTGTAAAATTAAAAAAAATATGATTTTAACAGAAAAAAAATTATGGAGTCTCAAACTTCGTAATGGCTTTGCTTTAAAATGCACCAGGTCTGAATGCTAGGAGCGAGTTGTGCAAAAAGTGGTTCCTGACGAAAATCCCAATTCTAAGATAATCTTCTATTTGGAATCAACACTCATCAATGAGCGAAAAGTAAAGTACTTTGAGATTGCAACAAAATGACTACAATTATCTCGTCGAAAAACCCATTCAGAAACTATTTCATCAAAGTGACGTACTTGGGAATAACAGGCACGTGAAAGGAAGATGATTGTGAACTTTATGTGTTTTTCCCTGTGACGTCCTCCAAGGCTACCAAAGAACTCAAAAAACTTTAGACTCTGCGGTTCTGTAATATAATCTGATAATGTAGTACGCACGAAATGTCAGAGCAAATGTAAATGCTCTGTAAATGTATAACCCAGAAAATCATATATTAAATCTATAAGTTAAACGGAAAGAAGATCATGTTCATTCTACTGTGAATTACATATACTAATAATCATTTAAATTTCAGTATGGATTACTTCAGCAATTCAATGATATTCCAAATGGATTAAATCGAATAACTCGCTAACTCCAAACCAGTCGACACTTGCATAATATGGATACACGATCAAAAGGTTTGAAGTTCCAATCAGGTAAGATGATGCATGTTTACTTACCTTCTATTCAAGATTTGTTTGAGATAAATAAGAAACTGTTTCCATGATAAAATTAGCTGCACCACCGACAGTTCCCTTGTTAGTTTTTCCAGAATTTATTTGTGATTTTTCCTTTAATTTTCCTTTCAAGGCATATCATATGCCTCTTTTAAGCATTCGTTTACCCTTTAAATTTTAACACTTTACATTTATTGTTTTCTTAATGTGTCGAGACTACTTCTTTTGAAATTATTAAATAATAACTTTAAAATTAAAGACAAAAGAGGCAAAAATTATTTGACCATTGGCAATAGACACATGATTTATAAAGCTTTTATGACTTTCAATGAGATTGCAAAAAATAATATTATTAACTAGTTAAAAAGAAAACAATACTGCAGTGTAAAAGTAATAAAATATTAAATCCACCCTGCTTAGTAATTACATTATAATTTTCCTCTGATTGATTTTCGTAAAGTGTAGTTTTCTTTTTCCAAAATTATAGAATTCCTTTTTACAGTAATCCTCACTGCTGAAATAATTATACTATAACTTAAAGCTCGTTAAGATCGATTAAATTAATTCGCTAAGGCGCAACTTAGCTTATTTCCGAAGGTATGATAATAAGTATTGAAGTACAGCTTATTATGAATTCTTTTCTTAATACTGCCTAAGGCGAACGATATGCGTAAGACAGAAATATGTCTCAGTATATTATGTATGTTCTGGAATAAATATGAACGAATAATCTTACCACTGTGCTTGTCTGTTACATAAAGATAAAGCAGGGTTTCCGGGATGGTCATTCCTGTTATATAAAAATATTTGATGCCAAAGCAAAAACATAGAAGCAACCGACGCAAGCGCATTACAAATGCGTACTTTGAGTTCTTCAATTGTTTTGGGGATGGGAGGCATCTTCACCATAGAAAAAAATCGTAGGGTGTCAAGTCCGGAGATCTCGGTGGCTAAGAGCAGAAGACATCGTCAGCATCTCCATTTCGACCTATCTATGGGGTTATGTATGTGCCTCCCATGCCTAAAACCATTGAAGAACTCAAAGTACGCATTTGTAATGCACTTGCGTCGGTGACTGAACAAATGCTTCAGAATTTATAGCATGAAATGGACTACCGCCTAGATGTTGTCCGTGTGACCAAGGGAAGTCACATAGAACATCTATGACGTATGTATACAAAATTTTGAAGTTCCGTCTACATTCTGTGTTAATATTATAGATAAATTCTTTTCCATTAAATAGTTATAGTCGTTTGTAATCGCTTTATTCATTTTGGATTACCCGTTATATCTCACATTATATAAACCTCAAATTGCTTAAATGAATTTTTTTGTAAGCAGATTGAATTGATATTTTTGAAATTGTGGAATAGAAAAATTTTACACAATAATATCAAAATTTATTTTAGCAGTTGCAATTCCAGTGTTCCACTCTTATCCTGTCTAATAGAGATAAACTTTCATTAATTTATATTATTTAAGAAGACGCGTTATGTGAAAAAATTGAGTTCACTAATTTGAAACTTTAGTTTTACGAGTAGATATTAGAGTAGCAGTTCCCAACATTTTCTGTCTCCCGTACCCCTTGCTTAGATGTCTCATTTATACGTACCCCCTTCTCCCATAAACCAGTTCCCAATATTTTGTTTTCGGACATTAGTAATGTTCTTATGCTAGATACCAATGTTAGATGCAATTCTCTTCAGAATTCCAATTTTCCACCAATTACACATTTTGAACGACAACACTATATCAACATAAATTCAGTCGTAACACTAAATATTAGCTAAATAATTCAAATTATGCACTCACAAAGAAGGGATGACGCTACACCTATTAATACACGTTAATTAGTTTATGTTAATTCTGACCAGTCGAACACTAAATTGATACTTGTTTTCAAATGGGTTTTAAATGCAATCGTCGAAGACAGAAAGCCTGGTATGATTCATGTTTTTTCTAAATATTTCAAGAATTACTAGAAAGAAAATACACCATAATAAAAGGAAGGACACATGCTAACTCGTAATATGTTTTTAGTAGTCGGCGGAGATAATGGAGACATATTAGCAACCAATTACTAAGTTTAAGCATTTTCCTTTTATGAAAATAGACTTTTACACAAGTCTTTCTTTGTAAACGAAAAGTTTAGAGTTTTGTTTTTATGTTTTCATTTTAAATTCTATTTTTTGCTTTTTCCGCCATTACCAATGTAATTTTCACGTACCCCCAACTGTTCTTTCACGTATGCCCAGGGGTACGCGTAACCCAGGTTGGGAACCGCTGTATTAGAGTATACGGTGCAAAAGGAAAATTTGTGCACACTAAATCGAAATTTATGTGTTCGTGTATGTTTCAGCATATGTAACATGCATGATTTTGCTTATGTATTTAAATGTGTATAATTATATCACTCTACGTGACTTTAAAATCTTTCTTCGTTAGAAATATCGTCTTACACAGAGTCCGCATATACAGTGGACTCTGTGTAAGATGGAAATATGTCTAACACGTAAAGATTTTAATATCTAGTAGAACTTTTTTTAAAAACTGGTGGCTAAAAGTTATGATCCGATCGGACTGATTTTTTCTTTTGTTTAAAATTTCGTAAGTTTTATTTTATTTTTTAATGAACCACCGTTCATGGTGGCGGATTATCTTTTGATGTAATACCAGCTCTTTGGGTGCGATTTTACCATTGGCTGACTCTTGGGGGTGTGAGTTTCTGTTTTGTTTCGGTTTTGAGTTTCGTCATAAGATGAATATGACGTATATACAAAGAGTCTTTATTATTAAAATATTAATTTTCGAAAGTATTATTCTTAACTTTACATGGTGAATATATTTCGAGATCTAGTAATTTTCATCCGTTTTTTATGATGATGGTATTGCACTTAAAGTTAATTAAATAACACAAACTTCATGATTCATAATGAATATGTTTGTGCATAAGAATATTGAAAAAGGCTCTATTAAATTAAACTGCGGCAATTGCGTTATCTATTTAAAGTCTATATTTCTGGAAATCCATGACATATTAATTTTTATTGTAATCTGCTGTTAATTAAACTATCATTTTAATCGCTCTCCTATCTTGATACGTGAACTTGATTTATTATTATTTGAGGCTACCATCGTATTTTATCTGGTATAGTAAAACATTCTATCAATATAGAGGAAAATAATTATAGAGAGAAATAAAGAGAAAGGCTTAGTATAGATTTTGTTGACCTTCCGATTAACAAAACATCTCCAGTGAATTTGAAAGCAATCTTTGTTCTTTCGTATGTCACGTGCACGACACAATATGTGGAAATAATTAAAATAGGAGTCCACAATCATTACCTGTGTTTTTCTTAATAAAGTTCTTCATAATTCTATGCTAATTATTATTTTGTTGTATAGTGATTACAAATCAGTAAGCCATTTATACCGCGAGTTTAAACCCTTGAATTATTATAATGTAACTAGCAATTCGAAAACACGTTTCACGTGAATATGTATTTAATATAGAATAAAATCAGCATTAAACTAAAACACATAAAAAAAAAGGTTTTGTTTATTTAAATTTATTCCTTCATATTTAAGAGGGATTTCTACATACATATTTATTAACTATGGGGCTTAAAATACAGGAAGTATTAAATAAAAGTTTTCCTCTTCATTTTCGTTTTATACTTTATAGATCTATAGTTCGTGCAAAAAGTCACGTAAACGGATTTCTGTTCATATGTCCATATCTTCTTAACTTTAAAGGTAAAACTTTTTTTGACTAGAGAAAATTTTCACGGAAAAGCTTATGAAAATTTTATAGCGATATCTATTTAAAGTATCATCTAAAAATACAAAGAAAAACACGAATTTTATATAATCTTTTAAGACATAATTTTAAGAAAACTTTAAAAATAGATTTTATAAGAAATCTTTTTTCGTTTTCATAATGAGTTATTTTTAAACGTTCGTTAAGCATTTAGTTATAAGTAACTAAATCCAATATTTCTATGCGTGACAAAAATATTTTAAAAATTATGAATTTCAAAAAATGCTATGTGTTAATAAGATTTTCCTGGAAAAGGCCGTTTTAAAAATTCTTAAAATGATTCAATTTAATAATTTTTCGTATGCAGCTTATTAAATCAATTTTTTTTTATAAAATAGTACCTTAATTTATACATAAATGTTTCTGTAAGATATTGCTGAATCAGTTAGTTATATTTAGTAAATATTTTTAATACAGCAGAAAATGAAAATGGAAGCTGTATCTAACGGAATTCTGCCTCAACGAAACAGAAATCACTGTCTCCAAATCAAACAATAGACAAAAATAAAAAGATGTTATTATAAGCGATGGTATAACGTATAAGACAGAAATATGTCTGAATTAAAAAATTGAATCGTTTTCGTTATTACTCTCGCGATTTTCGGCTTAAAAAATGTGTATTTTCTAAACGGCATTACGGAGAAATAATGATGTAATTTTGGGACAGTTTTATCCAGTCTATAAGGTAACAACTTCAACAGCAGTAAAGATGTTAAGGCAGTCATTAAAATGTTTTACATTAAGCCAATGGATATAAATGAAGTCAATGGATATAAATAATATATTTTTGCAGCAGGATAATACTCAAACACATGTTACACAATTATCTAAATTCTTTAACCGTTTGTATCACTGCATTGCATATGTGCAACCTACTCAAAAGTCAATATAACTGATATAGTGGGCTTTAAAATACGATTTTATTTATCGCTGCTATCTCCCAACACGTAGTTAATATAAATTGTTCATAGATTTCTTAACAGACTGCTGTACTGAGTTGATTCTTCATGACAAACTTTTATTTATCATTTTAGAATTTTTTCGTCGTTATTGCAAAAATGAAATTCATAAATTTTGTAAAATTTAAAAAGATGGAGGCATCCAAAAATAGATTTTTTACAAAGGTAAGTTCGTATACTTTGCAATTTTGTATTAGAAAATTGACACTATTTCTGAGAAGCACGTAATTTTCTGTTTCTTGCAGATGTGAAAAATGTATCTCGTAGTGAATAATTTTTTATTTGTATGTTCTAATGATTTTTTACATGCTCAATATGATCTATTATAACATATGAGTAATTTTTTTTCAAATCAAAGTTGTTGAATTACAAAGGATTAAAGAAGAGATTTACTGGAAAGAGGCCAAGAAAAGTTTACTGGAGGCGTTGCTTAACATACCATCACAGAGTACGAGCTTAAATCCAGTGGAAAACCAATGGAGGATAATGGTGAGTGATATATGCGCAGAAAAGCAAGTATTATGCTAATAAAAATACACTACAATCTGTTATCAAATGAGCCTGAAAAACAATTTTCGAATACTATGTAAATATCCAAAAGAAAAATTCTGGAAAACACTCTTAAATAATCTCAATGTTTTCCAGAATTATAAAATTGATTGAAAATAACAGTAATTATTTAAATTAACAAGCTTTATTTCTGAAGAATTCCATATTGTTCCTTTTTTTTCAGTTTCTTTCCTGTATAAGAGTAACGATTAAAACAACATAAAAATAACTACTCAATATTTTGCAAAACGTTTGGCAGAATGCAGGTTTTCAAATGCCTTTCATACAAATAGAAAAAGCTACATGATAGTTTGCAAAACGTTTGGCAGAATACAGGTTTACAAATGTCTTTCATAGAAATAGAAAAAATAGCTGCACGATATTTTGCAAAACGTTTTGCAGAATACAAGTTTTTAAATGCCTTTCATACAAATAGAAAAAACTACACGATATTTTGAGAAGCGTTTGGCATAATACAGGTTTTTAAATGACTTTAATTCAAATAGAAGAAACTACATCGCCGAAAAATGTAATACTTTAGATTTGGCAGTGTATAAAAATGTCTCCATTTTTTCCACCAATGTTCTAAAGCTATTTTCTCATTTAATTTCTATATTTTTTATGGAGTTATAATGACCCAATACATGTTTCACATTAATAAAAGATATCCTTTAAAACAAAAGAGATTGCTGCAACTTTATCTGCCATCACCGATGCGTCTAAATCCAGTCGCAACCTAGTAGTGGAGAATAATAGTGAGTGATATTTACTCAAAAACAAAAACTGTTATGCTAATAACAATACACTATAAGCAGTTATCAAAATACCCTGGGAAAATATATCAAAGACTATATAAATAGCCAAAAGGAAAAATTCCGAAAAACACTCTTAAAACACTCTCAATGTGTTCCAGAATAATAAAACTGGTTGAAAATTACAGTCATTTATAAAATTAACTAGTTTTATTTTCATGAATTCTCCACTGTTCACATTTTTCTTCGTTTCCTTCCTCTATAAGAATAATTAAAGCAACATAAAAAAAACTACACAATATTTTGTGAAGCGTTTGGTACAATACAGGTTCTTAACCCAGTAACGCTCAGCGTCCTCATTTCAGGACAGTTATAAAATCCTACTTTTAGCAAGATTTTTTTTTTCGAAGGAACTAATTCTGATGTATGATGGTAGATGGAAGCACAGTCAACCTTCTCCAACTCATCATTCAGGGGGTAGGTGTTTTTGGAACATTTGGGCTCCTTTGTTATTTTGAGGGTTTAACAAACACGTGGACTACTTTGAATTTACTGTTATTAGATGATCCATTTGCCTAGTAAGGAAGAATTTTTCCTAGATTATTGTTAATTATATTTCATTTTTATGATTAATTATATTTGTGTTTTATTATTCAGCTTTGGTTTATCAAACAATTGCATAATATTTGGCTGTTTCCGTTTGAGGAACTTTTTCTTCCGATTCCTCTTTTTGTGTTATGTTTGGGCGCAATGTGTATAATATGTGTATAAATCGTTTTTCATCTATGATCGTTCATAATGTCATTTTTAACATAATAATTCTTTGCACTACCCATTTTCACAGGCACCAATTTAATTTCAAACACATAAACAAGCAGTATACATGTCTAAAAGTCTTAAAAAATACTTTTAAGACAACATAAAACTAGTCAATCTGTTAAAAATTGTAAAACAGTAAAAATATTTTCACCTGTTGCTCTCAGGCATCTTCAGTCACTGATGTTATGTTTTCTGCTTCGTCAGTCAATCTATTGAAACTGTCAATCATGTCATTAGGAAAAAGCAAAATGGGGGTTTTCAACAGATTGACTGACGATGCAGAAAATATAAAATCAGTGACTGAAGATGCCTGAGAGCGACAGGTGAAAATATTTTTACTGTTTTAAAATTTTTAGCATTGGCTAGTTTTGTGTTGTTTTAAAATTATTTTTTAAGACTTTTAGACATGTACACTGCTTGTTTATGTGTTTGAAAATAAAGTAATGTCTGTGAAAATGGGTAATGCAAAGAATTATTATGTGTATAAATGTGTAATAATGCATTGTTTTGGTAATTTCTTTATGTCTCAAAAATATTTTTATACTCTTGAAGAGAAGCACGAGTACTTATTTTTCGAGTAAATTGAAGCGGATATAATAGCAATCTCACCAATTGTTGATGAGCTAACTGATCAAGAACATTTTGACGATGACATCAATGCCATGGATATCTGGTACTGCAGAAATAAAAATTCCTGCAGAATTTCATATACGAAATGATCGTGATCGTGAGTTAGTTGGAAAATTATTGTCTAAAACAATTCATTCGTTGCAAACCAATAAGATTTGGTTATAAATTATGGGCTATCTGTTCAAGCATTGGATACTGTTACAAATGTAATCTGTATGGGGGTGAATTGTCCTCAAAGGAAATGGACGACATCCATTAAGAAGCAAAGCTGTACGAAGAATGTTGGAAGTTGTTGAGAACCATTCAAATCGTGTCATATATTTGATAACTTATTTAGTAGTTATGAAATTATTTAGAAGATGTTTAAAAAAATTCGGGGTAAAGGGCTTGTTGTACTATCAGATAGAATAGAACTGCAAAGTGCCCATTAAAATACGTGATCAAAGTGGAAAACAAGTTAGGGGGTATCACGACTATAGATTCAATAATGAAAATGAAATTCTTATATGCAGATATAATGACACCAAAGCTGTCAAAATAGGAATTTATTTTGATAAAATTGATCCAGTGGTGCAAGAACAGTGCTGGTTTAGGATAAAGAAAAAAACAATTTCTGTCCCACAACCATCTATAATTTATACTTACAACACGTATATGGGAGGTGTCGATCAGCATGACTGGTATTTCAACAAGTTGGAAATTGTACGTCAAACGCGACAAACGAGGTGCGTTTGTACTATAGATAATTATATAAATATTCCGATCTTGATGACTTTTTATTCTGTGAAATGAATTATATCATCTGCAGATTAAATTCTGTAATAAAATAAGTATCTCGGTCACTTGACGATTAAACTACGGAAGCTCCTTTAACAAATAAAGCACCTTTTTTTTTTTTTTTTTTTTTTTTTTTTTTAATTCAAATCTCTCAATAAATATTTTTAGTAATTTCTTCTAAAGTTTTGATTCGATTTTCATAAAATTTGAAATGTCTCGACAAAATTCTTCAAAAATAACATATCTTAAATTTCAAACTATTCGGTTGGGTAGTTTTTGCGTTGTTATATGCGGACGGACGGATAGACAGACGGACCACCAAACGACGACCATAGGTGCTACGTATTTATATAATTACGAACGCACCTAAAAACACTCAATATCAAGAAGAAGAAACAAATGGGATTTGTGCCTCTTTACTAGAACGATTGACATGCCTATTATAAACTCATATTTGTTGTACAAACTAACTAATGGAGAAAACAAAATTGTAAAAGGGCTTTCGCTGCGAAATCGCAGTGGCCTATTTAAAAATTTAAGAAAGTATTCTTTCTAAAGTAGGCTGCCAAATCACTGCATCATCTTCAATAAATAGTGTCCATGATGTACTCTACGATAAAATCGGGTATTTTGGTTGTAAAAGAGATATGTAAAGCAGATGTCAGCAAGAAGGCTGTAATGCTAAACGTCATGTCTATTGTGTAAAAATCCAGTGTAACACTATGCATCCCTTGCTTTCCTATGTTTCATGCGAAATATACATGTTTATTATGAATATTTTGGATTTAATTAATTTTAGTTCTCATCAATATACTACCTGTAAATATATATGAAGTTTTTATTATTATTATTATTATTATTATTTGGATCTGTTATTATTATTCTACTTACAGTTAATATTTCAACATTACTGTATTTTTCTTATACCCGTCCAGCGTCCTCAAATGAGGACGGAATGATATATATAATCTAAATGGTGGATTTCTTAAATTTCTCGTTTAACGTACTTGGGATTTACTTAAATATATGACAAGCAATAAAAGATTTCAATTAAAATTAATTTGGGCGTTAATAGGATAAATGTGTATATCCTTTCATACAAATATAAAAAAACTACTTCAAATACTGAAATACACTGTAAAAAAAGACAATTAATCTAGGAAAATATTACGTAACCAAGAACGAAAATATACTGTAATCTCTTCTGATTCACCCACGGTCCCAAAAAGCGTTCTTTATCTTTAAACCCTCAGAAATCAATATAATTTTATGACTTAAAGAAACATTTACACAGTTTCTTTTCATGCATATACTGATTTTAGGAAATGTTTCCAAATATTTTTTGCAGTTAATATTTTTTTTTTTCTGAACCCGGAATATAGATTGTTCGGGTACTATAAATTCTCAAGTAAACATTTTTATATTCAACAAACATTTTTTTACAAACAAAAATGATACCCCTTAACAGCATCGAAAAATAACATGAAAATTAATATCCTTTGTTACTCTTGCATCTATAAATTCAATTGTTCAGCTCTAAATCGGTGCCAGCAAAAGAAGCTTTGTTTTTATAAACGATTCTATAAATGTAGAATATATATTGATTTTTGAGGTTTCTAATGATAAAAAAAACACAATTCGGATTTAATTAGGTAGAGATTATTATATATCTTCGTTCTTGTTTATTTTATAATAGCGAAGATTATGAAGCATTTGTCTTTTTTAAAAGAGTACTTTAGATTTAGCCATTTATAAAAATGACCTTATTATTATTTTATTTTTTCTAGTGCTGTAGATCCCTTACTTAATCTACATACATAACAAGTAATACAATTTCTGATCCCCGGTATGGATATTTTCAAGCTGTTGGTTGTACGCTGTGTAGTAAGTGATAATTCACATCCTCTGTTATATTAATTAATTTCCAGAGTAATTTCAGTTTTGATGAAAAATGCAATTAGATGTATATTCATCGCTACTAGAATTCAATTCGTCTTATTCATGCCTCTGAAGAATTGTGCTCATGATTGACTTTCTATATTCTGCTGCAGAGTTACAGCCATACCAATATATAACAGTGAGAAATGCTAGACTGGTTGTTGTCCGGATAGCTCAAATGATAGAGGATTGGTGCGTGATACCAAGGGTTCCGGGTTCAATTCCCGGTCTGGATATTTTTTCAATCTGTTGATCGTACGCTGTGTAGTAAGAGATAATTCACATCCTGTGTTATATTAATTAATTTCTAGAGTAATTTCTGTCTTGATAAAAAATGTAATTAGATGTATATTCATTGCTGCTGGAATGTAATTGGTCTCATGCATGCCACAGATGTGTCCTCATGATTGACTTTTCATCTTGTGCTGCAGAGTTGAAGCCTTAACATTGTATAAGAGTGAGAAATGTTAGACTGGATGTTGTCCAGATAGCGCAAATGATAGAGCATTGGTGCGTCATACTAAGGATTCCGGTTTCAATACTCGGTCTGGACATTTTTTTTCATTCAGTTGGTTGTACGCTGTGTAGTAAGCGATAATTCACATCCTTAGTTATAAAAAAGTCATACTTTAAAAAAAATTGTGGGTTTCAATAACAACATATTGTGCTTTATGCAATATGTCTTATTTGATGGGCTAACTTTTTGTATTTGTTTAATATACACTGCTCAAAACAATTAAAGGATATTGCAGTTTTAGGTGGATTTTGTATCTGGGAAACTTTTTAGCTGATTGATACATGGTTGACAGACATAGTAGGTTATATGAGAATAAATTACACATGTTTGGCAGAAAAAATGCATTTTATTGCGCATTTGTATATAAAAGGAAAAAAACACAATTTGTGCATATGAGAAAAAAATAATAAGAAAAGGTGTTTTCTTCAAAGAAAATCATTTTCAGTAGGGGGTATGGTTTCCACGGGCGGCCAGCAACGTTGAACACCTTTGAAGCATGGACTCAATGAGGCTATTAATGACGAGTTGGGGTATTCTGCCCCACTCTTCCAGAAGAGCTCTTTCCAGTTCTTGGAGAGTTTGTGGGGGGTTGTTGGCGGCCAGAAACTCGTCTTCCTAGAGCGTCCCAAACGTGCTCGATTGGATTCATGTCTGGAGAACACGCTGGCCATTCCATTCGAACGATTCCTTCCTCGAAAAGGAAATCCTCCACCAGGTTTGCACGATGTGGCCTGCAGTTATCGTCCATTAAAATGAAGTTATCTCCGATTGCTGCAGCGTAAGGGACTACAATAGGTCTGAGGATCTCATCCCTATATCAGCGACCAGACTGAGCTCCATCTCGAATGATGTAGAGGTCAGTGCGCCCGTCAATGGAGATGCCACCATACACCAACACTCCTCCACCGCCAAATCTGACACTTTCGTGCACGAACGCAGGATTATTCCTATTGCCACGGTCCCTCCAGATGAAAATACGCCTATTATCCGGATGCACAGAAAAACGGGACTCGTCAGAAAACAGAATATTGCTCCATTCATTTCTCCTCCAGTTGACATGCTCGGTTGCCCACTCCCTGCGGTCGCGACGATGCCTTGATATTAATCTAACACATACCATCGGTCGGCGAGCATACAGACCTACAGCATGGAGCCGGTTTCGGACAGTCTGAGTTGAAATCGTGGTGCCTGTAGCCGAGCGAAGGTGTTGTTGGAGAAGAGTAGCGTTCCTGTTTCGGTGTCTCCGAGCTGTTAACGCTAAATACCGATCTTCATTGGGCGTTGTTGCCCGTCTACGACCTTGCCCTGGTCTTCGGCCTGCACATCCACTCTGCAAAAAACGGTTCCAGATCCTGGAAATGACACTTTGTGACACTCCAATGGCTTGCGCTACTTCGGCTTGAGTTTGGCCCCCTTCTAACCTATCAACAATTCTCCAAGCTTCTGAATCTGTCAAATGACTTCGCTGAGACATCGTACTCATCGAAACAAAGCAATCACTGAATGCCGATCATCCTTGTCTTCATTCTCTTTTATCCAGTTGAAAGTCAAATTTCATTTGCTGCCGCTGAAGCGACGTTTTTGACGTCGAACTCAAAATTTGCATACTCCACAGTTTGAAAACCAGAAAAATTTGCATTTGTGATTATCTTCTTCTATTTTCGGCAAAAAAATTTTCGTTTATATCTTTATTTTATATAAAACTTCATATATCCTTTAATTGTTTTGAGCAACGTAGATGCAGTACTTTACACTAAAAGGAAAATTCTTTTTTCTCGATACACATATAAAATACTGGATACACTTTCACACATATAAAAAAGTTCTAATGCTTTTTTTTCATCTAATTTCAATATTTAAAAAAAATAAATTTCATCAAATTGGTTCTCTAGAAAGCTTTAAAAAAATGTATTAGCGAAAATAAGATGAATAGATAAACAAAAGCAGTATTCATCTGGGGAAAGGCTCATCAATTCTAATTTTACGAGCGAATGAACAAAATGAGTAAGCTTTACTTTACTTGAATCGATGCCAACAACGATTTCTATTTAAGATAATTTTTTCACTGTCTTAAAAAAAATGCATATTAAACTGATTAGCGATAAAATTTATTTAAATATTTTAATGGAAGAAAATATATTGTATTATTAAATGTTTCAAATTACCTTATATTATTAAATGTTTCAAATACGCAGAGTTAAAACTTCAACAACATAATAATCAAAATGAAACTAATGACCCTATGAGCTTTCTAGGTAAGTTTTGTTTTATTTGTGTATTTTATCATCCTATATATTAAAGAGACAAGCTATGATTTACAGCGCTAATTCGATGTTTTTGCGCATGACTGAGATTAAATCCAAAACCAGTTCAGTTTTAAGGTACACTTGAGCGCGCTCAGTACAGCAGAGCAGTCTAAAACGTTTTTTTTAAGCTCTGGATCTTTGCAGAGAAAGTGGGTTCGAATACCGCTTCCGACAGAATGATTTCTATAATACAGGGTGGTCATAAAAAAATTTACTGATATATGGAGCTCTAGCGGGTGGTCCGTCCAACCGATCGCGGTGAGATTTCAGATATAGTTATTCAGAGGTATGAGCATGGGATTGTAGGAACGGCAACAAGCGGTTACGGTTACAGCTACAGAAACTTAAAATTTTCCAATGGCAACGCCCATTTTTTTTCATCACAAAATACTCAGCGCATGAGAAAACCCTAAAGAGCGTTGAAACCGTACGTGTATCGCAAAACACGGACTCGTTATGCACGCACAAAAAATAGCTGCACGAACGACCAAAAAAAAAAAAAAAAAAAAAAAAAAAAACTTTACTTTTTCTGGCAGTTAGCGGGGCATTGACGGACGCTCGAGGTAACTATCGACTCAGAATCATTCAAGGATATTTAACAATGATTTTCGAAAAAAAAATATTGGTAATTAGCCGAGATATTAATTAGGTTACTTGAAAAAAAAATCTATTTATTTATCGCGTAGGGTATCGTTCGAAAGATCTCGTAACATCGAACTCAAAAATATATATTTTTTCATTTTAGGTATTATATTTTCAGAGATATCGTTGAAATTATACTTGAGAAATATGTAACCCGCAACCCCGTCCTATTTCCCAATCTACTGCAACTAAAATTCTGAAAAAAAGTCTTTCCGGCCTGTACCGGGAGGATAAGGTACCTTTCATAGTCCATGATTTAAAAATTTAACTACTTTTACTCAAACACCCGAAGCTAAATTGCTTGGAACCCGATTATAGGAAATTCAATCGCTTTTTTCGTTAATAAATCTCGAGTTCTAACTTCTTTCTCTACTCGGGTAAAAATATTGCTATGCAATTGATATATGTTATTGAGGTTTACTATGGCATGCTAAGTATTGAAGATGAAGTGTATAGAGTGTGTAGCACTGATAGTTCCTTTACTATGACGCCCAACAGTATTCCATTATATTACGGTCTACGGGGGGAAATCATTTGCGGTGTATTTTAATGATATTATATCATTTCACACATATTGAAATTAATATATATCACTGAGGTTCACTAGAAGGGGCTTACTATAGAATATGTTGTGCAAAGCACTTATAATTCCTTTACAGGGAAACTCAAAAGAATTTCATTACATTACGGTCCATGGAAAAAATGGTTGGCAGTTTACTTTAATCATGTTTTACTATTTCGACATATTGAAATTGATATATATCAATAGCGGTGCATTACAAGAAGCTTACTACAGAATATTGTGTGTATAGTCTTCATCGTTTATTTCCAGTGACACACAAAAGTACTCGATTAAAATACTGTCTGTTAATAATAATTGCTGGAAATGTGTTTTCAGCTGCGGTACGCGTTTTTAAATACAACTAACTTTTTGCTTGGTGTGTATAAATACCTTAGATTATATAAGGAAACACAAAACATATCGAGTATAGTTGCGTTTATTGACGGAAATTGCTGAAGGGGGAATTTCACCGGTGCTCTGTAGTTACCTGACTGAACTAAATTGCAGCATTATATGTAGTATGTATACAAATCTTTAGATCATATACAGGGCTACACAAAAATATTCGGATATTTTCCAGAATATTGTTGGTAATTATTGAAACTGGGTTTTTCCAATGTGTTTAGACATAAGAAATTAGACCTAATTAAACGGTAAACATTTCTAAAAGTATTTAGAAATGTTTGGAAAGTGTTACATAATCTATGCTTGATGATGATTTTTTTGTTCTTGTTTAATTTTGAATAATTTTTAATAATGAAAATGATGGAAAACTATAGTATTTTTCTAAACATGAAAATAATTTTCTTTTAATGTGTTTTGACTGTTTAAAATGTATTTTATATTTTATTATTCTATTTCCAAAATTACATTTACAGTTCAAGACAAAATGATATTGAAAGGTATTATTAGATTACGATTCCAAATTTATCTTTTAACTTAGTTTTCCTTTAAAAAACATTTTAAACTTTTCAAATAAGCTTTTAAACTTAAAATACTTGTTGATTTTTTTTTCTTTTCTTTTTTTGTTCTAAAAGGAAAGAATTGCAGAAACAATCCGAAACATTTTCATTGGCATCCAAAACAATTTATATTTTTCTATTCAGAAGAAAATAAAGATCTATAAAAAGCAATTACATTGGTTGCATTTGTAAGAAATAATTTAATTACTTTAATTTAATCTAAACACAATTAAAGTAAAGTAAATATGCTCAATTTTTATTTGAATTTAATTGTAAAGTAAAATGCGACATTCCCCGGAATATTATTTTAAAAATTCTTAAAGCATTGAAATTACTCTATGTATACTCTAGTATAGAATACATTTATCAGTCATTTTGCGGTGAATCGTGGTCTATTAAACTGCACCGAACCCGGCTACGGAAAAGTTTCAGGAACTCGGACTCTGAAAGTCTCACTAGAAATTTCGGTAATTTTCCATTATCCCGTCGACCAAAGAAACGATCGCCAAACTGTAGGACTTAATGACAAAAATGCATGATCGTGGCGTCATATTCACTTGACGTCAGATTCGCTACAGGTGTTATTATGTCATCAAGTCATTTTTAAATTGACGTTTATCTGTATTTTAACTAATTTATTAATTCTTTTGTTAATGAAATAACAATGAAGTCTTTAAGCGGTGACTTTATGGTATTAAAACAGAAAAAGCATTAAAAAAATGTTGCGATGCATAGTTACGTACAATTAGTTACGTTATAGTTTGGCGATAGTTTTTATTTATTTATTTATTTTTTATGGAAAGTGGTTGAGGAGTTGATGGATAGGTACCGAAATATTCAATTGGCTGAGCTATGAATATTTCTTTTGTTTTGCAAGCAATATTATTGTTAATTCCTATTAGGCTGCTTTCAATACAAAAAGCTACCTATTGCAGCCATTCGGAGGAAAGCAATTCCAAAATAATTGGTATATTTTCCCCGATCATGACCCCCAGATCCCCAAACCACACTCCGTTCAATTGTTGATTTATATACATATACATATATATATATATATATATATATATATATATATATATCTGACATATGCCATGCTGTAACTCTCTTATTTGGGAACCGATATGGATGTGACTGAGTATGTGTATAGGGCATACGAAGGTCTCGACCGAGTTCGTTGGCCAGCCTCATGCGCCATCTTGTTTCAAAATGGCGGCCAATTAAAAAAAATTAAATTTATAAAATTTCAAAACCTTGTACAAAATTTATAAATTGAAAAAAATGTTTCCGTTACGTGTTAGAACGTCATACAAGGATTCTGGAACATTTTTTGTTTTTGCTATATCTTTAAAAAATGGCTGAGATATGGAAGTTTAAAATTCTAGGGTGGCTGAGATTTTGAAACAATCAGATATTTGTTATGCTGTAAGTCTCGTATTTAGGAACCGATATGAATGTTACTGATCATCTGTACAGAACAAACTAAGATCTCGACCGAGTTCGTTATCCAGATTCATGCAGCATCTTGTTTCAAACTGGCGGCAAGTTATTATTTTTTTTATTAAAAAACAGTATAAAAATTATAAATTGAAAAATTAGTTTCCGTAAATTGTTATATCGTGATACAAGTATTCTGGAACATTTTTGGTTTAGGCTTTATCTTTAAAAAATGACAGAGATATGGCAGTTTGAAATTCTAGGTTGGCTGACATTTTGAAACAATCTGATTTTTGTTATGCTGTAACTCTTATGCTGAAATGCCCATTCAAATTCAATAGTAAAGAAAACTGGGATTGAATCTCCTATAATTGGGTTCCAAGAAATTTAGCTTCGGCTGTTTGAGTAAAATTAGTTGAATTTTTAAAAACATGGACTGTGAAAGCTACCATTTCCTCCCGGTTCAGGCCGGAAGGACTTTTTTACTTTCTACTAGGTCGATCATTTTTTTATATACCGCTAACCAGGCCCCTACCTGCCCGGCATGAATGCCTAGCTTGACGGGTTGATACCTGGGTGTGGGGCGGAAATCGCCTGATCACAGCAGGGCTGTGATCCACCTGACTATAGATTTGTTGACATCGCTGCTGTGCTTGCTCTCTTGTGGTTTGCTACAGTTATCTTTGTTTGCCGGTTCAAGGTTTCTGTTTCACTTTGTTGAATTGACAGATTTAATAGGTCTCGTAATTTAGAACCTTGATCAGGTCACGAGACCCTCACCTGACTAGGCACCCCTAGAGGTATAATTCACAGGTAACTTGGAGGGCATTAGCAATTAGCGTACATAGATTTTCATATTTGTCGTCTCTGTTGACTTGTCACGCTCATGGTGGATTGTCGCTGTAGTGTTTATCGCCTTTTTTAGGGGGCTGATTTCACTTTTCGTTTTTATTTGTCTCTGACAGGGTTTTTCGTAGGGGGTCGATTATTAGCTATATATACAATCAATGATTTTTTAAAATTCTTTTTATATTAGAAAAAAATGAAAAGTTTAAAAAAAATGTCGAAATCACTGCAGTGCAACAACAGCAACAACAACAAAAAAAAATAATAATAATAAAAAAATATAAAAATAAATAAAATGTAAACTCATCAAAGGCAGGTCAAACCATACATTTAACACAAATGACAGGATTAAGGAGGTTTCGAGCTCATTCATTTGCTCTCACTCAATAGTTTTACTATTATACAATATTTAATAACATTTAAAAAACTGCATTTTACTCATCATGGTTTTTTTGTAGAAGAGTCCCATGCAACGAAAGAGAAAGGACGAGATACTGCCCGTTCTTAGTTGCTTTTCAGTCAATTTTGATCACATGGCAGTTAGGTAATTGGTGGAAAAAGAACTGTTTTAATCATACGGCAGCCAAGAGGGGTGAAAGTATTGCTGCCTTTTAGTGCATAGAAATGTATGATGAAATGACATATATAACAGTCGCAACAAATTCTACATAGTTTTGGAACGACAAGAAATTATTACCAGTATTCTATAATAAATTATGAAAATTAAAACCCTTTGCATTAGCGAAAACAAGCAAGATTTAACTTAGAAAGCTTGTATAGAAGCATTTAGTGTATGTTTTGTTCACTTCAAGAAAAGAAAGAGTTGAGCACCTTCTAATGAGGTGCTTTTCTCAGACTGAAGACCACAAAATACAAATATATCGAATAAGCACTTATACAGGGTGTCCCATAAATAGCGCCCAAACTCTGCACATCCAGATTCCTCGTTAAGAGTACATAAAAAATGCCCAAAGAACTGTACTTGTACGATCCACAGTGTACGAGAAATACGTGCAATATACGAGAATATACGTGGTCCGAGAATATATTTCCGAGAATATCCGTGTTATTCTTATACAACTGAATACATATATTGTACAATATCCACACATTCGTGTTCTGTAGCGATAGATCATTTCGAGCATTTTACTTTACAGGGTGATATTATATTATATTATATACAAATATTATTGTTTTTTTCGATTTTTTGTTGTTTCCCTCATTGCCCTCCTGTTCGAATCGTCATTGATGGTCATTTCATATGAGGTCAAGCATATTCTTTATAATATTGATGTTTTAGAAGAATCCGACATGTATATCTTTAAATATTCGAGAAAATGTATAAAATTGAAAGTGTCCGGTGACGAACGGCCATATAGTGTATATCACTCAGGTGCACTACAAGAGGCTTACTATAGAATATAGTGTGCATAGCGTTTATAGTTTCTTTACAGGGACACTCCGAAAAATTCCGTTACATTACGGTATAAGGGGGAAAATCGTTTGCGGTTTATTTAAATAATGTTTCACTATTTCAAACATATTGAAATTGATATATAGCACTGAGGTGGATACAAAAGGCTTTCTATATAATACTGTGTACATCATCGTTCATTTACGGGGACACACAAAAGAATTCTGTTAACGTGCTGTCTGTTAACAATGTGCTGGAAGTGCGTTTTTAGTTGCGGAACGCGTTTTAAAATTAAAATACTGTTTTGCCTATTGTGTTTAAAATCTATAGATCACATATAGGGCAGCACAAAATATTTCGAATCCATCTTATTTGACTGATATAAAATATTAATTTCATAAAACTACTTCTAAGTTAATTTATCTCCTAAATCAAGTATTGCAAACACACCCAAGCTTTTCTCGTATGGAACTAAATAATAATGTGAATATTCAGAAGTTGATATATTTAATCGCAAACACTGTCAATATATTTAATAATTTTCTGCTTTTTGTTCTTGGGTGACTTTCAGAATTTTATCTGAAAAAAAAAGCTGCGTCGGAAAAATAACGAACTCTGTTAAAAACACTTTTTATGTTCATGTCAGTTGAAGGACAGGACCTAATTTTTAAAAATGAGTTATGCAACTTTTCCAAAAAACTATGTTCATTTTTAATAAAATTGATATACTTTTTCAAAGTATGATGTAGTAGAATTTTTACGCAGCTGTTAACATGTTTATTGTTTCGACTTCAAAAATATAAAGTTTGTTTTTTCTTTTTAAGTTTTTAAAATGAAAAAATATGGTACACACATCAGAAGATCGCGAGATGTGAAAACAAATACAAGAATTATTTGTAAATATCCCCTCATTTTATACTTTCTTCTATTTTAACAAGAAGAAATTACTGGATTTATGAAAAATTTTGGCTTCCGGTTTTCGACGGATTTATGCGTTTTTATAAGGCCCTGAACACAATTTGACTGTTTTTAGAAACTGTCTGTCTGTGTTTGTGGCTGTGTGGCTGTACGTGACAAAAATTTTGTGGGACCTCTATCTCAAAACTAATGCACGGAGTTTAATAAAATTTTATATTCTGTTAGAACTTGGCAGAGATAGACGTTTATTATGTTTTGGCGTAAATAGCCGAACAGGCGGCTCTACTATGCTGCATTTTTCATGATATTAACGATAGCTACATCTCAAGAACTAATGCACAGAATTTCATCAAACTTCAGATTCAGTTAGACGTTGTCATAAGTTTTTGTTGACTAGGTTTTTGTGTAATTATCCCAGCAAGTGGCACTGAAATGCTGCATGTTTCAGGATTTACATGATTATAGGGATATTCATATCTCAAGAACTAATGCACGGGATTTAATAAATCTTTAGATTCAGTTAAACCTTGACATAAATTGGTGCTGATAAGGTTTTCGTGTAAATCCTATAACAGAGGGAGCTGCTTTTTTAGATTCTAAAATGCATAATAAAAAAAAAAAAAAAAAAAAAAAGCTTTCTGGATTATTAACATGCATGACGTAGAAAAAAGTTTTGGGATTGGCAATCCGAGAAGTTCTTATGTTTTCTTTTCTGTTATAGAAATTGTTAATAGAACTGATTAAAATGCATAAGATTTTCTGAAATTGAAAACGATTCTTGAAAGTTTTGGGTGAATGAAATCATTTTGAATGTTTTTAAAAGTATTTCATATTTTGTTACATGGGTTTTAATTGTACTCGAAAAATTGCATTTATGGTTAAACAAAAAATAATATGATAAACCTTTGTTATATTAATATTCTGAAGTACTTAGTTCAATTTTGAAAATTGCTTTATTATTAAAAAAAGTTTTTTATATATAATATATTTAATGTATAATGTATTTGATAGATAATATTTTTATGTATATTATATTAAAAATATGATATATTTTATAGGTAGTATTTTTATATGTAATATGTTTGATATATATTATATTTTTATATAGAATATATTTTCTATGTAATATTTTAGATAGAATACATTTTTGGTATATATATATATATATATATATATTCTTTTTTTTTTCTAGAAAGAAAGAAATATATAGGAATACAGTCTGAAATAATTTCATTGGCATCTAAAACAGGTTTTTTGTTTATATTTTGAAAAAGAAAATAATGCTAATATCAGAGTCTATCAATCGACTTAAGGTAAAGCTAGGAGAGTCTGCGCACAAATCAAAAGAATAACAATAAAAAATCTAAATATTAATTTTTTGCTAAACTATTCATGGATAATTTTTATTTTATTTGTTTTTTATTCATTTCCATTGCTATTTTGTTGTTATGTTGCAATTTAATAGAACAGTTGTAATAAAACGAAGAAAGTTATTTTACGCAATCTGTCCTTACAGGGTTGGTGTGATTGCGCAAATGGGTAGGAGAGATTGTTACTAATAATAACTACAATTAAATTGTTAACAATATTAATTACACTTAAATGACATTGTTCTAAGGTTTTTTTGAACAAATATTATTGTATTAGGAGTGAACACTTAACCTAATGATTAAAGAATCAGAAAAAGGAAATAATTTAAAAAACGAATAAAAAATTTTAATTAAAGGAAAAAAAAATAAAGAATCAGAAAAAGCATGTCCAGATAAGATTACAAAATAACATTAAGTTACTTAATAACACGTTTAGCTTAAAATTAGTCCATTTTAATTTTTCATTCTTTTATGCAAATTTACCAATAAGCTGCGTAATCTCTCCTAGCATGGAAATTAATGGGAACAATGCGCCATCTCTCCTAAGTAGCAGATGCACAAACTCTCCAATTTCGGTAGGAGAGATTGCGCGGCCTTTTTTATAAACATGGCCGCTATTAAAACGAACCGTTGATGTTCACATTGTTAGTCTAGATTAGTAGCTTATGAGAAATTGTTTAAGTTAAAAATATTTTGTACTACTGTCATTGTATAGAAATTCTGATGAATAGCTATGAAAATTCAAGCACTTACTTTGGAAAAACAAAACAAAATAGCATTGCTTTATCTTAGTCGCTCAAAAAAATTAACGTGCACTTTCCAGTAGACACAACACTACTCCTGTTGTACAACTACCTGAAGTCGCTACGCGCTCACTCTACTTTCCCCCCCGAACCTCTATGTGCGCAATCTCTCCGACCGCGCCATCTTTCCTAGATTTACCTTATATACAAATTTAATTAGAAAAGAAAATTAACACTAAAATATTTCCTTTTATTTTATTTAACCTAATTAATATCTTTTAGCACCTTTTTAGTAAAATAAAATCATTTATTTGGTTTTGTATATTTTGTAAAGTTTAATGCTAATTAATATCTTTTGTATTATATTCGAGTTTTTCAATAGTAATTTTACTTATCTTAAATCCTCCTCAAACAAAAATAATTTCAGAAAGCTACAGTAATTTTGGAATTTCAAAGAAAAATATAAAATTTTCCAATATGAAAATTAAATAATAAGGAAAATATCCGGAAGGTGATAATTAATCGATAAAATTATTTTCTTTACGGCTTCTTGAAACACTTTCAAAATTTAATCTGCAAAATAAGGAATTTTGTAAAAATAATTATCGTGTTCATGACAACTGACGAACAAGATTTAATTTTTAAAAATGTGGAAAGCATCTTTTCATAAAAAGTGTTTGGTTCATAAAAAAATGATTCTGTTAAAATTTGACTCATCAGAAATTTTACACATGAGCTTATCATTTCAATTTTCATAAAATTAATATTTCCAGCTTTTCCTTTCATTTTTTAAGAGGTAAAATGTATTAATCATCAGATGGTCGAAAGATATGAAAACTATTACCACTATTAACTTTAGATATCCATTCATTGCACAATTATATTTTTTTCTGTTTGAAAAATTGATAATAAATATGCATAAGAGTTTCAGAAAATGAAAATGAGTTTTGAAAATTCTTTGTAAATAAAAGTATTTTGAATGTAATAATAATAATAATAATAATAATACTTTGTACTACCCATTTTTTCAGACATTATTTTATTTACAAACACATAAGCAAGCAGTGTACATGTCTAAAAACATAACATCAGTGACTGAAGATGCCTGAGAGCGACAGGAGAAAATATTTTTACTGTTTAACAATTTTTAACAGATTGACTAGTTTTGTGTAGTTTTAAAAGTATTTTTAAGCCTTTTAGACAGGTACATTGCTTGTTTATGTGTTTTTAAATAAAATAATGTCTGTAAAAAAAATACAAACTGTACAAATAATTATTATGTTATTAATTACATTATGAACGATCATCGGTAAAAAAGTATTTTGAATGTTTCAAAAGTATTTAATATTTTGTTACACGGATTTGAATTCTAATCGAAAAATCGCATTTATGTTAAAGATAAAATGATATTATAATACATTATTAGATTAACATCTTAAAGTCCTTTTCGAATCTAGCGTTTTTTCTTTCTTTTTTTAAGGTTCCAACGCTAAAACGAAAATTTTAGAATTCATAGCTTTTTCTAAGTTTTTTTTTTCTTGACTATATTATTTTTCTACGAGCAAATTCACACACAGAAATAATTTGAAACATTTCATTGGCTTTCTAAAGCAATTTTTGCTTACATTTTAAGGAATAAAATAGATAACGAGCAGATAAGACCGAGCTATGCTCGGTCAAAATTAGCTCTGAGTTCAAATATCATGACGCATCACCAAAATGACCCGCTAATAAATTTTCTCGAACATGTGTCCAAGCCGAATTGTCTTCTCGTTCCCTTAAGCTTTAGGACACTAAATTTAGTGTAAATCATCTTATCAGTTTTTAAGATAAAATAGCTTGACCCATAATGTCCCATGAGTAAAATGACTCACTCATTGAATATTCTCGAAAATGAGACCTAGCCCAACAGTCTTCTCGTGCCCTAAAACCATAGGATGCAAAATTTAGCCTAAATAGTCTGAGCCATTTTTTAGATAAAATTAGCTTGACCCACAGTGACCGAAAAATGACCCACTAATCTAATTTTCTCGGACATGTGACCTAGCCCAATTATTTTGTCGTGCCCGAAACTAGCAGGATACAAAATTTAATCAAAATCGTTAGAGACGTTTTTGAGATAAAATTAACTTGACCCGCGTTGACCCCAAAATGACCCACTAATCGAGAGTTCTCGAACATGTGACCCAGCCCGATAGTCTTCTCGTGCCCGAAAATGGTAAGATACAAAATTTAGTCAAAATCGTTTGAACCGTTTTTTAGATAGAATTAGCTTGACCCTGACCCTGACCCATGATGACCCAAAATGACCCACTATTCGAATTTTCCCGAACACGTGACCTAGCACAATGGTTTTCTAGTGTCCCAAAACGGTAGGATACAAAATTTCGGCACAGTCGTTAGAGCCGTTTTTTAGATAAAATTTGCATATATATATATATATATATATATATATATATATATATATAACCACACGCAAGATATGCTCGTATTAGAATATATGATAATGATATTACCAGAATCCTTAAAATTTAAAAAATATGTTTTATCAGTAAGGCAAAATATATAAGTAGAAGGATTTTAAAAAGTCCTTCCGGCCTGTACCGGGAGGAAAAGGTAGCTTACATAGTCCAAGTTTTTAAAAATTCAACTCATTTTATTCAAACACCCGAAGCTCAAATGCTTGGAACCCAATAATAGTAGATTCAGTCCCGGTTTTCGTTAATACTGAATTTGAATGCGAATTTCAGCATGACAGTTACAGCATAACAAAAATTAGATTGTTTCAAAATGTCAGCTATCCTAGAATTTCAAACTGCCATATCTCAGCCTTTTTCTAAGATCTTAACGGATATAACACTTAACGGAAGCAGATTTTTAAATTTATATTTTTTTTTTACATCCTTTTGAATTTTTACAAATGTGAAAAGTTTTAACTGGCCGCCATTTTAAAACAAGATGGCGGATGAAGCTGGTCAACGAACTCGATCGTGACCTTGGTATGTTCTATACACATACTCAGTCACATCTAAATCGGTTCATAAATAAGAGATTTACAGCACGACAAATGGAATATATATATATATATATATATATATATATATATATATATATATATATATATATATATATATATGTATTAAACAAATAAAAAAATTTTTGCCGTTGGCCTCATCAAAACTATACTTCTGTGTAAATCCCAATATTCTAAATTATTTTCTCGTTCCAGTATTTCGATTGTCAAAATTCCACCGTGCTAAAATACTTTATTCTAAATTAATTCTCTTAAAAAAATGGCTCTGATCGCGCTGTTATATTAAAATTACGCACTTTTGTTTCATTAAATAAATGCATCCTAGAATTTAATTCTTTTAAAAAACACCAATCCCCCAGCTAAAAATATTTTAACTCTCTTGAAATAACAACTTATATCTTTTTATTTTCTTATTTTTATTTCCCTATGTTTTCTGACAAAACAATATTCTTTCTCAAAATTATGAAAGCTACTTCAGTCTCAATGTAAAATATCTTGGCATCTTGCCCATGCTCGATAAAACCTACGTATTTTTTTTTCTTTCTTCTCTTCTTATTTATTCGAAGGAATTAGATTTTGCGGTAATGTTCTAGAAGTATTGTATTCCCGCGTTTTTTTTTCAGATTACGGTCATATAGCTTCGAAATTAGAGCGCCGGAAAAATTAGTTTACAAGTTTCTTCATGGTATTAAAATCATCATGTATGGATTTAGCAACGTAATTAGTAAAGCATGGCCATTTTCTTTTACTTCAAATAAAAAGTGAACTGGAACGAACTGCCTCTTATTTGCATTCTGTACGTACACTATGAAGTGAATTCTCGGCGCCCGTCTGCAAATTGCTCGGAGGAATACCTTGCCTGGATAATGTTTCTACAAAAAATATGGTGATACAAGTTAAATCGTGACATATATATATATATATACATATTAGCATTTGAACGGACAGTGGTTTTGGGGTCTGGGGGTCATGATCGATGAAAATATAATAAAATGTTTTAGAATTGCTTTCTTCCGAACGTCTGCAATAGGTAGTTTTTTGTAATGAAAGCTACCTAAAATATTTTTTATATTTTAATCTATTAATTGACAAATGTCATATTATGATCGTGATTTTTATCGCGTTCGTGTCTAGCACCCGATTAATGGTAATTAATTATTCATTGAAGATTATTTTGCCTTACCAGTATTTTTGTTATCTGAATGTAAAAACAAGTAATATATATATTTTTAAGTCAATCCCTACTTTTTAATCATAAATATATAAAATAAACCCGTGCAGCATTAACGTCCCACGTTATCTTTATTGAACATTATTTTATAATCATCGTTGTGATATTTTATTTATGTGGCACCACTAATTTGAGATAAATCTTTCATTTCATTTATGAAAACAATGGGAGGAATTTTTTTCTCCCATTTAAAACTAAAATTAATTAATTAAATTTAATTAATGAATTAATATTTGAAAAAACTGTATTAACATAAAGTGTCATCCACTACAAGTTTAAAACAATTTATTTGAACTTGAGTGGATGAATAGAAAATATTTTATTAACGATTGAAAATTTGAACAAGATATTTTCAGAGAGAGTGTGAGCTAATAGTAGGAATTTAATAATGACTTCATTTATGTTTTAGCATTTAGTAATAGTTTAGCATTTAGGAAATTGAAAAACAATTCAGAACCAAAAGGCTTAATGTTACTTTTACTTATCTTAAATCATCCTAATAAAACATTAATTTCACAGAGCAACAGAACGTTTGATATTTAAAAGGCAAATGTAAAAATTTCCCCATGAAAATAAGTAAAAATTTAAATATTCAGAAAATGATATTTCATCGACGACACATTTTGCTTTTCAGGAATTTTCTTTCAGTAAATATTGTGTATGAAAAATAATGAACTTTGTTATAAGACTTTTCATGGACGCGTAAGTTGAACAACAAGACTTAATTTTTAAAAGTGAATTATGTATTTTTTCATAAAAAAGTGTGCAGTTTAAAAGAGGATGTTTTTAAAAATATGATTTATGAGGATTTTTACGCAGCTATTAGCATTCTTATTGTTTGAACATTTCAATAATGGGTTTAGTCACATTTTATTCTTACAGGAAAATTGACTTATTCATCAGAATACCACAAGACACGAATACCTTTGTTCCTTTAACTATCTATTAATTTTTGTATAATTTTTCTGGTATAAAAGATGGTAATAGAAATGATGAAAACGATTTTTTAAATGTGATTCTCAAATAACAAAAAAAAAAAAATTCCTTTGTGTATTTCAATTATATTCTCAAAATCCCATTTATGGTTAAAAACAAAATTATACATAACCCAATAATAGATTAAAAGTTTTGATACCCAAAAAAGTGATTCCAAAGTTTTAATAAAATTAGTATAAGACTCTAAAGCGAGTTTTAATTCTAATTGTAATATTACATTTATGGTTAAAGACAAAATTGTATTATAAGGAAATATTAGATTAAGATTCCAACTGCCCATTTTTTAGTTGCCTTTGTAAAATGGTTGTAACATCTCAAAAAGGTTCTAGAATTTAAGAAACTGTCCTGAATATATTTTTTTCTATACTATTTTACTAAGAGGCAAAACAAATGGCCAAAATAACTTGAAGCATTTTCATTGGCTTCTAAAAGATTTTTTATTTATATTTTGATGAAGACAAAAGATCTGATATTATTAGATTTATAATACAAAGGTAAAAAAAAATGGTTTATAAAAATCTATTTCAGAAAACGGAATAAATATAAAAATATTTATATTTATATTTTTTATTTATCTAATATGTGTCAGATAAGAGATATTTACTTATTTTAAAACTATACCTATAAGAGGTTTTGTTCTTAATGACTGACTGATTTATGAATGCAAAGTATACACTGCGTTAAAAATTTGCAGCAAACTGTCCAGCCATTTGATCGTTTTTATAGAAATTGGTTATATAACCGTAATTTAGCTTTTTAAAATTATATTATTGCCCATGCCCATATTATGGTGAAATTATAGTTAAATTATGGTTGTGTAACTGTTTTCTATAACAGATGCCAAATGACTGGACAGTGTATCAGTTCAGAAAACGGACAGACTGGACAGTTAGACTGGACAGTTTAGACTGGACAGTTTATCTAATTTTGCTGCAAATTTTTAACATTGCAATGTATTGAAGCTAGAAATGGAGTATGTATTCATAACATATAATAGGTATCCACTATGAAAGGAAGGATTTTTCGAAAGTTATCTCCTAAGACGGTTTAAACGGGTGTCGAGTGTTAAGTCATTTCGCAAAATCTCAGCAGCAGTTTTAGGTGGGATTGTGATATGCAACATAAAAAATATACTGAAAAATTGTTAAACACGTAGCTCAGTGATTTTCGAAATTTAACCCCCGTGGGTTTGAAAGTTAGTGTTGAAGATCATAAACAAAATATTCTTCTGTAATCGGGTCTAAACTAAAATTTTGTAATTTAGCAAGTGTGGTTTGGGGCAAAACTAATTTTACTGATGTGACCATTGTTTCAACTCTCGTATTCTTGAAACTATATTTTTGTGAGCATTGCTTATGTTTGTCGTTGAAATTGGCTATGGGTCCAAGTATGGAAGATTAGACAAATAAGACAATTGCTTCTAATTTTGAATTAGGTATCTTCTGCAAAATAATTCCTGTAGAATTTATTTTAATTTCATATTTTATAAATAGCTTTTGCGCTTTTCGCGTTTTAACGACCGAACTTCATTTTTTATACAAAATACAATACATTTAATACCTCTTCAAAACACACATTTTATAAGTAGATATTGTTGTTTCCATACTGATCACCATATTAACGATTTATGTAACGGCGCTCGCAGCGTACAGATACTTATTATACGTATTGCTAAATAGCACATTAGTTTATAGGTGTGAAGTACGCATAGAGTATGTTAAAATGTTTGTCGTTTTAACGAAGTTCACAGAGTCTCGTAATAGTGGGTTGGGTTGATTATTGACGGCCAATTATCTACACTTGGGATATAGGCCCGGGGAGAGTGCCCTTAGTGGGGGTTTTTCTAAGGGATCCTAACCCGTATTTACGCATGGATAAATCCACGGCTCGAAGAAAACCACGAAAAATCCGAACGATTAGGCCGACGGGCGCGATTGGGATCGAACCCAGCACCTCCCGTCTACCAGCTTCGAGAGCAGAACCTCTCAGCCACTGGTGGGGCCTCGTAATAGTGATTAATGATTTTAGATGAATAACGTTTTAATGATTTATATCACACAAGACTGTGAAACGCACAGGGCCCCATTATTTTGATCACAGTCTGAATGATTTATGTGCGCGAAATGCACAGGTCCCGGTTACAATAATCGCTATATTTTGATTTACACATTTTTGTTTATTTTACGCAGGAAACCCATTTCCTCCTAGATTAGCACGGGCAACTGCTATGCATCCTTTTAAAATAACAATTTCACAGAAAATCCATAAATTTCGTCACAGACATATGTAAAGTTTTATCCTAGGAAACTAAATAAAAGCGAACATATACGGAATGTGATATTTAATCGATGACACTCTTGATATTTTCTGTCTTTTCTAAACTCAAATCTTCATCTGAAAATGCTGTGTTTAAAGTAAGTTTTATATAATTTGATTAAGAAGCAAGATGGCATCATCAGATTCTATAAAAAAGAAAAAGTAGGTTTATGAAAAATGTTTTATTAGGAAACAGAAGTAAAAGTATTCTTGTGTTATATTTTATCTTCATTAATATATTTTTTCATTATGTTAGAGATTTTTAATATAAAACTCATTTATCTTAATACATCCCCCCAAAAAATGTTTTCACAGAGCAACTGTACGTTCGGTTTTTCAAAGATGTAAAATTTTCTACTAAAAAACTATGTCGTAACGAAAACATCTCTATTCAGAAGGTCATATTTAATGGTGACAATGTTAATTATTTTCTGTTTTTTGAAAGACTTTTAAAATTTCAGCCGAAGTATGTTGTGTCTGAAAAAGAAAGAACTTTTTAAAAGACTTTTCGTGTTCATGTCATACAAAAGACATCACTTAATTTTTAAAAGTGAGTTATGCAAGTTTTCCGAAAAAAATGTGCGGGAATCAAAAACTTCGTTTTTCATATGTGACTTATGTTTTTCCGCAGCTGCTAAGAGGTCCATTGTTTCGGCTTTTCAGAAATAAGTTTCATCAATTTTATTTTTAGATTTTATGAGAAACAAAAATTTCTATGAAGCTTAAGAAGAATCCTAGATATAAAAGTGTTTTGAGTATAACATTTGTATTTTAGATTTATGTTAGTATTTTTATCTTAAATTAGCTTACATTAAAATGAAAAAAAAATCTGTAAAAAGCGACATATGTTTCTTAATCTAGGATATATAACTATAAATAATATAATCACAAATGAAAATATACAATAGTGTCTTCCGATTTACCCACGATTCCGAAAGGCATTCTTGATCTTTAGAAACAACAGAAACTAATATATTTTCGTGATTTAAAGACGCATTTATAAAAACAAAGTTTAATTTGTTGCGAATGATTTTCGGAAACGTTTCTATATAGTTTTTATAGTGTATTAATCAATTTCCTCAACTTGGAATATAAGGTTTTTGGATGCTATCCATTCTCAAGTAGTCATTTTCATGTTCAACAAACATGTCGTACAGACAAACGTGATAAATTAACAGCATTAGCATTAAAATTATTTTCTTGCTCTTGCATGGATAAATTTAGTTACGCAGCTGAAAATGTTTATAACATCCGAAAAACGATAGGCTCTTTTGAGAAAACTCATTAATACATTATAACATTAGACATTAACTCATTATATATATAAATATATATATATATATATATATAAGAGAAAAGCAAAGAAACTAACAAAATAAGAAAGAATAAATAAAAAGAAAAGTACCCAGTTAAACGGATGGCATTGAGCTCACAGGCTAATCACAGGCTATTCACACTAATTTACTCTTATTTCAAAGAATAACGACACTTGAAAAATAAAGAAATCGACAATAAACCTGTATACCAAATTTCAAGCAAATTGGATAATTCTGAATGAAATTCTGCACCCATTTAGCCAAAATAAGGAGGGAATAATCCCCCCCTCCCGTTTTCCCGTTTATACTTAACTAATGAACCCCCAAAAGTAATCAGGGAAGCGCCTTATCAGAATACACCTGTATACAAAATTTGAATCAAATCTGATAATTCCGAATGAAAACTCATTTATTTAAACTAAGGAGAGGGGGATTAGCCCCCGTTCTCCACTTTATACTTAACCAATGAACCCCCCAAACTAATCAGGGAAGCGCCTTATCAGAATGAACCTATGTACAAAATTTTGAAGCAAATCGGATATTTCTATCAAGAGTTATCGCGTTACGTACATACACACGTACGTAAGTACATTCAAAACCTGCGGAACATTAGCTCTCAGGCTTTGATGGCCTGTGAGCTAAAACTTATTCGGAAATCTTTCTGAAAATAGGTGGAAGTAAAAGAAAGTTTGTTTTTATAAATGCTTCTTTCAATATCTAAAATGAATTGGTTTTTAAGGTTTCTAAAGATAAGAAAACGCTTTCCGGAAGCGATAACTTGGATGTGGATATTGTTTATTTTCGTTCGTGGATATATTACATTTTCGTGGTTTAAGAAAAGTTTTCTTCTTACAGTGCAATTTCCACATATGACAATATTATATGTTAGAACATCCTACACAATAGAATGAACAGGTCTAAAGGGTCGTGTGAAATCACAACGGTTTCGAGCCGAGTTCTGCATGAAATCACTGTGTTTAGCCCTGGGTTGTGTTGAATGTAAATTGTTTTTGCAATTTGTATTATGGATATTGTTTGGTTCTTGCGGACCAGATTGTCTATAGATATTTTGCTTCTGGTCGATATAGGAATGTGTTTTGTTTTTAGTGGGTCGATTCAAAATTACACTGATCAACAGTAGTCATGTCACATGATCTGTGGTAAGTAATCGTGTTTTGATTACCTAATTTTACTACGAAACTGCAGTTACTCTCTTTCAATCACCCCTAGTTTTCAGTTTTCTTGTGATAAGGTCAAGTTCATTTTGGGCATTATCTGGATAAATGCATATGAACAGCCTCGAATAAAGAGTGTGAGGTGTGGTCAGAAAGTAAAACACTTGTAAAGCTTTCTGATGTATTTTTTGTGCCACTCTGTATGAAATTGGTCCTTATACAAAAATTTTGTAAAGAGAAATTCCCCAGAATGAGTGATGCTAAAATTAAAGAGGAAACTTCCGTAGGAACACAAATCAGGGAATTAATAAAAGGTCCGAAATTTGAAGACAAATTGAACGTTTTAGAAAAATTATCATGGCAATGTTCCAAAAATGGGGTTACGAATTTTTTGTGCAACCATAAGATAGATAGCTATAAGAAGTTGGTTAACGTGCTTCTAATAGCATATAAAGCTATGGGTTGCAATATGTCGCTTAAAATCCATTTTTTAGGCTCGCATCTCGATATTTTATCGGATAATATTGGGACTACTATCAGCTTTGAACACGGAGAAAGGTTCCGTCCAAGGATTTTGGCCGACTTCTGCTGGACTATGAAAAGAGACTAACCAGACGCCAAATATTGCAAAAAAATCATAGTTAATAAATTTCTAATGTTCATGTTTCTGGTAAACCATTATTTTTTTTCTTTAAAAATAATTTTTCTTTAACAAATTTTATTTATTGGTGATCGAAATTTCAAACCTGCTTATTTTTACCGACTACATTCTATAGTAGATTAATTTTTGACACAATTATTCATATTGGTAAAGAACCTGTGATTTATTCTGTTGTGCTGATTTAGATGTCAGGCCAGATGCTATTATAAGTAAGGTTAACTGGGTAAATTAGTTCAACCATACTCGTCCGGGATTGTTCAGTTGGTAGAGCATTGGCAACCTCAACCAAAGGATCCCGGGTTCGAATCCTGGCCCGGAAATTTTCGTTCGGTTGGAAAGATTACATCTGATATAATATCCTATGTAATTCAAAAGCACTTGCAAAGCTCGTAGGGCATGACAAAGATTAAACTTTGTTAACCAGTGTTATTTGTTGCAAATGGACTTGGGGATGTGTTCTTTTGTTCTTACAGGTCTTGTTGTCGCTAAATGTTTTGTTGCCGGTCGATTTAGGAATGAGTTTTTGTATTTTTTTTGTATCGTGTTACTCTAAAGTTTTTATTGTAGCTCTGGGTCTATTTAGGGACGTGTTTTGTTTTTAAAGGTCAACTGGAATCTAAAAATTTGGATGCAGGTTAAATTATGGACGGGTATGGGTTTTTGCGAGTAGAGGTGGGATAACCCTAACCTTTCCACATTACTAACCAAAATTTCAAACATTATTCTTCAGGTACTAATGTTAAGATTTTTTAAACATGCATTACCAATATTGTGTGAAAAATATATATCCAAAATTGTCAAATTTTTGCTACACGAGAAAGCATTTCAAGAAACATGAATGTGCATAAATTTCCATAATGGGCTAATATTGCAATATATTCATATCATTTTCAAAGACAATAAATTTCACGATTGTAAATTATTTAACCAATTTTCATTTGTAATTCCAATAAAATGTTTGAAATAAAATGACATCTTTGAAAATGGGAGGTATAACATATTTTTAAGTAGAACTCTTCTGTCAACACATTTAAATGTACTTTTTGCTACATATACCGATGCATATATATATTTTCTCGATGTCATCAATTTTGATGATAGTTATTTCAGTGTGCACTTTTTGTTTAATGTTTCTCTCTGAACTATTTTCTTAAAGCACGTGTTGATTCAAAGCTATATATCGCTATCTATATATTTATGTTAACATTAAAACTTTTTCTTTGAAGCATGTTATTTATCTGCATTGTAAAGCAAAAGCATGTTCGTTAATAATACTGACATCATATAGACGTTGACAACTACCCGACCTATTAATTTTGCTTTTATCGTAAACTTATTAACTTCTAAACATCGTATAACTTTAATTTTTACACCGTCGAATAGGGATATAAAATTTAGTTAGAAAAGCAGCAAAAAGTCGATTTATAAACACTCTTCTTAATCATTTAAAATAGGAAACTCATATGAGGTCTACGTGCGCGCGATGTTTAAACAATTACATTTCATTATTTCATGAAACTGGGCATCCATAAAAAAATATTTTTAAATATATTATTAGATTCAAAATAAGCTTACTAAAAGATATGATACAAACAATATTGAAAATCGCGTTAAAAACATATGCATAGATCTAACAATGAAAAACATTCAAAATTAAACTCATGGATCGAATTTTGTATCATTATTAACTATACAACTACTATAACATAAAAAGAAAACTAAAATAATATTTTTTTTTATATAAAACGAATTATTTTTTACAATTTTAATTCTCAAAAATTAATTTAAAGAAAAATCTTGCTTACTGACAATAAAAATCGATGAAAACGATGGAAGAAGATGGAATAAGATTTCCTTGAAAAGCAAATGGTTTTTACTTTTAAAGTATTTTTAATGTTTTGAAATGCATTTAAGTTCTTGCTACAAAAATTAGATAATTCTACTAGCAAATTTGGAGTTGTAGTTTAAGAAAAAATGATAGTGAAATCCATTATTAGATTAAGATTTCAAATGCAATGTTAAGTTTATTTGTTTTTGCTAAATGTTTTAATCTTTTGCAAAAAGCTTTTAAAGCTTAATACGGGAGTATTTGTTTTCTGTGGAGGTGATTTTTATTTTAAATAAGAAAACACAAAAATGTTCTTAAATATTTTCATTGATTTTCTCATCATTTTTTTCTTGAATTCACCGAAACAATCATATTAAAAAATAATAATAATTTTGTTTTGGTTAACTGAAGAGAAAAAACAGCATCTTGTAAATTATGTAATGTAGATATTTCATTGTTAAAATGTAATTTTATTATAAAGTTCGTTTAGAAGAAAATAGTCTTAGTATCTTCCGAAAAACTATGGTACTCTTCAAATATACGGCCTTGACTTGAGAAGGAAATGCGGGAGCATATTTTCTGGCAACCTAATCACTATTTCATAATAACAATTATTTTTTCAATATTTATACAATTTATTTTATATTAAGAAGCCATTTATCTATTTTTGTATACATACAGGAGTACATTGTATCTAAAAACAGTAATATACATATATATATATTCATATATCAACAAGCATAAAAGTTAATTAGGTTTGTATTCATAGCTGTTTTTTATCATTTGACAACAAATCTCACTTTCTGCAGCCGGAATTGCGCCAAGCCTTACAAAAAACGCCAAGGCCCCTACAGTTAGAAAGTACCCTATAATTTATGGAAAAAATAAATTTTACTGAAACTTTTTTATTAACGTCTTAGAAAAGAATTATTTTCTTTAATTAAATTTATACAACATAAATTCTTCTATGAAAGGTCGTGAAGAAAAATTTACCCCTACTTTCTCTGTCGCAAACCATTGTATAAAATTGTCACTGTTACCAATCGATTATTAACATCGTCTACTAATTAATGCTATACTGAAATTGCATCAAACTATGAAATTGTTCAATCGGAACACATAATTTTGAACTCATATTTGGATTTTCTGATAAACACTATCTTCAGATATCAAGCGTGCAGAGGTTTGATAAAGCAGTTTAAGAATTATGCAGGTTTAAATGTTTGAACTCCGATTGTTAAAATTATTTGCATTCGTAGCAAAACAGATTGCAACGCTGGTTGTTTTTAAAGCATAAATCAAAAACTACTTTGCGGAATGAAATGTAATTTTCATTTCGCTTATTTGGAGCTTCTAGAAATCGATTGCTGTTAAAAACTTCATAGGTATTCATAATTTAGCGAAAATTAATTTCAGTATAAGAGGGTTGATCCAGAAATAAGGTTCCGATCTAATTTACAACTAGGCAAAAATGTTTATTCTCATAGAAATTTACATTGTTGAAAAGAAGAAAGTTTGCGCTATCTCTCTACATAATCGCCATCTTTTTCTACGCATTTTTGTAGACGGTGCTCCAATTTCTGTATCCCAATGTCGTAAACCTCCGCCGACAACCGGTTGAGGAAGCGTTTCACCTCTTCTTTGACTTCATCGTCGCTCCGGAAACTTTGGACACCCAAATGTTCCTTGATCTTGGGGAACAAGTGATAATCACTTGGTGCAATGTCCGGACTGTAAGGTGAGTGGGACATGATAGTTCACCCAAATTGTGCCAAAAGTTCCTGGGTTTGACGGGAGACGTGAGGTCGGGCGTTGTCGTGAAGCAAGGTCACACCGGCTGTCAGTCGTCCTCGCTGGCGGATCTGGATAGCTCGCTTGAGTTTTCTTAGTGTTGCACAATAACTCGCAATTGGCGGGATCAAGAATGGGAACCTCCATCTCGGACGGCTGCTGAGTCAAGAATAAGCTGCGCAGCGAAGCGTGGCCGGGGGAATCGCGAGTGCGGGAACAGCCACGCACAGCTCTGTTGCCGTATTTCGTCTCGCACCTTCCCCTGCGGCAGGAGCTCTTTGGAAACCTTACTCCTGGATCGACCCCCGTATATACATGTAAGGTGTAGACGATTAGATTCTATTTAAGCAGCGTGCAGTAATTACTTGATTGCATAAGTTGTTTTTTGTCGGAGAAAAGCGATAAATATATTATACAGCCAACGAATTAAGGATGATACTCTCACATATTCAATGACGTTTGTAGTTCTATAAGCGTACATTGAACTAAAGAAGTCCTTCCGGCTTGTACCGGGAGGAAAAGGTAGCTTCCATATTCCATTTTTTTAAAATTCAACTCCTTTTAAAAATTCACCTCCTCCTTTTCCTCGGTTCACTCAAACACCCGAAGCTAAAATGTTTGGAACCTGATTATAGAAGATTTAATCCTGGTTTTCGTTAATACTAAGTTTGAATGCGCATTTCAGCATGAGACTTATAGCATAACAAAAATCAGATTGTTTCAAAATATCAGCCAACATAGAATTTCAAACTGCTGTATCTCAGCCATTTTTTAAGATAAAGCCAGAACAAAAATTTCTTCGGAATCCTTGTAACATGACCTAGCGATTAACGGAAACACCTTTTTCAATTTATAATTTTATTATACATCTTTTAATTTTTTTTTTTTTTTTTTAACTGGCCTCTATTTCGAAACAAGATGGCGCATGAAGCTGGCGAACAAACTCGGTCGAGATCTTGGTATTTTCTGTACATATGATCAGTCATATTCATATCGGCTCATAAATACGAGAGTTACAGCATAACAAAAATCAGGTTGTTTCAAAATGTCAGTCTCCTAGAATTTCAAACTGCCATAGTTCAGCCATTTTTTAAGCTAAAGCCAAAACAAAAAAATGCTCCGGAATTCTTGTATCACGTTCTAACACTTAACAGAAACATTTTTTTCAATTTATAATTTTTTGTACAACCTTTTGAATTTTAAAAATTTTAATTTTTTTAATTGGTCGCTATTTTGAAACAGGATGGCGGATGAAGCTATATATGTTAATAATATTGTTAATATTATATTTAATTTAACTATAGAGGGAGCTATTGATTGTATATTAATTTTACTTTCAGGAATTAAAATTGGATGGAGTAATATATATTCACGGATATAATTTTGTTATAAGTGTATTAAAACCAGAATTATTTTGTGTGTTTTTGAATCATTTTGTGTGTTTTTGAATCATTTTGTGTTTGGGTGTCATCGATGGGGTTGTGTTTTAAAAAAAGTGTGCTCTTAACTTGTCTTTCAAATCATTTCTCTCAACTCGACTTAGTCAACATGTATGATGCATTGCCATGTGGATGTGAATATTATGCAGAAGTTGTGACATTTTAAGGATTTTGTATAATTATTGTGAGTAAAATATTTTATCTACACTTTACGCGTTCATATTTCCAATTTTATTATTTCAAAACTGTTATCTCGGGGTAATTTCGTGAAGTGTTAAATACAGTTTTTGGGATAATCGATGTGAGTGAAATATATTGTATATTCTTAATGGTTTTTTATTTCCTATTTAAATATTTCCAAATTTTAATATTTCCAATTGTTGTCTGGTAATAATTCAGTGTACCTGGATGATTCTACTGATCTTAGCATTATGCCAGTAGAATTATGAAACACTGAATTATTATTTAAAACACATGTGGGTGCATCCAGGCTGATGAGTACATGTGCATGTGTTTATTCATATCCAATTCATATTTAATTCTCATGTGGTCCAATTTTCCATTGTATATGGTTCATATTTAATTTATTAATCCATTTGTATTTACTTAATTGCAACTCCAATTTATATATATATATTTTTTTTTTCCCTTTCTCTCTATTTCTTTTTTCTTTTTTCAATATTCTTTAGGTATGAGTAAAATTTGGCCAATTACCATTGAAGCACAAGCTATGGTAATATTATGTTTGCACATGTTAATTATTAGCTATGTGGTATTCTGTATACACAATATCATTAATTATCTCTTTGGAGATTTAAGTAGAATGATAATAGAACTTGATATGTTTTTTGAAATTCATAGATATTATAATTATATATATATATATATATATATATATATATATATATATATATATTAGCCGGTCTTCGCCCGTCTAGCCGGTCGTTTCCGTGTGTGGCCCAGAAACATAGTGCAGCGTACCACTCTGACTTCGCTTGGGGACCAGAAAGGACATTTTACATGCAACCAGAAAAATATAAATAGAATACTTTAAATTAAAAGTATACGGAAATAACTAATAAGAATATAAAAGTGCTTTTTTATAATAATTTTAAATAAAGATTTCGCGACATAAATATTTTTTATGAGCCCCCTGACAAAATACTACTGGGCCCTACCCGTGATTATCGTGGGGTGAGGCCCAAGTAGTACTTTGTATCTGGGCCCCACTCGGAAGCGACTGGCTAGTATATAATAAAAAATAAGCAATAGTTCTCTTTTCCGTCTAATCTTCTGCAATCGGGTTCACAGCCGATGTTGCCCACGAACTCGCTAGCTCTAAAATCGCTGAAATATATAATTAACTACTTTTTATTTTTGTAGATTTGTAAAGCGGAGTTTCACATTCTTACTGAAAACTTCGGCTGAGATATGGCACAATGACCTAAAACTTTCGACGCACAGTGTGAACCCCTTGATGAATTACTATCTAAAATTGCTGAAATACACATTTAACTATTTTCTAGTACATTTGTTATCCTAAATTTAACGCTCCTTCCTATTACTGAGATATCGTAAAATAACATAAGAAATTTGACCCCCATTTAACACTCTTTAGGGGCTGAATTTCTAAAATCGCGGAAATATATGTTTAACTATTTTTAGTAGATTTTTTATCCTGAATCTGTGATTTCAAGCTCATGACTAAAAATGTTGCTGAGATATGGCAAACATTCGAAATGACCTAAAATTTTCGACCCCCATTTAGCCCATTTAATGGGTGAATTTCTAAAATCGCTGAAATATATGTCTAATTATTTTTATAGCAGATTTGTTATCCTGAATTTCACGCTCTTATCCAAAACTACTGATAAGATATGGTGAAAATGTGAAATCATGGAAAATTATCGAACCTCTCCCCCCATTTAACCCCCTTAGTAGTTGAATTTCCAAAATCGCCTAAAATACATGTTTAACTACTCTTTAGTAGATTTGTTATACCGAAATTCACGCTCCGAACTATAACTTCTACTGAGATATGGCAAAATGGCGTAAAACATTCGACCCCCATTTAACCCCCCATTAGTGTCTGAATTTCTAAAATAGCTGAAATACCTTTAACTATATTTTTCGTAGATTAGTTATCCTGAGTTTCATGATTCTACCTATAATTTCTACCATGGCAAAGTAACCTAATATATCTGACCTCCTATTTAACCCCCCTTAGTTGCTTAATTTCTAAAATTGCTGAAATATATGTTTATCTATACTTTTTGTAGATTTGTTATCCCGAATTCCGAGCTCCTAACTAAAAATGCTGCTGAGATATAGCGAACAGGCAAAATGACCTAAAACTTTCGACCTTAATGGATGAATTTCTAAAATCGCTGAAATATGTGTTTAATTATTTTTTAGTAGATTTGTTATCCTGAATTTCCCGTTCCTATCTAATACTGCTGCTGAGATATTGCAAAAACGCGAAAAGACTAAAAACTTTCGAGCCCCATATAACCCCCTCAGTGGTTGAATTTTTAAAATCGCTGAAATATGTGTTTAACTAATTTTTAGTACATTTTTTATCTTGAATTTCACGCTTTTAACTAAAACTGTTGCTGAGATATGGCAAAAAGGCAAAATCACCTAAAACTTCAGACCCCCCATTTAAACCCCTTAGTGGTTGAATTTCTAAAAACGCTGAAATACGTGTTTAATTATTTTTCTAGTAGATTTGTTATCTTGAACTTCACGCTCTTACCTAAAATTGCTGATGAGATATGGTGAAAATGTGAAATCACCGAAAATTTTTGACCCCCCCCCCATTTAACCCACTTAGTGGTTGAATTTCTAAAATCACCTGAAATACATGTTTAACTATATTCTTTAGTAGAATCGTTATCCCTAATTTCAAGCTCCTATTTAAAACTCCTGCTGAGATATGTCGAAAAGACGAAATTATCTAAAATTTTCGACCCCCCATTTGATCCCCTTATGTTGTGAATTTTCGAAAATCCTTTCTTAGTACGCGCCTACATTGTGTAAAGAACATGTCTTCCAAATTTCATTGTTCTGGAACAAACGGTTGAGGCTCGGCGTTGATTATGAGAAAATCAAGCTACTCCTTTATATATATATATATATATCAACATTTGAACGGAGGGTGGTTTTGGAGTCTGTGGGTCATGACCATATATAAAAAATTTCTGGATTTGCTTTCCTCCGAACGGGTGCTATAGGTAACTTTTTGTATTGAAAGCTGTCTAATAGGAGCGTGCAGTCGTTTAAATGAGCGACCATAATTAACAACAATGCAGGCATGCCAGCATAGAATCGAGTAAATAAAAAACAACAAATACAATCGGCGAAAATTCTTGGGTGTGAGAATCAAACAGTTTGAGTGCAACGTCTTTATTAACATAGCCATCACACAAACTATAGCACTCTCAAATTAGTCAGTACGGCCTTTCATAAAATACTTATTTACGGCAAAAAAAAAAAAAAAAAAAAAAAAAAAAAAAAACAGGATTTATTTTCTCTGATGCCGTGACTATTTTTAACAGACGGTATCACTGAAAAGGTTCTGTTCCAAAGTCGTGCAATCTGATTTTCAACCTATTCGAAGATAATGCGAATACGGATTTTATCCAATGAAAATCTTGAATTTTGTAGTATTGGCGGAATAATTAAAAGTGAGTGACTATGCTCTCAAAAAATGCGTGAAGAAAAATTCTGGTAAAATCTAGAATCGTGTCGAAAAATAATAAAAGTCGTTCTATCAAAATATATCGAAGAGAGAATTTTACTGGCGAAAAGCCAAAATGAAAAGAAATTGATGCGTAGAAAACAATCATATTTTTAAATGGGGAAACGATAAAATAGAATAATAGAGTTTTTAAAGACTAAAATAGTAAATTAAGTGAGAAAATTTAAAATAAATTTAATATTTGGTAATTACTAAAAGTATGAGATAGAGTAATTATAAAACATATGTTATAATATATATATATACAGTAAAATCTCGTTACAACGAATTTGTAGGGACCAGCGTTTCAGTTCGTTATTCTGAAATATTCGTTAATGTGAAATTCCAATATGGCCGATTCCAAAAAATAAACTTGGATACATACTAAATAATATTACATATTATTACATAGCTGCCAACTTTTACGCTTTTTTGGTACCACTAAAAATTAATAGAAATTTTTTCACTATTGAATCACATGATTTCGGCGATTTAATAAGTAAAAATTTACTGTAAACTTTTAGTGGTAGGAAAAAAGCGTAAAGGTTGGCAGCTACGTTATTACTAAAGTTACATTAAATTTCTGTGTTGTCAGTAAAGAATTAAAATACACTATATTATTGCACCCATTTTTATTATAAGAAAAATATTAAATTCTTTAAATTTTAAGATTTTTGTCCTTAGTATTAAGAAATTATAATTTATCCTACATCCCTGACAACTGAAAAATTCACATTGTTATAGACCATTAATGTAACTTTTAGGTATTATTTTTTTACAAAAAAAGTCAGAAATTATTTCCCTTTCTCAAGTTGACAACAAATTTTGCAAACCAAAATCTTCAATATTATTTAACGCTGTGCAAAATGTTTGCGGCACATTGTTTTGCTGGGATAAATGAATGCTTTTTAAAAGTTACAAAGTTTGACATAGCTTCTTTTGATCGTAGAACACAATATTAAGTATAGGATGAACAATTACCATCTTAACCTTCTCTGTTGTTCGCCTTCCGTTTTTTTATTGAAATTTCAACAATGTCGTTTGTAGTTAGGTCAGGGCATCTGCCGGCGCGCCTTCATCTATTCAATGTAATCATTAGCTGTTAACAGGTCCGTGCGAAGAGAAAACTGCGCCCGGGGCGAAAATTCAATTTGGCGCCCCCCCCCTTCTTTTTGTGACAGGTAACAGAAAACTGATAAAGTACAGAAACAGAAATAAATTTCATTGAATAAACATTTCGAGTTTATTTTGGAACTTTAAAAGGTTTAATTTTAAGTACATGAGTGTACATGATATTTTGCGACAGAGAAAAAAAGAATGATGAAGAGAGAAAAAGAAATTCCCCAGAAAATGATCGATGACCAAAAAAGGAATAAATAAATAAATTAAACCATGGTTGGTAGTATAAATTTGGCGCTATTCAATTTTCGCACCCGGGGCGAAGGCCCCCTTTGCCCCCGTCTTCGCACGTCCCTGGCTGTTAATGTAAGTTAAAAATATGTAAGTAAAATACGTAGCTGTGGTCCAGGGATCAGCAGGAAATTCAGATGCAATAAGTACACTTTTTCTGCAGTCGTTTGTGCTTCATTAGTGAAATGTATAAGGCCGGAATTTCTCCAACAGGTTTTTATTTTGGTAGTAGATTCATTTTGCCAGACAGCCGGTATCACGTCAGTTGCCTATCTGACATTCACCGTTGCAGAAACTTCATTTTTATTTCAGAAATAGACCTTTCTATTAGTCGGCACGCGAATTTCATTTTGGCAATTTTTTTTCATATAATACGTTGATGTTTTTGCTTCAAAATGGATAAGCAGTTAGGAGATCAACATTCTACTTTTATGTTAGATAAATTTGCTGTAACCAAGTGCACATCATCATTATCTGAGCCAAGTTATTTTTCCTTTAATTTTGCTCATTTGTTCAGTCAAACTCCTAAGTCCCTTAAAAATATACTTTATTAGTCATAAAGTTGCGACTATTACTTTAATAATGACATGGAAAATTCTTCGTACATTTAAAACAGCGTGGCTTGCAGGTGTCCCAAAAGATCTTTAATGAATTTTAGCTTTTCTGTGCCTGTGGTATTACAACGAAATCTGGGCTTCAGATTTTTTTTCTTTCCTTTACATTATTCAACTTTCATTGCTAAAGTGTGACTTCAGTTGGTAGAAGGGGACACAAAAGTGATTTTATCGGCATTGAAATTATTCTAACAACATATGAGCAGTTCCGTCTTCTCCAAAAATTCGTTTTTACGCTATGCCATACCTATCACGCAAACGAAACAACCAACCAGAATTCGCTTCAAGTTTCTCGATTTTCAAGGCCTGTGTAAACATATTGAGTTTTACCATGTAATATAGGTCCTGAAATGGGAAAATGTTTTGTCTTATACCTTTCAACCAAGTGTTTACATTTTCATAAACTGCTTGGTAGTCCCTAAGTCGCATTAGTTTGAGCATATATTAGACAAAAGAAAGCTTCAAAAATTCGTCTTAAAAAAAAAAAAAAAAAAAAAAAAGGTATTTAATGAAGAAGTAGCAACATAATTTTTTTCGCGGTATGTATCTGCCTTCTTCCAACACTTACTACTTGTATAATATTAATTTTTTCTTTGAGTGTAAATTGATTTCTTTTTCTATTCTTTACCATTAAAGAAATAGAAAAAAAATCTAATTCCAAATGTGAGTTGTTGAATTTTTGAAGATTAGAAATTTACTAATATAATAGGTACAGCTTTTTATCGCCAAATTCGAATCTAAGGGACTACGTTAAATATAAATTCTTTGAATTTCCAAGATTTTTTTTTAAACGAGTGTATAGACAAACTGAAAGAACTATGAAGAAAAGGTATTAGATGTGAATGTATAGGAAGGGTTTCATAATTTTCGAGAAGTGCATAGGGCAGCAATTTCTCCTCGTTTCTCGAAAAAGAGCTGCGCAATGCGCTGAAAAATTCGATAATTCAGGTATATAGAAAATAAAAAATAGTTTCATTTCGGAAATCTAGTTTTTCGATAAATATTGTTGTTCTTGTGAACTCAGCGTTCGTTAAACTGAAATAAAAATTCCTTTTAAGACTTCAATAAATTCGTTAAATTGAAAAATTCGTTAATCTGAAATTCGTTAAAGTGAATATATTTATAATGGTAAAGTGTGGGGGAATATTTTAATAAGCTAAATGATATTCGTTAATCTGAAAAATTCGTTAAAGTGACATTCGTTGTAACGAGATTCTACTGTATATATATATATATATATATAAACAGCGTTTCTGTAATTTTTAGCATCTATAGGTAAATAACAACAAATATATAAGTCTCATTATCTCTTATTTATTTTATATTAAAAATTTAATATGCTTAAAACTTTTGACGATAAACATAAAACGTTTACTGTAATTTATAGTCAATTTAAATTTTATTTAATGCCTTGGCTATGTTGCGCTTCTGTTCTATATTTTTTTTCTTGTCTCCCTAGAAGTGTGATATAAGAAAGAGCTACTCTATCCCGAATAATTTCTCCAGAAAAAGTTATATTAGATTTATGCAGTGCTAATTTTTTCAAAATGATTACAAATGATGATTTACATTTATCAGAACATTTTAAACATGAAGACAAAATTTATTCACTGACAAAAACTCTTGAAAATACGGTTTCTTTTCCCCTGAAGTTCATGTTTTCTTCATAACAATAATGGTGCACTATTAATCAGGTATAATGCTTAGCAATTATCGGCTTACGCATTTAATTAAGGAATTCTTTTGGAGTAGAAAACAAAATTGTTTTGAGCTGATTATGCAGATTAAAAGTATTTCTAGATCTTGATGATAAGCTAATTATATTTTTAATTAGCAAATGTACCATAAGATTTCATTCGGTTAATTATATAAAATGGTATCACTCGCTGAAAATTTTAAAGATATCATTAATAGAGAAGCACAAGCGTCATTAGTTATGACTTAAAATATTTTAATAAACGCACATAGCATTCTTTAAAAAATCATTCGTTTGATTAACTAGTAATGATGACTCGTTCAACAATTTTAAAGTTATTATTAAAGTAATTAGAAACGTATTTAGAAACTCAGAATTTATTTGAAATAAGTAATCTTCAGTTTTACCAAATTAAATTATTTTAAGGGTACCAGAAAGTTTTAAATTTTGAGAAAATGTTATTATTATTATTATTACTATTTAGAAAAAAACAAAAATTTTTATATTCTATTATTATCTGTCTTATCACTTTTTTTTTTGTAATTTAAATCCTATTCTTATTTTCAAAGGTTACTCAATGTATGACAATGAAATTTTTTTTTTCCAAGCGGTAGATTACACTTAAAATCCTAGTTTTTGCCTTGGTTTTCGGCGATATGTTTGTAATTGTAAACAGTTTAAACGTTTATTTTATTATATCCTTCTTTTACACCAATTTAAATTACTTTTTTTTCTTACATTTTAAATTTTGTAGTTATATTTACTCAAATTCCTATCCTTTCTGATTTTCTGACAATTGTCAGCGAAGCCACACCTTCCTTGCCTTTCCTATAATTTGGTTGGTTGCTCGTTCTACCAATCCGCTTAAATCGCTGTTTCTCTTTTCTTATTCATTTAGTCGTCTGTCTCTGTGAGCAGAATACTTTCCTCACATTTTAATCTCTATCTTTTTATATTTTTATTGTAGTACATATATTGTGATACGGTTGGACAATTTTTTAATGGCTTCTCTCAGATGTGTTACACAAGTACTCATAAACAGGAAGTGAAGTTCTTGTGTAACTCGGAATCTCCTTGAAGTCCTGTTTACGATTTTATAATAATCGAACCTTTTAAAATGTCGTGCAGTGTGTTCTCATTCTTAGAAGAAAATTCTTAATATTACTGTCGTACGTTTGACTTTGAGCCACGCAAACCAGCGATGCCTGCGAAAGAAAAACTTTAAACTCAACATCTCGAAGCACTGTTTTTGAGCGGTTTTGTCACGATAACTTGTGAACAATTTAACGGATTTACATGCTTCTTTTTTTTAAATAATGTAAATTAAATTTTCTACAAATTATAGTTGAATACAAAAAATTATTATTTAAAAAATATATAATCAAAAATATGATAAATTTAGATAGAGTTTGAATTTTCTAATATATTTATTAGATATTTTGAACAAATTATTGTTTGTTGTTCAGGGATAATCGAGAAATAATGTAATAATCAGTATAAAAAAGAAATAAAGACCCAAAAAGTATTCAAACTGGACTTCTAAAATTGTGGTTAAACTGGTTTTGCAAAATTAATTTTGTCTCACAATATTAAAATATTTGAAACCTAAAAAAATAAAATTATACTTAAGGTTCTACATTACTTAAAAGATAATAAAATTGTAATAAGATGTTACACTACATTAACATTATTCAGTGTCAATTAATTCCGAGTACTTTCAACCATACACATAGCTTTAAAACGTCATTTTTGAAAAAAAAATCGATTTTTCATTTTTTCAAGAATACTAAAATCCGATCTTTTATCTATCGAATTCTTCTTTAATTGTGTCTGCATTTAAATTAGAACCCGAGTTACAGCCATTTAAAGTTACATCTGGCCGAAGAATTTTACAACCGGAAATATCGTTCTGCAAATCGGAAGTAAGCTGAAATGTATGTTTACACTCTTCATTTACGAGATTTAGAATTTAAATTGGATTATATGTCCAAGAAAATAGATGGAATATCTAATTAAACCTTAGAAGAAAAATAATTGTTTCTATACTAAGAACTGCGTTTAAAAGTTATTTTTACCTTTTTCTCAAAATGAAGTTTTTCAGATTTTTACTGTACGCAAAAAATCCTATAGCAAAAAATTATGCATGAAATGCCTTGAATTTTTTTTTACTTATTTTAAAAATATTTATTGAGAGAATAGACTACAATCACGATAATATATTAATTAGTTTTATATTTAGATAGGTATAAGTTAAGAAGTTTAAGAATTTTTCATTAGTACTTCATGTGCCACAGCATCTCCGATAGAGATGCTATTATAATGCGGCTAGTCTATGTTCTAGAGAAGGTTATTATCTTTATTATGCAATTTACAAAATGCGAATGCATTGATTTGATTTTGAGTTATCATGTTTTGAGCAAATGTAAATTTTTCACATAATTTTGACTTTTTTTCCATTTTAAAAAAAATTCTTTGTAATTTCTAAAATATTTATATATTTTTCGAAGTTTTAACTTAAGTGTCATCAGAAAAAGTTGGTATTAAGAGAAAATTTAAAAAATTTAAAAAAAAATCACCTCTGAAGGTGTGTGAATAACTTAATGAGTGATAAAATTCAAACTCTCGTTACCAACGCCTTGCGTTCAAAGGAGATAGAGATTTTGAAACCAAGGTCGTCGAAACCCTGTAGAAAGTGCACTTATAATTCGACATTCATAGCGATGAGTACAAGTATTATTATTATTTTTTAATTAATAAGAGCAATGTATATTGGGATTATTTGGACCTTCCAAAAAAGTGTTTTAAATCAATGTGTTAGGGATCATATATAATATTTATGTCAACATCCCTTTTTCTAAGCAAATAGAAAACGTAGAACGATAAATGAGATACCATATGAAAGGATTTTGAACAGGCTTTTGACATAGTGCACTCACATTTCGTTAAAACATGTATTTTGATTTAAAAATGCAGTTAATTAAAAATTAAATGCGCATTGTTTTCATAAATGAAATAAAAGATTTCTCTCAAATCAGTGTTGCCACAAAAATAAAATACCGCATTATATCATGGCTAAGAAATGTTTGTAAAAAAATAATAAATAGTACAATAAAGATAAAGTGCGACATAGTTGCTGCTCGAGTTTATTTTATATCTATGATTAAAAGGCAAAATTCAAATTCAAATGCTCAATTTATTTTTCTTTGTCCCACGTTTTTCTCCAAAACAAGTGATGCTATCTTCTAATGCAGTCAAAATACGATTGATATATTCTTTTTATGCTTTTGCTATCTTAGGTCAGTTTTTTTATAACTTTGATGGAATAAATTAGATGATATTATGGCTTGAGTAATGTTATTTGCAGATATTTCTAGTCCTTAATTTTCCTTTAGAAATTTAAACCTGCATCTAAAAATATTGGACTTCAGTGCGAAATCTTCTCACGGACCCACTAGTATTTGCTTAATTCACCAATACTCAATAGGTAACAGCACTAACTGGTAATACAGTTAACCCATGACTAATTTAAAACTTTTTTTTTTATTTGTGTCCAAGGTGCCTTCTCCTCACTCCAAAAAATCCAGCTAGCGTGCAGTAAAAATAAAAATATGAATTTTTCAGAAACTAGGCAGCATAGGACTATGATTCATTAATGCTTCAAAGAATTTAAAAAAAATTCAAGAGAGTTTTTGTTGTTGTTGTTGTTGTCGTGTCAGAGAAAGTGCCATGGCACTTCTCTGAAAGAAGGGGTGCCAGAGCCTCAAGAGAGATTGGACTTCTAGAGCTGATCTCCTAATTTTTGAAACAATTCCACATGAGAGACCTGTACCTGGATTGGCACCCCAGAGGTATCGTTTTCAAACTTGGAGGATATTGGAGCCACGAGTTAATGGGAGTTAGTTATATTATTATAGTCCTATATTATAGAAGTATCCGCTGCACGACACACACCGATATGCTGCATTTGAATCTCATGAGATCGTTCAATTTTAAGGGGGGAAATATACATTCTTAAAACTGTGCCTCTGATTTGACCCTTTCCGGCGCGGAGTAAGTCTGATTTTAAAATGATGAAATAATGGACTGACACCAGAATTTAAAAAAGAATTCATTAGAAAATAAAAACTTGCTTATTTTCCCGTACTTTATAAAAGGAAAAAATTTACTAAATATTCTTGGTGCCGTTTGCCAGTTTTGGAATTAAAATTAGGTGTCCTTTTTTGTGACCACCGCACGCTAAAGGGTTAAGAGGTACATTCTGAATTTTTGTGCCTCTTTATAATATTAAGAGGCACGTGGTGCCTTTGAAATTAAGAGGTACATAGTGTCTTTGACATTCAGAGGCACAGCGTAACTGCCTTTGAAATTAAGAGGCACAGTGTACCGCTGAATTTATATATTCAAGTGCCTGTTATTTAAAAATACATTCTGTATATTTTATAATGGTGGCACATGCATGTGCCACCATTATAAGAAGCACAGAATGTAATTTAATTATATTTTATATTTTATTTATATCTTTACAGTATATTCTGTCTACTGCAGAAAGATTTTCCAGCATGGCATATATAAAGACATAGATTGAATTTTGTCTAAGGCAGAATACTATCTATAATAGAAAATTTGCTCACTCCCAATTTATTGAAATAAATTTGAAATAAATATTAAAATGTGTGTCCATGTGGCCTAAGTCAGTTCTGTGGTTCAATAAAGTACCTTGTCAACATATCACTTTATTTTATACATGACAAAATACATAAAAAGGCATAAAAGCTTTATTAAAAACAAGTAAGACAAACATTAAAAATAATCAGTGTAAAATAATCATAATATTGATCTTGTGATAATGACAACAATTAACTTAAAAAAGTAACTCTTATAAACATTTCATTACTGGTATCCTAAATATTAAATTTATTTGAAAATAACTAATTTGTTTCATTAGTATATATTTTGATTATATTGAATTCTGATTCAAAATAAAATACGATTATAAAAATAATATCTATTACTTTTTGTAGGATGTCCATTACTGAAATTTTGGGTGTTTTGATTTATTTTTGTTATTGCAGTTAAATTTCGATTACAACGGGAAATGTAGCTGAGATTAGTTAAATAATAAGTTGTTTATAATAATGAAATATATAAATAATAGTCTTAACCAGGGCTTAACAAATGCAGTGGCCAGGTAGACACTGGCGACCAAGTTTTCCTATCTGCCGACCAAGTTTTTAAATCTGGCTTTTTATTTTTATTTATTTTTATATATTTTTTAAATTGACCTAAGAAATTATCACACACTGTAAAACATTTGCAGCAAAGTATCCGGTCATTCAACCGTTTATATAGAAAGCGGTTAAATAACCGCAATTTAATAGTATTCTGACCATAATATGGGCAATATTGTGGTAAGAATAGCGTTAAATTACGACTATGTAACCGTTTTTCATAAAAACGGTTGAATGACCGGATACTTTGCTGCAAATCTTTTACAGAGTGCACGGTTTCTCTTCCACAAACCCCCACCCTGACTCGTGTACGGCAAGCAATGTTTTTTCATTTCTATCGTACACTGTTAAAAATTTGCAGCAAACTGTCCAGTTATTTGACCGTTTTCATAGAAAACGTTTGCATAACCGTAATTTAACTTTATTCTGACCATATTAATGCATATTTTATGGTCATAATAGAGTTAAATTACGGTAATGTAACCATTTTCTATAAAAACGGTCGAATGACTGGACTGTTTGTTGCAAATTTTAACAGTGTAATTTTAATGGAAGAGCCAAGTTTAAAGCATTTATTTCACATCTCATGTACAGAAAACGTCATTATTTTCCGTTATACCTAATTATATCACCTTGTAATAATATACTTCTTTTAATTGATAAAAAGTGTAAAATAAAAACTTTATAAACAGTAAAATAAGTTTTGGTAAGACTGTTGACATGTCTCGGCTTCATTGAAGCCATTATCAAAACAAATACGAATACTCTGCAATTGCACGGTCTATGAAGTTATTATTTGGGTTCTGCGTCAATTCATCGCAGCAGAACAACTGTTAATCATCGCGCACAGTTCAACGCAGCGTCAATTCATCGCGGCGACAAATCATCGCAGCGTCAATTCGTCGTAGCGTCAATTCGTCGTGGTGTCAATTCAAAGCAACGAAAATATTTTTGAAGGCTATGATGATAAAATAAAGACAATTTAGTAAAAATGTCTAATGATAATTAGTTTTTTACATATAGAGAATTATAACTAACAATTTACATGCGATTATACCTAAAAAACAAATTATCATTAAATAATTTTACTAAATTATCTTTATTTTATCATCGTAGACTTCAAAAACATTTTCGTTGTGACGAATCGACGTCGCGACAAATTTACACTACGACAAATTGACGCTGCGATGAGTTGTCGCCGCGGCGACGAATTGACTCTGCGATAAATTGTGTTCGATGAATTGTTCCGCGATGAATTGTGCGTGACGAATTGACGCGACATCTATTATTTGAAACAAAATCATTTAATTTTTCACGTACTTTGTCAATTCACGCACGGAATTCTATTTACAAATTAAATTGTGGCTCTATTTTTACTTGGATTTTTATTTAATTTAACATCCAAGTAAACATAAAAAATAATGTGCGTAATTTGAAAAAAAAACATGAAAAGTTAAATGATGGCATTTCAAATAATAACTTCATAGACCTTGCAACTGCAGAATATTCTTATTTGTTTTGATAATGGCTACGATGAAGCCGAAACATGTCAACTGTCTAATAAAACATATTTTACTGTTTATAAAGTTTTTATGTTACATCTTTTAGCAATTAAAAAAAAGTATAGATTTATGGATTTAAAAAAAATAATAATTATTTTCTTAATAAACTAAGTGACGTCACAGCGGACAAAGCTCTTAACGAAAGATAATATTTGATCGATGACGTCTTTAAAAGATTTTGCCTTTCGCAAGATTTTAAAATTTTCATTTAAAAATGATCATGTCAAAAAATAATGAGTTTTAGATGAAAAAGATTGTGTTAATGTTCACCCGAAAGATGGCATTTCATTTTAAAATATTTTACTTAGTGTTTCTTAAAAATATTCTGCTAAAAAAATTGTTTATTTTTAAATGTAATCTTACAATTTATGTGTTCTAAGATATTAGTTTTTTCGCTAGATTAGGGATTAGAGGAAACATTTTAATTTTCTTTTCTTTCGAAAGTAAATAACGACACAGCTCTTGATGCAACATGACATCGTTTAAAATGTAGCTTTTCGGTATATATTAAAAATTCCATTTGAAAATGATTATGTTAAAAAAAGTAACGAGTTAAAAGAACGTGATCATGTCACCTGAAGGATGAAACTCAAATTTTAAATATGTTTCTGAGATTTTTCTTTCGAAAAAAAATATGAAGCTTAAAAATGTCTACTTGTTAAAATGTAACTTATTAGCATATCTTGTGCTCTTGTTAATATGTTTATATTTATAATTTAGAAAAATAAATAATTAAATTACAGCAGTTTTTATATTTAATTTTTGTTTGTGTCCTTTTCAAATATACTTCTGCAGATAAATTAATATTTTCCCTTACAAATAACAAATATTTCTTTGTTTGTAATTATAAATAGTATTAACGAGCAGATTTAACAAAATTGAGAATTTCTAAATCAACTGATTTTGCAAATAATAGCTTTTGAAGTAATACATTCAGACGTTCTCATGTTCTAAATCTTAAAAGATTAGAAAACAAAATTTTCACGCGTGCAAACTTATATAGTTTAGAAATTATAAAATTAATTTTTTATTCTATTCATTACAATTTAAAACTTAAAATACCGAAAGATAAACAAAAATGTATTTTCTAAAATGAAGTTGAAATTACTAACTATAAATACTTATTAAATAAATCTCTAAAACTATAATTCGCATTTAATTTCTATGCAAATTTGAAACCTTATTTGTGAAGAAATATATATTTTCGCTCATAATTTATTCATTGCATCGTGTTTCAAAAAATTCAAATATAGTCTATTTTTCTAATAGATTTACCGTTTTGCCAGTAAATATAGATTTAAGGTATCAAATATCAAATATTATTTCTTATAATTGAAATTTATGTACAAAACCGTTTATTTAAATTATTTCCGGTTTCAATTGTATTTAGACATAAAACAAAACATTTGAAAGGAGACGGAATTACTCAAGATTGATATTGATTAAAGGATTTTTTTAATGTAAATTTTAATAAAAAAAAAAACAAAAAAAAAAAAAAAAAAAAAAAACATGTAATTTTTGACTAAATAATATTTCACAAAAAGCTTTAAAAATATTTATTTCGGAACTTTTAAATGAGCTTTGAGAGAACATTTTAGTTAAAGTTTAAATAATGAATTGTAAAATATATTTGGTATGTATTTGAAAATATTTCTTAAATATTTTGATTACCCTATATCAAATTAAAAGCATCTTTAAACGTTAAAAAAAATCATTAGAATGGAATAGAGAAGGAATGGAGACTTGTAATATTTTATATTTATGAAAGAACCTATGAAAGTGTTTTTTCTCTTTTGGACTATATTTACAACATTTAAATATTTTTACACCACTAGTCTCCTGCAAATCATTGCCCCAGAAAAATATTTCTTGTATACTATATATGACCCTATGCAAGAATGGAGAATGATGTTATATAAAAAGTAATCCTTCTATATTAAAAAAAAAGTAATCTGGAACTGAGCCAAAAACGATTTAGAAATGGACCAATCAAATTCTGCGTAGATATTCCGGGTTATTCTCATCGCTTTTTTACTAGGGAGTTTTTTGAGGAGCGATTACTTTTTTTCTAGCCATCTTACGGATTCGAAAATCATACCATCCGCGAAATATAACAAGCTTTCAGAAATTAAAAAAATTATCACGGTCGGACAATAAAAACTCAAAAAATCCTTAAAAATCGAGTAAAAAATCTTTTATTGAAGAAGTCATTTTTTTATATTGTTGCCAATTTCTAAATAAGCGCAAAGGATTATGTTTTATCTCAAATAAAAAAATGTATTTGCGCGAGACTATTAAAAACAATAATGAAAGTTTAAAATAATTATTAAATGATAACATGTTGAAAGCGGGAAATAAAGAAATTACGTCACAAAAATTGTGTTTATACATGAATATTAAAAATAAAAAAGATGAATTAAATGAAAAAGCATTATAACCTGATTACAGAAGTAAGTCGCCGTTCGTGATATCATCATCATCATCTTTTCAAAACAGGATACATTACCAGGTTTTAAGAGGCTGTGAAATCAGAACGGGGGTTGGTGAGCGTAGCGAGCAAGGGGCAGAGCCCCCTAGTTATTTTTTATAATTCATTTACATTAAATAACGTATAGGTACTTTTACTTTCCGAAAAAATAGGAAAGTATTCTAATCAAGATTTTTTTGTAAGTGTGTAAACATCATAGCACATAACCGATGCTTCTGATAGAGCCTCCGTTTAGCGAATATGTTATAAACTACTGTCGTAAATGCCTTACAGATTTTTGCTCAAAGCGATAGACAGATTAGGTATTGCATCCATGTTTAAATCAATTTCAAAGGATTTTGGAACCGATTCTATAAGGAAAATTCCTCCCTGAAATGTGAAAGCGTATATGTGATAAATAATGTGATATAATCGAGCTTTAGAAGAGTAGTGGTAACGAGCGGTCTAGTGTTCGAAACCAGTCGATCCCATTGCTTCAGAAATTTATATATATACAGTCACTGGCCCAATTATTAGACGCAGTTGTTTTTATTATAATTTGTTAAATATCTGGAAAGATACATGAGAAATTATCTTGAAACTTTAGGAGTGTAAACAACATGATAAACGTCATATATTTCCGAGAAGATTTTTTCTTGAAACCCCATAAGGGGCCGCCAACAAATTGAAGAAAAACGAATACGTTTTTGATAACCCTGTAAAAACTAATATCACAAAAGCGTTGAAACGGCATCACACGCTTAGGAGGCTTATGGTAATAATTTGGGTTCATTTTTATGAAGATAGCATGTATACTCGAAGAGAAATTCAGGTTTTTAAAAAAACGGTCCCAAATTTTACGAAGTTTTTTGCTTATAATTTGCAGAGTTTTCAATATAAAAACAAGTTATTTTCAGAAAATATGACAAACAAAATTATACACAATACCCTGTCATCAGAATTAAAAAAAGTAATAATTGCATGAAAAATGAGCAGGTTTACTAAATATTTTTTCCCTCCGCATGCGCGAATTCAATCAAAATATACTGTGCATAATATATTAGCTAAATATATAGACCAACTTTTATGAAAGTCTCAAAAACATAACTTGAAAATTCTGATAGTGATCGTCGATAGAATAAGCTCGAAATTCGCTGTTTCTAAAAGGAAGCAGAAAGATGAGGGGTTGTATCCAAATATACTAGCTTTTGAAAGTTGACATAATAAGAATGAAGCGTCACTCATTCTATATTTGATACAACCCCTCATCTTTTTGCTTCCTTTTGGAAACAGCGAATTTCGAGCTTATTCTATCGACGATCACTATCAGAATTTTCAAGCTATGTTTTTGAGACTTTCATAAAAGTTGGTCTATATATTTAGCTAATATATTATGCACAGTATATTTTGATTGAATTCGCGCATGCGCAGTGAAAAAATATTTAGTAAACCTGCTCATTTTTCATGCAATTTTTATTATTTTTTAATTCTGATTGCAGTATATTGTGTATAATTTTGTTTGTCATATTTTCTGAAAATAACGTTTTTATATTAAAAACTCTGCAAATTATAAGCAAAAAACTTAGTAAAATTTGGGACTGTTTTTATAAAAACCTCGAGTATACATGCTATCTTCATAAAAATGAACCCAAATTATTACAATAAGCCTCCTAAGCGTGTGATACCGTTTCAACGCTTTTGTGATATTGGTTTTTACAGGGTTATCAAAAACGTATTCGTTTTTCTTCAATTTGTTGACGGCCCCTTATGGGGTTTCAAGAAAAAATCGTCTCGGAAATATATGATGTTGATCATGTTGTTTACACTCCTAAAGTTTCAAGATAAATCCTCATGTATCTTTCCAGATATTTAACAAATTATAATAAAAACAACTGCGTCTAATAATTTGGCCAGGGACTGTATATATGTATTTATATGCATAAACATATACAAATATGTCGAAAAAAAACTTTTAAATTGAAAAAAAAGAACATTAACGAGCATTGAGGTCGGCACTGCTGCTAAAAACAAGTTTAAAGCATTTTATTAAAAAAAGCGGGTTAATAGTTTACACACTTATTTATCTTATATTATCTTACATATTGCGCCTTATTCTTTGCTATGTTTGTTCCCTTTTAATATATTATTATTAACTATATATTACTAACTAGCCGGTCGTTTCCGAGTGGGGCCCATATACATAGTGCAGCGTACCGCCCTGACTTCGCTTGATGAATTACTATCTGAAATTGCTGAAATACACATTTAACTATTTTCTAGTACATTTGTTATCCTAAATTTCACGTACCTACCTATTACTGAGATATCGCAAGATAACATAAGAAATTCGACCCCCATTTAACCCTCTTTTGTGGCTGAATTTCCAAAATCGCGGAAATACATGTTTAACTATTTCTTAGTAGATTTGTTATCCTGAATCTGTGATTTCAAGATCATAACTAAAACTGAGATATGGCGAACATTCGAAATGACCTAAAATTTTCTACCCCCATTTTGCCCCCCTTAATGGGTGAATTTCCAAAATCGCTGAAATATGTGTTTAATTATTTTTATAACAGATTTGTTATGCTGAATTTTACGCTCTTATTCCAAACATAACATATAAGACATAATATATAAGATATGGTGAAAAGGTGAAATCATTGAAAATTATCGATCCCCCCCATTTAACCCCCTTAGTAGTTGAATTTCTAAAATCGCCTAAAATACATGTTTAACTATTCTTTAGTAGATTTGTTACCCCGAAATTCACGCTCCTAACTATAACTTCTACTGAGATATGGCAAAATGGCGTAAAACATTCGACCCCCATTTAACCCTCTTTAGTGTGTGAATTTCTAAATTCGCTGAAATACCTGTTTAACTATTTATTTAGTAGATTAGTTACCCCGAGATTCATGATTCTACCTATAATTTCTACTGAGATATGGCAAAATGACCTAAAATATTTGGCCTCCTATTCAACCCTCTTTAGTTCCAGAATTTCTAAAATTGCTGAGGAATAGGTTTATCTATATTTTTTGTAGATATGTTATCCCGAATTCCGAGCTCCTAACAAAAAATACTGCTGAGATATAGCGAACAGGCAAAATGATCTAAAGCGTTCGATCTCTCATTTAACCCCCTTGATGGATGAATTTCAAAAATCGCTGAAATATGTCTTTAATTATTTTTTTAGTAGATTTGTTGTCCTGAATTTCGCGCTTTTAACTAAAACTGTTGTTGAGATATGGTGAAAAGGCAAAATGAACTAAAACTTTACACTCCTATTTAATCCTCTTAGTAGTTGAATTTCTAAAATAGCTGAAATACGTGTTTAATTATTGTTATAGTAAAATTGTTATCTTGAAGTTCACGCTCTTATCTAAAACTGCTGATAAAATATGGTGAAAATGTGAAATCATCAAAAATTGTCGACCCCCCATTTAACCCACTTAGTGGTTGAATTTCTAAAATCGCCTGAAATACATGTGTAACTATTCTTTAGTGGAATTGTTATTCCGAATTTCACACTCCTACTTAAAACTCCTGCTGAAATATGCCGAAAAGACGAAATTATCTAAAACTTTCGACCCCCTATTTAACCCTCTTAGGGTGTGAATTTTTAAAATTCCTTTCTTAGTGGGTGTTCTTTACATTGTGTAAAGAACATGTCTTCCAAAATTCATTGTTTTAGGACAAACGGTGGAGACTCGGCGTTAATTATTAGAAAATCAAGCTACTCTTTTATCAGTATAGATTAACATATATTTCAATAATTTTTAAAATTAATATTTTTTTTTAAATTAATATTTTTTTAATAAAATAAATCTTTAATAACTATTTATTACTAATTGGCATAAATATGTCAATAATAATGATTTTTCTTTTAATGTTGATATTTTCATTTTTTACGTAATATTTTCTTCTTCATATTACTTCTTTGTCTTTGTTTCACTTCTTCATGGGCTTTTTATAATGTGATTTCATTTCTCAATTTTTGACAAAGTGACTTTTATTTTAGCTTGCATTTAGGTAGTGTAAGTTATTCATGTCATTTATAGAAGGCAACACATCTTCTCTTGTCAATGTCATTTTTTTTTTTTTTTGCTATTTTCTCCAACATGGCATTTCATAAGTTGCTTGTCATGGTTCGTAGAGTCGATTCTGATTCCCGTTGAATCTTTGACAACTCTTTTTTATTTGATGAGTTGTTCAATATATGCTTAAGTTTATAATCTTCTTTTGTTTAATTTTCAATTAATTCTCGGTTATCGCAAATTCTTTCAATCATTAGTTTTACGATATATTATAAGGATCTTAATATTGTAATTTTTAGGCTTAATGCTGACAATATTCGACGAAGTAACATACATTTACTATGGATTATTCTTATGAAGAATCCATAAGATAGTCATAGTTTCTCATATTTGCATCTTCCATGTGCTGTGTATATTGTCTTTTCCTTTGATTTTTGCACATGTGTTTTCGTTTTAATTATATATATATATATAAGTAGCTCCAAATTTCTAAATAATATAGATATCGGCTTCAAAATGTACTGTAAGACTCAAATATATACATAATAACACAACCTAAATAAATAACGAATACTTATTTTATTTATTTTCATCATGTATGATGATACAAAGTAAATGATACAAATTTTATTCCATATGAATCCGTGTTCTATGTTGAAACCTGTAAAAGTTTTATTCTAATGAATATAGACACAATATTACAACTATTTCTGTTCATTTTCATCACGTAGGATCGTTTAAATGAACCAAACACATACTAAGATGATGATGCACCCCTTGGGGAATATTCTGCATGCAAAAGTAAAATAAGGTTTCAATATGAAAAGTGACTAGCGTGCTTAATTTTTTTTCGGTAAACACAAAATTGCTGTATTACACTTAACATTCGATATTCTGAAATAATCAAACGTCATTCAACTTTTTTATCAAACATCAGAAAATCATGACAATATATTTCATAAGTGGAATTATTTTGCATACATTTAAGCATAAATGTATGTAAAATTTCAACAATTATAGCGCTATATGTTAAATTTGAATAGCCGTTATTTCAAACATCTTATGAGTTAATGAATGATGCTTTGATGTATTTATGAAACATAAGTACTGCGAATGACCACTTCAGGAACAAAACCATGTAAGTGCCTTTAAAAAAAAATTTCAGGGGAATTTTTCCATTGCAATACAGATTATTGATTATCAAACTGCGACAACACTTTTTAAATGTGGGGAATAATCTCGAAATCGAGATCAATATTTCGTAAAGTGAATGGAAGTGAAAGCGGTAATTGATGACCCATTTTCATTAAGAGATGTTCTTAAGTATTCGTCCCATTTTTAGCATTTGGTATTTTGGTAGATCTATTAGTCACGAATTTGATCCTTCAAATGCTGAGAGTCTTTCACCAGATGTGTTAAATTAAGTTTTATATCTTAGTAAATGTGTTTTAATGCCGCCACCTACTGTTATAAATTAACCCTAAACACCATAGTAAGCATATATGGTATTTTCACATAAACTGGTGTTTAAAAGTAGAAATTGTGAACAAATGAACTTTGTTAAATTAATATCAGCTCAGTTTCCTCAACTCCTATTTCAGAACGAGCACTTTAAGGAGTAAAAATAAATGATATTATATATTTAAAGATTTATTTTTTCAAAATATTAACAAAAATATATTTTGTCTATTTATACCGACTTCCAACAAAGAAGGTTATACAAATTATGTACATATTTTTAATGTATGTCCACGCATGGCATTTGAACTGATGCTCAGACTTTCATAAGGTTCCTTTACACTTGTATTCACCATCTATCTGAACTACTGGTTGGAGCGAAACCCTAGGTTGAACGCACAGTGTTGTATTTAGTCCCAAAACTTGGCCAAATTTACTGTATACCTCTAACAGCTACCGATATACGTTTTTATTTGAATTGTAGAGTAAAAATTGTGAAAATCTAATGAATGGTAAAAGTCTTATTTATAAATCGAAGCATTTATTCATCAGTTTCATCACTATTACTGTCTTCAAGAATATTGACACTTGTAATATCACTTTCTGATAACAAATTTAAAACATCCGATGCTAAGGGCTTTCTTTTCTTGTTTGAGTTGTATCTCATGCCCATTAATAGGGGTCAGAAGTGAAAAGAAGCTTATTGAGGACATCCATGGTGCAGGCCACGCGTAAACACTTTATTCTGTAGTTTAAACTAAATGACCTAATATTTTTATTGCGAGCTTCTGCACCTTCTTCAGATAGTTGGCCTATTGGCAGAATAGCTTCTTTTATGACTTCTGCTCCATGACGAGGTACCTTGTGCATTGTAGGAGACATGGGATAGAAGCCATAACGCGACACATACAGTTCAGCCTTTTCTTGGCAATATTTTTCAATTTCTTCTGTATTAATTTTGCATCCGCAACACAATGCATCTAAGATCACTTTTAGTTGTTATATATAAATTTTGATGAAAAGTTTCATTTCACTACACAGAAGAAGAAATATAAGCGAAATATGAAGCATAAAAAATAGTAATAGTAAAGGGTTTGTATGTATTGTGTTTCACATACCTGCATTAGGTAGCAATATAGTGCCGTTTAAACATTCAGCATTATTTTTTTCGAATCGTGCCCTTGTTTTATGAGTAGCTAACCATTTTCGTTTGGACCGGTTTTTAGTAAAGGACAGCTTTTGCTTCATCTCTGCTATCCTTGGATCAACTTCAGAATGATTTCTTAATACTTCTTTCTCCTGTAAATTGAAGCTTTCGATCAAATGTTGACTCATTTGAGCATTCCATGATGACATACAATTCATTTCGAGTCATAGACTTCAATACAGAATGCCCTGTTAACAAAATAAATGATAAAAAGAAAACTGCCCAGTTAAACTGAGGACATTGAGCTCACAGGCTATTCACACTAATTGTATATTATACTCTTATTTCAAATTTGTGGCCTTACCACAATGAACCTATATACAAAATTTGAAGAAAATCGGATAATTCTGCATGAAAACCCCATTTATCTAAATTGAGGGCGGGTAGCCCCCCTTTTCCCTCTTTATACTTAACCAATGGACCCCCCCCCAAACTAATCAGGGAAGTGCCTTGCCACATTGAACTTATACACAAAATTGGAAGAAAATCAGATAATTCTGCATGAAAACCCAATTTATCTAAATTGAAAGGGGTAGCCCCCCTTTCCCTCTTTATACTTAACCAATGGACCCCCAAAACTAATCAGGAAAGCTTCTTACCACAATGAACCTATATACAAAATTGAAAGGAAATCGGAAAAATTCTGCATGAAAAACTCAATTATCTAATTTGAGGGGGGGGGGTTAGCCCCCGTTTCCCCCTTTATAGTTAACCAATGAACCCCCAAAACTAATGAGGGAAGCGCCTTATCCCAATGAACCTAAAAACAAAATTTGAAGCAAAACGGTTATTTCTATCAAGAGTTATCACGTTACGCACATACATACATACATACATACAGAACGGACGGGCACATTAGCTCTCAGGCTCTGATAGCCTGTGAGCTAAATAAAAAGGAAAACTGCCCAGTTAAACTGAGGGCATTGAGCTCACAGGCTATTCACACTAATTGTATATTATACTCTTATTTCAAAGAATTTGAAATATGCCCCTTGAAAAATAAAGAAATCAACAGTTTATTAAGGGGGGGGGTCATCCCACCGTTACCCCCCTCATAGTTAACTAATGAACCCCTTAAACTAATCAGGGAAGTCTCTAATTACAATGAATATCTATACAAAATTTGAAGAAAATCGGTTAATTCTGCATGAAAAACCCATTTATCTAAATTAAGGGGGATTAGCCCCCCCTTTCCCCCTTTATACTTAACCAATGAACCCCCAAAACTATTCAGAGAAGCGCATTATCACAATGAACCTATATACAAAATTTGATGAAAGTCAGATAATTCTGCATGAAAAACTCATTTATCAAAATTAGGGGGGGGTTATACCCCCCTTTCCCCCTTTTTACTTAACCAATGAACCCCTAAAAGTATTGACAGAAGCGCATTATCAAAATGAACCTATATACAAAATTTGAAGAAAATCGGATAATTCTATATGAAAAACCCATTTATCTAAATTAAGGGGGATTAGCCCCCCCCTTTCCCCCTTTATACTTAACCAATGACCCCCCAAAACTATTCAGAGAAGCGCATTATCACAATGAACCTATATACAAAATTTGAAGAAAGTCAGATAATTCTGCATGAAAAACTCATTTATCAAAATTAGGGGGGGGGGGGTATCCCCCCTTTCCCCCTTTATACTTAACCAATGGACCCCCCCCCCAAACTAATCAGGGAAGTGCCTTGCCACATTGAACTTATACACAAAATTGGAAGAAAATCGGATAATTCTGCATGAAAACCCAATTTATCTAAATTGAAAGGGGTAGCCCCCCTTTCCCTCTTTATACTTAACCAATGGACCCCCAAAACTAATCAGGAAAGCTCCTTACCACAATGAACCTATATACAAAATTGAAAGGAAATCGGAAAATTCTGCATGAAAAACCCAATTATCTAATTTGAGGGGGGGGGGTTAGCCCCCGTTTCCCCCTTTATAGTTAACCAATGAACCCCCAAAACTAATGAGGGAAGCGCCTTATCCCAATGAACCTAAAAACAAAATTTGAAGCAAAACGGTTATTTCTATCAAGAGTTATCACGTTACGTACATACATACATACATACATACAGAACGGGCGGGCAAATTAGCTCTCAGGCTCTGATAGCCTGTGAGCTAAATAAAAAGGAAAACTGCCCAGTTAAACTGAGGGCATTGAGCTCACAGGCTATTCACACTAATTGTATATTATACTCTTATTTCAAAGAATTTGAAATATGCCCCTTGAAAAATAAAGAAATCAACAGTTTATTAAGGGGGGGGGTCATCCCACCGTTACCCCCCTCATAGTTAACTAATGAACCCCTTAAACTAATCAGGGAAGTCTCTAATTACAATGAATATCTATACAAAATTTGAAGAAAATCGGTTAATTCTGCATGAAAAACCCATTTATCTAAATTAAGGGGGATTAGCCCCCCCTTTCCCCCTTTATACTTAACCAATGAACCCCCAAAACTATTCAGAGAAGCGCATTATCACAATGAACCTATAAACAAAATTTGAAGAAAATCGGATAATTCTGCATGAAAAACTGATTTATCTAAATTAGGGGGAGGGTTATCCCCCCTTTCCCCCTTTATACTTAACCAATGAACCCCCAAAACTATTGACAGAAGCGTATTATCAAAATGAATCTATATACAAAATTTGAAGAAAATGGGATAATTCTGCATGAAAAACCCATTTATCTAAATTAAGGGGGATTAGCCCCCCTTTCCCCCTTTATACTTAACCAATGAACCCCCAAAACTATTCAGAGAAGCGCATTATCACAATGAACCTATAAACAAAATTTGAAGAAAATCGGATAATTCTGCATGAAAAACTCATTTATCTAAATTAGGGGGAGGGTTATCCCCCCTTTCCCCCTTTATACTTAACCAATGAACCCCCAAAACTATTGACAGAAGCGTATTATCAAAATGAATCTATATACAAAATTTGAAGAAAATGGGATAATTCTGCATGAAAAACCCATTTATCTAAATTAAGGGGGGATTAGCCACCCCCTTTCCCCCTTTATACTTAACCAATTAACCCCCAAAACTATTCAGAGAAGCGCATCATCACAATGAACCTATATACAAAATTTGAAGAAAATCGGATAATTCTGCATGAAAAACTCATTTATCTAAATTAGAGGGGTATCCCCCTTTCCCCCTTTATACTTAACCAATGAACCTCCAAAACTATTGACAGAAGCGCATTATCAAAATGAACCTATATACGAAATTGGAAGAAAATGGGATAATTCTGCATGAAAAACCCATTTATCTAAATTATGGGGGGTTAGCCCCCCGTTTCCCCCCTTTATGCTTAACCAATGAACCTCCAAAACTAATCAGGGAAGCGCCTTATCACAAGGAACCTATAAACAAAATTTAAAGTAAATCGGATAATTCTGCATGAAAAACTCATTTATCTAAATTAGGGGGGTATCCCCCCTTTCCCCCTTTATACTTAACCAATGAACCCCCAAAACTATTGACAGAAGCGCATTATAAAAATGAACCTATATACGAAATTGGAAGAAAATGGGATAATTCTGCATGAAAAACCCATTTATCTAAATTATGGGGGGTTAGCCCCCCGTTTCCCCCCTTTATGCTTAACCAATGAACCTCCAAAACTAATCAGGGAAGCGCCTTATCACAAGGAACCTATAAACAAAATTTAAAGTAAATCGGATAATTCTGCATGAAAAACTCATTTATCTAAATTAGGGGGGTATCCCCCCTTTCCCCCTTTATACTTAACCAATGAACCCCCAAAACTATTGACAGAAGCGCATTATCAAAATGAACCTATATACAAAATTGGAAGAAAATGGGATAATTCTGCATGAAAAACCCATTTATCAAAATTATGGGGGGTTAGCCCTCCGTTTCCCCCCTTTATGCTTAACCAATGAACCTCTAAAACTAATCAGGGAAGCGCCTTATCACAAGGAACCTATAATCAAAATTTAAAGTAAAACGGTTAATCCTATCAAGAGTTATCGCGTTACGTACATACATACATACATACGTACGTACGTACATACAGAACCGGCGGGCACATAAGCTCTCAGGCTTTGATAGCCTGTGAGCTAAAAACTAAAGATCAGTAATTTAGATAAAAAATTGTCAGAAAAAAATTCGTTCAAAATAAGGAGACAGTTTCGGGCGGCTGATTTTTTTTTATAACTCTCTTGTATGCTACGTAACACAATACTTTTCAATGCTTATATGTGTTTAGAAATATAACAAAATACGTTTTAAATATTATAAATAATTATTTATGCCACTGTTAATTACACCTAAGTTGTCTATCATATAGACAAAAATCGGCTTGATATTCATTAGGTAGTGTGTATAAAGTACGTATCTGGTTCAGAATAATTCATCACAACAACAACCACTAAATTGTTTAGACACAAAACTACAGGAGGTTTTAAAACACTAAAATCTGGGAGCATCGAAAAATCACACGACCAGTGTAGGCAAACGGCAACTTCTGACTGATCGCGTAGCGCTCTGTGTCGCTCAAGCACCTTGCGCGTTTCGCTTTTGGATGCAATAATTACTTAATTTTTTGAGGAATAATAATATGGGGTAGGAAACCAATTTTTAAACGAATCATTTTTGGCCATGTTTTAGGACTAAATACCACTCCGTTGAACGTTCAAATGATATATATTAACCTTTAACTTGATTCGACACGAACGCAGCTGAAGTCCAAACAGTTTAATCGTGAATACAATTTGAGCTTTCAACGAGGTTTTTGCTCTTAACCGACAATTGAGGTTGACGATGAATATGAGCAGTAGGATGGTCTTGTTCTGATTGTTATCGTGTTCAAATTTCATTAGGGTAAAAAATAAGGCTGTGAGTGAAAATGTGCGATGTCGGCAATAATTTGATTTAAAATGAATAGAACAAAAATAAAGAATCGCCACAAAATCACATTCTTGTGCCAAACCACTTACTGAAATACGCTAACTGGATTGCAATATGTAAATATACGTGTGATAAAATAAAAAACAATCATTTAAGGTCTGTTTTGTATATTTTCAGCAATAACTACTTTTTTTTAATTTAATATAATAAATATTCAATTTACATTGTAATCAAGCTGTTATTTTCAGCGAGTTATGATTCAGTCTATCAATTTGAGGATGATTTGTAATTTTTTAATAATCACTTCACATAAAACATAACACTTTTTAAATTATCGAAATATATAAAATATATAATTTCATTTAACAAGTTTTTATAAATGATAATGATTTTATTTGTAGAATATATTTTGAATATGTTTAACATTTGAAACTTTGTAATGGGCAACTGATTCGATATTGGAAAACGTTTAGAATTTATATATCCATTTTATATCAAACAAATTTTTAAATAAACAAAAAATACCTAACACATGTTTTACTTTTATTAACGTCAATCTCCATTAAAGATATTTCAATTATTAAAAAAATATATATAGGATTTCGTATTGCCATAATAAATAAATCAATGTATGTTGAAGAAATATGCATTATCTTCCAACTTAGAAATTTTGTCACAAATTAAAATATTTAATTACATCATAACATTACTAAAACATATTTGATTTAAAATTTCCAGGGTAAAGAAATTAGTGTACGTTTAGGAAATACGTAAAAAGGCATACAATTTATGTGTTGATATCCGCGGAATTCTAGTAATATTTTTAAATGTGAGATTGTTGAAATTTATTTATAGCCATTACCTTGCAATTTAGATTTTTAGAAATAATAAGAGTTTTTGTCATTTTATTTAAAAAAAAATAGATAATGTAGTTATATTAAAAAAATTATTGACTGATAAATAATGTTTTTGATCATTAAATTACAATAAAGTAATTTCTCATATTTTGTTAATTATTGTGGACTAAAAATTCTTATATTTGGGTTTTCAACGTTATGAAATATTTCACAATTTATTTTATAAGAAAAATCTGTTATAATTGATGATGCTATTGGTTCCAGAAAAGGATTTGAATCTGTTTAACGTTTAAATTTTTAAGATCGGTATAATGAGATCGGTATAATGTGAAACATTTCACAAAAAATCCCCTTATATTTCAAATCAATTTACGGTCTCTATTCCTTAAATCAAATAAATATTCAAATGAAATAGGAGCAAGCACATGTAACAAATCTTCTACATTTATTAACGTCAATCTTTTTGAAAGATTTTCAATTAATGACAAAAAATTTTTGATTTAGAATTTCCATTCCAAATAACGCAATTTATGTTAAGTAATATGTACAAATACTTCCCCATTTATGAAATGACATTATTTTTTCTCCGAGTTTTGTTTTCGAGAATAAGTTTTTATCATTAAAATAAAACCATTTCACTAATCAAATAAAAATGATGGAAAACTTGAATTTCAAATTTAGCTGGAATCACTGTCTTTGAATTTAGACTTTACAATATAATTAGACATTTAAGAAAAACATTTTGTAAATGATAATTTATTTTTTTACAGCAACTGCAGAAAATACTTTAAATTTGTTTAACATTTGAAATTTCTATTTTGCCTTTCTATGTGATATTGAAAAACTGTTTACACATTTTCCTTTTTAGAACTTAATTTAAATTTTAGATAAATCCCTCCTTTCCTCTTACATAAAGTAAACATTCAAACTGAATATAAATAAGAAAGAAAAATCATGCATCAAGCATAGATTATGAAACACTTCCCAACACTAACAAAATATTATTAAGAAATTTAATTTTTTCATACGATGAAATGAGATATCTAAATAAGCAATTTAAAATATACACAACTCAGCAAAAATCCATTTTCCGTAATTTTCAAATTATTTCGTGAAGCCCTGTGTATAATCTACAGAATATGTAAACAACACATAATACACTAAAAATTACATAAAACTGCATATCCTAGCGGAAAGAGCACTTCTAGCAATGACCTGACCGATCATACTCAGTCCTTTAACAGAATTCTCTCGTGCGTATCTGTACATGAATGATAAATCCTACGCGCTCCATAATCTATAGAAAATAAGTCGTATTGAACCTCAGTGATCCTTTTAAATTTCACTATGTTTCAAGTATTAAAAGTTCAAAATGCACTGCAAACGATTTTTCCCCATAGATCATAATGTAAAGGAATTATTTTGTACGTCCCTGTAACTGAAATATAAATGCTACTAAATTGTATACTCCGGTAAAAGCATGCTGTGGTTCATCTCAGTAAAGAATATTAATTTCATTATGTTTGAAATATCGTAACATCCATAAAATGCCGCACAAACGATTTTTGTGCCATAATGTGATGGAATACTTTTGTGTGTCCCTGTAAATCAACTATTAATGCTGAACTTTTCATTTCCCAATACCAAAAATTCTACATTAAAGTTCAATAATGTATAAAAATTTCATGACAATCCAAGTATATTTACGAGAGTTAGAGCACGGACAGACAGACAGACAAATTCATAAACACTTTTCAATTATGCTGGAAAGTGCTAAAAATAATGCGTCACAAATATTTTACATTAATTTTTGTAAATCTATTTTAAAACATTGACATTTCTGAGGAAAAATAAGATTTTGAATTTCCATAAAAGAAAATAAATGTACGCTTAGATACATAGTAAAAAGTGCTTTTCAATTTTCGCATTGGTATTTCGTCTTCAAGCATAAAAAATGAATTTTTTAGATAAAATCATTTCGTGTTATCGAGCGAAATGATGAGATGTGCTGAAATTCAAATGTATTTGTAATGTTTGTCGATAAAGAATTATATTTATTATCAGATATACAAATTTACCTATTGTTGAATAATTATGAAGGTGATTTCTAATGTTTTTCTGCTCAATATGCATCAAAATGAGACGTCAGATTTAATTTTCTAACATTTTAAAGTATTTCAAAAAGTATTTCTTACGAATAAAATATGCAAATTATAATGGTTTATAAAAGCTGTAGTTCTTGTGTCATATTTGATATCTGTCATATGAACTGCAGAAGAACTACAGATTTGGCAATATTACATAGGATCGAGACTTTAAAAATTGATTTTAAGAATAGTAAAATAATTTATCCATCAAGACTTTATTTCCCATCTATTATCCATGAATCAGTAGAAAACTATATGCGTAACGAAAACATATGTAATGAATCAGCTTCTTTTGAATTACCTAAAATCTGACACGATGTGTTTTTCAATTAAAAAAAAGCAAAAAGGAAACATTAATTTTCACGTTTAAGTTGACTATTTTGAAGCACCTGCTTTTATTACGAATTTTATCCCGTGGTTTATGTTTTTCAAGTTTATTTTTTAATTATTTTTTGAATAGTTTGTTTATCGTTCAGATCTTAATAATGGCGCCGTTTTTTCGTTCGAAACATGTCGATTATTATTACAATTTTTTATAAGCCTTTTTGTGTTCTATTTTTATCACTTAAGAATTTAAATATGTATTTTAATGATAATTAGTGATTTTATTCTATGATTATACGTATAATGCATATGTATAACGGTTTCATTTGAAATAAATTTAGCTTTTTCTTCTATTATAAATTTTCAATTAAGGTATGGATGAGAAGACGTAAAGAATATTTTACATTATTTAATATCAATTTATTTTAAGACAAAAGCAATACAAAATAAATAAGTTTTAATTTTCGTAATAATTAATTGAATATATAAAATATATGTCAAATGTGTTTAAAAATGTACCCACTGTAATTTTATTTCTAAATATGAGATATTATACTCAATACAAAATCATCTATCTTAATATATAAAAGTTTTGGAGATATGAATTCCCAATTGGCTTATAACCATTCTCTTGTAATTAAGAATTTTTTAAATGGGCAGTTTTAAAATTTAATAAAATGGTAGAACAAAGAAATGAGATTTCCTTTTCAAAATTTCCTTTTCACCTTCAAAATAGAAAGTTAATCTTTAACGCATTTTTCTAAATGTAAGAAAAATTATATGGGCGAAATTCAAAAGATTGATATATGCTTTTTAACAGAGTTTGATACGGAAAATATCTGTAGCCTACGTTTGGAAATGACAGATTTTAACAAATAACAAATAAGAAAAATCATGCATCGAGTATAGATTAAGAAACACTTTTCAACATTTCCATAATAGTTTAAAAAAATTACGCCGTTAAATAAGGTGGAAGATGATGTATATAATGAGAAAAATGACACTGCAAAATCTGCGTAAATCGATGTTTTCATTTTGTTAACTAACTTTTTGTTTCAAATAGGACGACCCAATAATTTCAATTCTAAAACACTAGAAATACTAAGTATATTGAAACATGGACATACTCAAAACTGAGCACATAGAGGCCAGTTCATACTCATTTTTGAAACATGGGCATACTCAAAAATGATTAGAATCAGTTCAAACTCATTTTTGAAACATGGAAATACTCAAAAATGAGCACATAGAACTCAGTTCATACTCATTTTTGAAACATGGACATACTCTAATACGAGCACATGATATTTTATTCTTTTAAGATTTGTAGGACTTATTATGGCTCAAACGTTAAACTAAAATCATGTAAAGTTTGTGATTAACAAGTTTTAAAATTTAGCTGATAGGAAATCCTTTATTTTTTCCCTTTTATTTATTTATTTATTTTAATGATATACAGCGCCATCTGTTGGGAAATTTTAAATTATTTTTTCTGCAGAACTTCATTTTCTCATGCTGTAATCAGTATAAATACCGAATATTTTACATGTATTAAAAAGAGTTTAGCTTATACATACCTACAAGCACATGTACTTTAGATATGGCCTCCCGGTTCTTGCATATTTAGATGTACTACTTGCATACACATTGTAAGTATCTTTATATATATATATATTCCGTTGATTTCCAGAACAATTTCCGGATTTTCACGAATTTCTTTCCCGACGAAAGTTATTTTGTGAATGTGTCAAAAGTATGTATTCGAGAATATCTTCGACAGATAATACTAATTTTTTATTTTCTCTAAAGTTGTCAGATTTATTTTTAGTATTACATTGTAAAAGAAAACAAAATCCGTAAAAATCCGGAAATTATATTGTCAAATTACGGAAATCTTTTTTAGATAGTAAAAATATAAAACATTCCAGCGAAAACGATATTTTAACTACTTTTAGCACTATTATATGTCAAAAATATTCTTAAATACTTATTTGCTTTTGAACACATTCAAAAAACCTTTTCATCGAGGAAAAAATCCGGAAATTTTATTCATACTGTGAAGATTTTTTTTTCTGCGAGTTTGAGGTACTGACATTCTGTTTTTCTTTGGATCAAAAGCAATAAGCTAGTCTGTTGATTATAAATTAAGAAACTCTGAAATTCATGACTCTAATAGTTTTGTAATCTAGATCTATCAAAGAAAAATGTGTAAGATATTTTTAAAGCTTTATATTATTAATCAATATAACGTAATATTTAGAAATCCTTTTACTCAATACATAGATTAATGTAGCTGCTAATCATAATAATAATTACAGAAAGTCTAAACTATTTACAACATTATCATGTGTTCCACATTGTTAAATAAATTGTGCTTATAGTCACAAATCATTGAATAGCTCTCCAGAATCAGTTACGCAGCATATATTAAGTTAAAACATATAATGTACAGACGTTTAGATGATACATCTGTTTAACGTGCAATTTCGTAGTCTACGGAGAAATAATCGGCATAAAGTGTATAATGGTTAATGGAAATGATAACGTTGTACACATTATGTCATAAAATCACTCAAATTCGATAAGGTACATTGAGTCTATATAACGATGAATGCAATCTATGTGTATTAGTGCAATTTTTAAATGTGCCCATGCATTATGTTGATAATTTTATTTATACCCTTTTGAATATTTAAAAATGTTCTTTATAACAACTTAAAAGACTATAAATGAGGATTATGTGGTCTGTGTAATAATTAACATTAATTAAAAATCCTTGAGGATATTTTTAAAGAAAATTGTGTTTGTTTCTGTAACATTGTAATCTACTACATGATAAAAATAAACCTTCTTTATCTTCAATCGAAAAATTTTTATGCAAGAAATCATACAAATTCCGTTTTGAAACCCATACAAAAATCGAAATATCAGTTTTAAAGGGATGTTAAGAACAAAATATATATGTTTGATGTGCACTATATTCTATTAAAGAATAAATAAATGCAAAACAATTCAGTGAAGTAATGTTTGTAAATAACTTTTTTCTCCAAAAACATTGAATGTTTAATTTAATTTGTTTTTCCTTTGTATGGAACAAAATATCTTTCAGTGCAATTAAATATACATTTTTACAAAAATGAAGGATAATATTTTATATGATATAACCATGAACGTTAGATCTCTTTAAATAAAATATGTGTTTATATTTATGGTTGAAAAATAATAACGCTTTCTCCCACTATAGATAACTTCAGTTCTATAGAAATTGGAAACTTGTGCCCCCAGGTAATATTGATGCGAAATTGTAACATCACATTTCTGTCACAGTGACTTCACACGTGACACAATGACGTGCATTGACATCTTGCGACGTGGTTAATTTGTAGTGGCATCGATTTTTCAGTCTCTACCTGATTTTTGACATTAAAATAGACATACTGGTGATATGACATGATCTACAGGAGCAAAGAGTTACTGTCGGAAATCATTTCCATGAGCTATGTATTTTCTTTCTGATGGTAATAATAATAATAATGAAAAACTTGTTTTTATGAAAAGTTCTAGCAAGGTTAAAAATATATATACAGGGTGTCCCAAAAGTCCTTGACGCATTTTAAATTTCAATAAAAGATCAAGCAATAGGCATACGAGAGTGCTGTTTGGACGAAAATGTTTCTTATAAACTGGAATCTTGTTTAAGCAAATAAAAAAATTAGTTAAAAAATTCTCATAGATGGCGCTGCTTCTGGAAAGTTATTGAATAGTTAGAATGCCTTTATACATAAACATGGCGAAAGACTGTGTATGCACAGTTTCTGTCCAATCTATGGTAACCCACATTCCAGAACTCAACAATACTCGGCTATCTATCCTCACTCGTCGAAACGAACTCAGGAGGGCGAGTATTGGTGTGTTCTGGAATGTGAGTTGCCATAGTTTGGACAGAAACTGTGCATACGCAGTCTTTCGCCATTGTTATGTATAAAGGCATTCTACCTATTCGATAACTTTCCAGAAGCAGCGCCCTCTATGAGAATTTTTAAACCTAATTTTTTATTTGCTTAAACAAGATTTCAGATCATAAGAAGTATTTTCGTCCAAACCGCACTTTCGTACGTCAATTGCTTGATTTTTAATTCAATTTTAAAAGTTTGTCAAGGACATTTGGGACACCCTGTATATTCCGTTTTAAAATAATAAACGTACAGAAACAAAACGCTACATTTCTCTTTTAGTTGTATCGTTTAGATGAGAAATTATATTTCTCACTTGGATATTTTTAAAAAGTTTTTTAGAAAATAGGGAAAAATCGGGGAATACATGAAACACTCAACCAATATTTCAATACTCAAAAGCATCTTATGGCAATTGAATGATGCTATTAAGATTTTTCAATGGTAAGTGAGGCTAAATTATTCAGCTTGTCGTATTCCGATATCTAAAATAGATTTAAGGAAAAGGGAAAAATCGCAAGAATCAATCCATCATCCAATCTATCAATGTTCTAAAACGCGGGATAAATCAACTTTAATGAATTTGATGGAGATTGATAGATCTAATAAAGATTTATAAATAATAATTTAGGCTGCAGACAGACAGAAAATCTAAGTCAATAGATCATAAATGTCCCTACCGGTCCCCTTTATTGATGTCTTAAAAAAGAAACAGCGGGAAAAAATACAAAATTCAACCGGAACTGAACTGGCCAGTAAGTGCGACAGAGGGCAGGTTGGTGAACAATAGATAAATGAATATATGAATGTAAAGAAAATAATATTTCTAAAAAAAGGCCAATATTTTATTTCTACTGCCCTAAAGGGACTGCTCAGACTGGTAAACCAAGTCTGTAGAGCAGATATGTCCCTCTCAGTCGAAATTATTGATTTTTCAAAAAACAGAGAGAGAGAAAAAAATACAAACTTCAGCCGAAACTGAACTCGCCAGTAAGCTCGTCAAAGGAAGGGTTTGTGAACAATAAACGAATATTTGAATATAAAGAAACCAATATTTGCAATAAAAATCTTTACTTATACTGCCCGAAAGAGACTGCTCAGACTAATAAACCAAGTCTTTAGAGCATATATGTCTTAAAAACTACTCACAAGGAAGGTCACCATTAGCGCATACTCAGAAATATTTAAAAAATATACAGAATTTTTTGAATTTCTGTGGAAACTCTATATAAGGTCCGTAAAAAAATAACTAAAAATTTCATTTTTTTGGCGATTTATTGTTGGTTGGCGACACATTAAATAAAAAAAGAATTCGCTTTTATGATACATACTCTATTCTGGAAAACTTTTTCTACTCTTCATACTGAACTAGTTTAAGTAATTTAAACAAATAAGTACACTTTCACAACTACAGTTTTTCCTTAAACAGTTATAGGTATATATAAAGAAACTTAACGATCGTATTCTACGGTATAGAACAAAATTTAAGTTTATTAAAAATGCTTCAAACTAAGAATTAAAGTCCGATTCTGAGCATTGTCAATTTCACTTCTATATTGTTAACATCGGAGACAATAAGAGAAAAATATTGTTGCAATAGAAACAACGACTTATTCAATATAGAAAAGTATTTAATACAGTGCAACTCCAGTTATACGTTTTGCTCGGGACCGGACAACAAAACGTATAACTCAGTAAAACGTACAACTCAATTAATGGTCTACCGGAATCATATTTTAAATATATCCTAAAAACTTTGTTCCGCTGAGGGGCTGAGGAGTTCCAGTTACCTTTTATATCGAAAACGGAAGTTTCCTAAATATTACTGCACTCATGACATAAAGTTTCGAAAATGGCTAAAAAGTACGTAGAATAGATAAAAAGTACGTAAGAAAAGTATACATGAAGTTATTTTATCATAAAAGCTTTGTTAAAAATATTTTTAATACACATAGTGTATTTAAAAGAAATGATTGGAATCGCCTTGGAATGAAAATCATTTATGAAAAGACATTTCAGTAGTTTACTGAATCTTGTAGAATTAATCACTAATATTCGATTGTTTCTTTTCGGCAGTGCCGACAGTGAATTGCAAACTTTGCATTTGTGTTAATAATGCAGCCGCCTTACCGTTACTCTTTTTACTACTGACGAACTGCTTTACTACTTCAAAAGCCCTTAGAGCAGTACCGGAGTTAGAGTGGGATCTTTCAAATCATGCTCATCCGACGCGTCGTCAATGTTTCCAGTTACAAAATGCATAAATGAGACAAAATTTTGGCCGGGGACGCAAAAACGTAACGTATAACTAAGGGAAATGTACAACTCAAAACGTATAACTCAGCTAATTTTCAATGGCAAGCGGCCGGGACCACTGAGTTGAAACGTATAACTGAGGGAAACGTACAACTCAGGTAACGTATATCTGGAGTTCCACTGTACTTGCACATTTTTCCGTAGAAAATTTCTCATGCCTTACATACAATTTCTATTGAAAAATTTCCAAGTATTAAATATATTTATTCAATCATCGATGCTGGATTCTCTTTACTTTCGTGTTTGTCCAAGGGTTAGTGGCTCACGGAAAAATGTTCCATCTTGTGTTGCGATTGTAGCCTTGCCAACATGAGATAAGGAAAAGTGCCAGGCTAGGTATCGTTCCAAGTGGTTCAGTTGGTAGAACATCAGTGCGCTATGCTGATGACCTGGGTTTGAGTCTCGGTTTGAATACTTTTTCACTACATTGGCTATATGCCTTTTAAGCAATTAACATTTGAAATATAGACAAGTATATTAAAAGACGCTCTTAATCATTCAGTTACTGTTAAAATACACTTCAAACCTATCCAGCCGGTGAAACCGTGTAAAAGTAAATAAATTCGGCAACAACTTGTATATATATTACATAAGCTTATAGAAAAATAATAAACAATTTAATCGTTTAAGTTTAAATTCATAAAGTACTGCGCATTTAAACATTCATTTAACCAGGAATTTCCAAATCCATTAAAATCGCTTGCAATTGGCGAATAAAATGTGTTGCTCGCCAAATCGCGTCTTTTTGTGCCAAATACTCGAAAGTATTTTATTTTTTTACAGATTTACTTCTGGGATTCCGCAGCTAAATTTCACTCATCCTTTATTACGTACTTGAGGAGTTTCATTAGCAGTTTTTCCAAAAAAGGTCTGAGTATGCGCTTTAAGGAGACCTTCCTTGTGAGTAACAGTTCTGAAAATCAGTACTAGCAAAATAAACATTGTTTCTATAAATGCTTCTTTAAATAAATATACAAAGAATGCGAATTTTCAGAATTTGCTTGTTTGGCTTCTAGCGACGATTAACAGATCATCGGCATACGCCACTGCTATGAAGCTTCTGCTTTGAAGTTGACTAATAGGTAATTTAAAAAAAACCTCCAGGGGAAGGGGCCGAAACAGGATACCTGTGGATATTCCTTGTGGAGTGATAAATGCTAGAGTGGATGTCGTCTTGGTAGCTCAAATGGTAGAGCACTGGTGAGTTACACCAAGGGTTCGGGTTCGATTTCCGGTCTGGACATTTTTTGCTCTGTTGGTTGTACGCTATGTAGTAAGCGAAACATTCACATCCTTTGTATATTTATGCTTCTTTAAATTTTGAAAATATATTGGTTTCTTAGATTTTTAAAGATTAAAAACACGTTTCGTAATCGTGAGTAATTCGGAAGAGATCATTGTATTATTTTCAAATGTGGTTATAATATATTTTCGTAGATAAAAATACATTTTTTTTGTGAAATTTTATTTCCATTTATTTTCTTATTATTTTTATTCAACATATTTCATATATAATATAATTGCAATGAAATATTCTAAACATGTGAACAAAAGGTTTATTTTAATGTATCAAAACGGAACATTCAAATGAGGAATAAGTTTTATGAGACTATAATTGCAGACGGATGATTTATCTCTGAAGAATTGAGTATAAAGCCTCAAGAGAAATCATCTTATACCACAAACTAAATCAATCCGAATCGGTTGAGTGCAAATTTGTCAGAAAGAAGATATATTGCTGGGATATATATATTAATGATTCCGTCATAAAATCTGGCGATGTTAGGGAATATTCTTTCATAATCTTAGTATTAGAACTTTTTCTGATTTTTTGCTTTATATACTAACGTAGAAAGGAATCCTTTATCTTAAACATTTTTTATGATAAGATTAGTTAATTGATTGATTTGAAATTGATTTTCACAGACGGTTATCATTATAGTATTTATTTTATAGTAATTGGCGTTGTTAAGCAAACATATTTTATTTTTTACATTCTATAAAATGTACTCAAATCTACAGTTAGAAATATTGGATTAATTTCGTAGAAACAATTGTGTATAAAATTGGGGATTGGAACTTATGCATGTTAAAGTGAAAATTTGAAACGTTTAAACCAGCTGTTCCAAACCATGAGCCACGACCTACCAGTGGGTCATGGAATGATTCGCCAGTTTTTCAAAAGTATATTGTAACTTTAGCCTCCTGTAAAAATATAACAGACAAAATTACATATTCATAATAAACTATGAAGAAAAATCGTGTACCAAGCATAAATAATGAAACACCTTCCAACAAATTTGAATAGTGTAACAAAGTTTCTCTGTTTAAGGAGATTAAATATTATGTCTAAGTGAACAAGTTCAACTAGGTGGGGTGGTCTACCCAAGGGCCAAATCTCTACTAGACCCAACCAGCAACACATATCAAATATCTACCAACCTACATCCCGGCAAAGTTTTACAAAGGGCTACATTGCTACCCAAATCTTCTCGGAAAGCATAAGAGATATACAATAGTTTAGATAATTCAGCAATACATAAAGTTATAAGAAAATATTCGCCATAAAATATATTCTAAACAAACAGATTAAAATATATAAGTAATAGCTAAATTATGTGAAAAAAACATCGATTTTACTCTAAACAGCAACAAGCAAAAATAATGCTTTCGAATTAATAATAATAATAATAATAATAATTTTCTCATTCCTTTAAAATTATTCGAAATTTACTTTTTAAAGTAATAAAATGCACTCGCACTGAAAATATATTCTAAGCGAACACATTTAAAAAATACGTAATGATTGAAAAAATCGATAAAACAAGAAAAAAAGAAACATTTTTTATCGAATTTATTTGAAAATATAATATTCATATTTTACATATAACAATAAAATTAAGAATATATATAATTCATGTTTTTTATTCTCTATTAATATTACAATTTTAAAACATCAACATCATCTAATAACGAAATCTCCCTGTAATTAACTTCAAAATTACTAAGCTTCTAAAACCCCAAATTGTTTAAGTTCTAAGCCGCCATTTTGAGAAATCCAATATCATCGTATGAAACTGCTATTCTAACAAGTGCCCACTGGTCTACCCGGCAAAACACTTGACTCGAGGCATTGTCATCCCTGATTCAATACCCAATGTCGACCAGAAAATGTTCTTGAAGTATATCAGATAGTAAATACTCCCGCAATAGTCGGCAGATGGCAGCACAATTAGAAATGTAATTTTTTAAAACCGAATTTATTTACAACGGAAAATTTCCTTTCCTGGCAGTACTGCCAGAAATATTTCCGTGATTTCTGAGAGCGTTAACGGAAAGTTACCGCTTCTGCAAACGGAGTGTGTACTTCTTTTATCTTTGAAAACGGATAATCTACTACCGGAACGGAAAAAGTCCGGCAAATTTGTAGCCAGTAGTTTTACCATGAATTTACGGATTTATTTTTAAAAGTGCTACTTGTGGCTTTTTTAGGTAAAATTGTAAGTTTAAGGTTCAGTTTAGCATATAATGCAATGACTTGCCTATTTGGCCACAGGTCCAGTGCGAAGAGAAAAACCTACCAAAATTGTAGAGGTAAGACGGGAATGGCCCGTGATTTCTCGTGAATACATAGATATTTTTGTGATGTACAAGTAGTATTAGCTGATTAAATACTCTTGGGAGGAGGCTTTGCCCGTTTTGTCATAATCCCATTCTTGTTCCCAGTTTTGAAGCATAGATATTTTTAAGCTGTTTTTTAGGAAATGAAGATGGATATGGAAGTAAACGAACACCTATAACAGGTGATGTGGAGTCAAGGGCTGCCTCGTTTGCTAGTATATCAGTATTCACATTCCCAATGACTCTAGTGTGTCCATGAACCAACTGAAAATAGAAAGTTTTGAAGGAATGTTGTACAGTTTGTACATGTTACTGCCAAAGCTCGAAGTTCGGCCAGTTTGCGAATTTGCCAAGATTCCTGGCGAAAGCCCGAAGTACATTAAATGATATGTGTATTTCTGTTTTTGGCCGGTCAATTCGCGAAGTGGCCGGAAATCCTAGTCCAATATACGAAGTGGGGATCCAAGGCTGTCCGGTAGGTGGCACTCGCGTGCACACGTGATAGGAAAGAAAGTTCCATGCTTAGAGGTTTATACTCTGATCATGAAAACAATCTAAAAGCAATTTCCTCTATTGCAATTTTGGTACCTAATTTCAGAGTGGACGGAATGAAAAATATCTGAAAATAATGTCATTTTGCGCAATTATTGGAAAATAATGCAGATTTATATTTTTTAAATGGTTGTTTTCTTTTGATAAATAAATGATGTCATTTAAAATTTAATACCCTTGACACCGTCTTGGTTTTAAACACCATTTATGCACATTAAATACCAAACCAGCCATTTGACCGTTTTTGTAGAAAACGGTTAAATAACCATAATTTAACTATTTTCTGACCATAAAATGATCAATAATACGGTCAGAATATAGTTAAATTACGGTTATGTAACCGTTTTCATCAAAAACGCTCAAATGACTCAACAGTTTGCTGCAAATTTTTAACAGTGTATACACTGTTAAAAAATAAAATCGTCAAAAGAAGGAAGTATCTGGTAGCGAAAGCTTTTTGAAATCCTTCGTGATTTTAAGAATTCCATTGATTAGATTGGTGAATTTCTGATTTAGTTTAGTTTAGAATAGATAATTATGGTTTATTTTATCTCCATTTGAAGAATGTTCAGCAATTTAAGAGACAAATTATAAATTCCGTAAAAAAAAAAAACGGAAAAACTGCTGACAACATAATTGCCGTGTAATCTGTATGGTTTCACGAAACTATAGCTTAGATTTGAGATTTGTATTTCAATTTTACTTTAACTTTTATAATTATACGTGAATTAAGAAAAAATAATAAAAACTGGAAACGTTCAATTATTATATTATTAACGAAAAAATATACGTTGACATTTTTGTTACTGCGTAAAATCTATATATATATATTACGCTATCGTACGTGGCACAGAAATTGCGATTATTTATTATTTGCCGATGGCAACGAGAGGTTTTACTAATTTGCGAATATTAAGAAAAGTAATTAAGGTATCGATTTAAAACTCACCACACATATGTAGAACATTGTTTTGCCTCCGAAAATACAATTTTTGTAAACATAGGCCGGTATTTTTTTTTTTTTTTTTTTTTTAAACTAGCTACTTTCTAAAAAGGAAAGAAAATAAAGTGCGAAATCAAACCAAGAAACGCGCCATTTTGTTATTAATTAAAACATTAACTCCATTGTTGTACCTTATGCAGTTTAACCTCAGTGTTGTCCGCATTGTTATGACGTCAATGTTACGGATGCACATATTTGTTATTTATAATATAGATTGAGTAATAACAAATAAATAATAATAATAAATAATAATAAATGAATAAAATAATCTTATTGGGAGGAGATTTCCGTCAAGTCAGTCCTACCTGTCATTTTTAGAGGTTCAAGATCACTAAGAGTTTCAAGTTGCATAAAAAAGAGAAGATTTTACATTATGAAACTTACAGAAAATATGCGTGCCCTTCAAACAGAGAGAGAGTTAGCAAGTTGGCTGTTACAAGTTGGCGACTGTCAAAGTGGGGAAACTATTAAGTTGCCCTCAATTTGCTATCCAGATATGCAAGATCCAGTGCATCAACTTTTCAGTAACATTTATTTTTTTAACGGTGACACCTCAAAAGATTAAAGGACGAGCCATACTAACAGTGACAAACAATTGTCAATTGAAATTAATTGGTTCTATAATAATTATTAATTCTATGAACCAATGAAATCGAAACATGCAAGTTGTTCGATTTTTTCTTCTTTGTTTTGCCTGCTTGGTATGACGTTTTCGTGACGCGTGTCACGGCTTTCTTATCTAGGGGCGCGTTGATTGTATTCACATGATCCCTGGTCTTTTATTTAGAAAGTATTTATATGTGTGATCTTTAGAGTATATAAATATGCTTCAGAATTATAATAACATAGAGGTTTTAAGCACACCAAGATGCTTATGAATAAGTACACGTGCTCGTTTTTTTTTAAATATTTTTTTTAAGTAATGAAAGATAAGATATATATTTATATTTATACAAGAAAATCAACTTATAAATAAGGATTTGGAACTACTCATTTTCTTAATTTTATTTTTTTATAATTGTATGTTAAAAGTGTGCATGAAATACTCAGATTTTAGCAAACTTGCGTACTTAAAGATAACCTTGTATTGCATTGTGTAATAAATGTAATATACAGATCCTAAATATTCTGTTTAAATACGTTGAAGAATAAAAAATTAGAACTATGTTCTATGTATTGAAGATATCAAACTCGTGCTTACGGAATGTGCTTCATCTTATTTACATTTAGGGAAAAGTGAAAACACTTAATATCTCCTGACTGAATTTTAAAACTGAAAAGAAATTAATTTCTTAGAAATAGTAAAAAGGAAAATGGAAATAACCTTTTAAGTTTTATTTGGAGTTAAAAATGAATACCTTTATGATTTTTAAATACTCTGAAATATGTATTACTAGGTTGGTATTTTTTTTTAAAGTTGTCATTAACTTAAGTAAAATTTATAAAATTTATTTCCATCATTTTGAGTAGCAAGGATAGATATTCTTCCAACAGTATTTTATGTTCTAAATTACATTTATACACAAACTGAAAAAAAAAATTCTTTTAAATATTAAAAAGACATATGGAAAATAATTTTTTAACTTATTTTAAAAGTTTTAATTGAAGTAAAAAAGCATACCTCTGGGATTCTAAAATGCTCTTCAATATGTATTATTAGATTGCGATTTTGTTTTTGAAGAGTTCACATTCACGTAAATAAAATTTATAAGAACTTATTTCTTTCATTTTGTGTAGTAACGACAGACAATCTTTCAAGAGGAAATGATATTTGTAAGAAGATAACCGCCTTTGAATATTTTGTTGATTTGATATCGGATACTGAATTCCTTCAGAAATTATTGTGCTGGGAGTAATGAATCAGAAATAGTTTCTTTTGTTGTTGTTGTTGTTGAAGGCACATTTGTGAGACAGATATAAAAGAAAGGAAAAAAGAAACACGTTTCTTCTAAAAATATGATCTTTTAGTAGTATTAATAATTTCCTTTTCAGAAAAAACGAATTTATATAAAAGATATTTTTTCCCATTGTATTAAGCAAATTTAGATTTAAAGAAAAACTAATTATAGAAAAATGGTATTAGCAATTTTTTTTTGCAGAAGTGAGGCCATAAAAAGAAACATCGAAGGATTATTTAGCTGAAGCTTCTGTTATGTTAAAAAAATTAACTTTTCAGGAAATTTTAATTTATTTTAAAGAAAAACGAATTTATATAAAGATATTTTTTCCTATTGTATTAAGCAAATTTAGATTTAAAGAAAACTAATTATAGAAAAATAGTATTGATAAAACTTTTTTTGCAGAAGTGAGGCAATAAAAAGTAACATTGGACGATTATTTAGCTGAAGGTTCTGTTATTTAAAAAAAAATTATGAATAAAAAAAAGCGCCCTCTATCTAATTCTTAGCCTATTTCATTTACTTACAGGGTTCGTACGGGTACCGTTACTTTTCCAGGTGACATACCAGTATACTTTTCTAAAAAACTACATCAAATTCAAACGTCCGAAATTTCATCTTATATAAGAAGAGATTATCTATAAGAAAATACTGGTATCGAATAATTTCCTGGTCTTAAAATTCCAGGACCCGTACGAACCCAGACTTATGAGTGTAGTTTAGAAATGACGGCAATAGTTTTTATTACTAAAAATAATAAATCAAATTCATATTCATATACAGAACGATTGTACAATATCTTTTGAACTGAAAAACGAGACATGGAATAAAAAGAGGTGCTACTACTTTCAAAACCAGAGAAGATTGAGTTTGTGACTTGATCCTGATTTTAAAGTTTCAGTAAGTCATATGTGCGCCTGGTGAAAAAGGACGCCGTCTGTTTACGCATTGTGTATTACTTTTTTTGTCTTTATAGTTACTTAGTTTTTTAAAAAATATATACCCGTGATAGTGAATTGCGCCAGTTTTTAAAACCTCTAATTATTTTAAATCCTCAATCACTGATTATAAAATCATGAAATTGAGAGAATAATTATCATTTGTATTGTAAGTACAAACAAAAGAAGGAATTAAAGGAAATATTTTAAAAATGTAAATTAAAGATCTCGAAGGTATTTTTAATTGTTAACGTAAATAAAATTTCCGAATAAAATAGAATTTTTTTCATTCTTATTATATTTTTATATGACTTAAATCTTTAAAAGAACCTCGTCTCTCCCCCCCCCCCTTTTTTTTTAGATATTTTTTTCCATTTCATAGGATCTTCGGTATATGTTATTATAGTATTTATACTCTAAGTTATGACTTTTTTTTAAAATTTTCATTCCCTTAAGTAAAATTTATAAGATTCCTTTCCAGCATTTTGTGTAGCAACGACATATATAATTTCAATACTATGAATAATATCATATGCTATATATTACATATACAAATACTGAAAGAAAAATGTCTTTGAATTATTAAAAAGAGATTTCAAAAATAATCTCTTAGCTTATTCAGTTTTAGGTAAAATAAAATAAAAAAGAATGACTTTATAATTCTAAAGTGCTCTTAAATATGCATTATTAGCTTACGATTTTTTGTGAAGAGTTATCATTCACTTAAGTAAAATTTATAAAGATTATTTCTTTCAATTCGTGTATCAACGGCAGCTGTACTTTAATTAGCATCATTTTCTTTTATACAAGAATTTTATACAAAACTGAAAAAGATAATTTATCTTTAAAATAAAAATGAATTATGGTAAATAATCTGTTAAGTTTTAGCTGAAGCAAAAATAATACCTTTATGATCCTAAAATACTATGAAACATTTAATATTACGTTTCTATATTTTTTTGAAGAATTATTATCCAATTAAGTAAAAATTATAAAGTTTTTTTTCTGCATTTTAAGTAACAACGGCATATATCCTTTTAATTGTATCATAAGCTCATAATTACATTTATACAAAAACTGATTTTTTTTTTTTACATATTTGAAAAAGATATGAGAAATTATCTTTTAACTTATTAAATTTTCTTTGAAGTAAAAAAAAATATACATATATAAATTATAGCTTCATGATTCCAAATTGCTCTTAATTATTGGGTATGGTTATTCATGATTTATGTAACATTAGGTTAGTTGTCATTTATATAAGTACAATTTATAATATTTATTTTCTTTATTCTGTGTAGTAACGGCAGAATTTTTTTCCATAGGAAATTATATTTGTAAGAAGATAACCGCAGCTGAATAATTTTCTGGTTTGATATCGGGTTTTCACACCCTTCAGAATTTATGGTATTGGGGATAACAAATCAGATTTTTTTTTCGTCTAAGCATCTTTGTCAGACAGATATAAAAGAAAGACAGAAAAAAAACATTTATTCTAGAAATATGATCTTTTCGGGATATTAATATTCAGCCTTTTCTAAATAAAATTTCAGGAATAACGGATTTATATAAAAAAATATTTTTTAAACAAATACTACAAATAATACAAATCTAAGCAAAATTATATTTAAATAAAAACAATTTATAAGAAATTGGTATTGATAAAAAATTGCAGAAGCGTGGCAATAAAAAGTAATATTTAAGAATTATTTCGATCAATGGTTTGTTATATTAATAATATTTAATGAAGGAAAAAGCACTCTCTTTGTATCTCTAGGTTTATTTGACATACTCATGAGTGTTGCTTAATAAAGACGACAATAATTATCATTGATGCAAATAACAAACAACATACAAACTGATATACAGGGTGATTCTACAATATCTGCATAAACTGAAAGAAAGAAGAATGGCTTAGAGAAACAAACAAAAATCACGAAGGAACATGCGATCACAACTCACTTATTTAATGAAAAAATATATTGTGTCGCACTCCAAACAAGATATTAATATTCATTCATAACATCAATACTATTGAATACATTTTAAATAATTTTTCAATCGACATTATTTGCTTCGTAAAAAATGTAAAGACATGACGATAAGTTCTGGAAGTGACCATTATTCGTGTCCAAGCAATACTGACAATACTGATCATTGCAATTGACTTTGCAATGTAGATGTGTAGTGCCACTGACCAAATTATTGTATATGTCCAACACATCTTACTATCATCAAATATCCCGCAATGGAAAGAAATTCTGTTGGAAATATCGTTAAAAATATCTTTACTAGCATTAAAGTTCTAGAAGAAACTTTCGGTTTAGCTTTGAAACAGATATCCTGTGGTGAATCAGAAACCCTATGGTAAATCAGAAATCCTATGTTTTTGACTGAAAAAAGGATCTGTTACCTCATGTTCATAATTGGCTCTCGCTTTTTTTTGTACGTTTTATTTTTATTATATTTTACAGATGTTTAAGGTACATTGTACAAATCTTTTACTATCAATAAGATTCAAAATTCTCTATGCTATTTAATACATGAATATCTTGCATGAATATTAACATACACAAATATAACAAATTATAACAACTTGTAATAATTTATAAATCAAGAAGAAACATACAAATAAATTTCAATGAAAATAAGATAATTTCATCCTCCAGTCTATACGATCTATCCATAATAAGAGAAAAGATAGAGATTGTAACACGCTAAAATACAATATGTAATGATGTAGCATCATTTAACTTACCGAAATTGTACCTCGAGTTATTCCATGGTTACATATATAGAAATAAACAATCAAGTAAAAATAAAAAATAACATGCGTAATGTTAAAAAGTGCCCGAAAGATTAAATGATAGCGTTTCAAATAAAAATTTTAAAGACCGTGCAATTATAGAATATTCTTATTTGTTTTGATAATGGTGCGGATAGAGCCGAAACATATCAACATACTAATAAAAGTTATTTTACTATTTATAATGTTTTTATTTTACACCTTTTATCAATTAAAAGAGCTATAGTAACATGTACTTTTATTAAAAGTATTTGTTGATTCTTTGTACTTACTAATTTACACGATAATAAAATATATTTATTTTTAAATTACTGCATATAATAATTGTTGCATTAGATATATATGTATATATGAATTCTTTCTTTCATAGTAATAGCTTAAAAATAAAAATTAAAGTGTTACTAAAGTAAGAAATACTTGTAAATAATATTATGTCATTCTAAATGCTGAAAATACTAATATATGTAAATATAATATGTAAGATATGTAAATATAATCTTACAAAAACTTGACTTAAAAATATACTTATTATATGAATCTGTAAAATTTTAAAATGCTGTGCACTAAAGTATCTGACATCAGACATAGTTTAATTGATAGAAAGTTTTACATGACATCGAAAATTTTAAGGTGAATTTTGAGAAATTCTGCTTATTAAAAATCAGGATTAACATTTACATTTCAAAGTATACGTGAAGTACATTTCACTTTCTCAAAAATCCTTTTAAAACTGAAGAATTTCTAATTTATTTCTTAAAATGATAACAACACTTTGTAATTTAATATATCTATAAAATTGTGATATTCTTTTATAATTTCTAATTTCTATTATTATTTTTTTTTTATAAAATCTAATTTTTTATAAATTGTAATTATGTAAATGACAGTTTTTTTAATCTTTTTTTTCTGTTTGGTTTAATTCTACACCGATTTACTTTATCATTTGCAGCTATGATGTTTATTTGATTTGAGTGCTACCTTAAACCTTTAGAATACCAATTTGTTTTTACATTCATTGGTATATTGTCGATAGCGACTACTTTTTAATAATTTCTTTACCATCATTTCCATACAACAATTTTCGTGACATGTGTCTTGTAGGAACTTATCATAATGTTAATTTCTAGGAAATAGTTCTAGAAAAAGTAATAAACCAATTGGCGTATTTGGTTGCTTTAAGCTGTACACATGTGCAGCGTTTGTAGTGAACAAATTAACGAATGCAAACATGTCGATTGATTGAGTCCATTGTATATTTATACATGTTTTCTCATATTGCACACGTCTTCACTCGAAAACATCTGTACCGTTTCTCGACATAGAGCACAGTTATTTTTTTATATAATTTAAAAGTTTCAAGTACCATAAAAGTATGTAGAGCACTACGCGTTTCGAAAGAACGATCTACGACAAGTCACACTACCACTATGAAAGCAGGAGAAAGAATGAAAGAAAATAATAGTGAAAAGAGATGGGCAGGGGCAAACAGCCAATAGTAAAGCTTCAAGCATCAGCCAATTAGACAGACAGCAAATAACCAATGAGACGATGACAAACAAACAAAAGGAAAGGAAGCATAAAAAGAGAAAAAATACATACACGTTGAATTGATAACATTCTTCTTTTTTGAGTCGGTTAATAATGAGATAGAGACAGATGATAAAGGGGTGGAAAAGATGGTAAATAAAATATGTATAATAAAATACAACAAAGAAAAATAAATAAATGTATAAAATAAAAATAAATAAAATAAATAAAAATATAAAAGTAAACTGACGAATTTTTTCAGACTGCAGAGAGCATAGTGGAAATTTATTGACAATAACATGGCGATTAAGATAGACAGATAAATTTTCAAGAAAGCCCAATTCGAAATACAATTGGCATTAAAGATATTTTTAGCATTTTGAAAAGTAAAACTAGATAGGTTTAAAAATAAAATTTTAATTTAAGATCTTTAAAACTTTAGTGGATATTCAAATCAAATATGGATACAAAGGAAAAAACATCGATTTATGATGTTTAGTTTTGACTGATTCAGAAAAAGTAGACTTACTAAGGAGAATAATTAATTTTTTAAGAGCTTTACGGATAACAGAGGGACTGAAGCCTTTTTTGATAGCAATAGCGTTTAAGTAATTAAGTTCACTATTAAAAGAAGAAAAGTTGTATCAAATTTTAATGACGCAGTACATATAAGCGTAAACTGCACCAACTTTTCGATTAACTGGATGATTCGAGAAAGCATGGGAGAGAGTAGGGGTTAAAAAAAGACAGAGAAATACTTTATATTTATGGTGTTAAAGTTCTTTCTTAAAATATTTCACGTTACACAAGTATTTATAGTATTGTATTGAAAATGTATTGATAGAGCTTGCTAATATTTTAAAATTGCGTAAGACTATCTCTGTATTTTCCTTGTTACCTGCTGAAGTAGCGCTGTTTTATTCATTTATCATGTCACTGCTGTGCTCCTCTACATTTTTTTTTTTTTACTTTTCGTTTAGTCATTCTGATACATTATCTTCTGTCTCGTTGTTTATAACTTATTTGATAAATACAAACCGATTTAATGTTATCTAATTTGTTTTTATCCAATCCTAATAAAAAAATATCTTTAAAAAACTATCTGGTTTTGTTTTATTAGTCTAAACGTATTGTATTTTGCTGTTTCCTTTTTAACACATTCCAACCTAGTTGAAAAGTGTTTATGACTTCGGTTTCTCTGCCGTCTAGTAGTCCGTCATGCTGTAAATCGTGTAAATATACTCGGATTGCCCTGAAATTTTTGTATGTTATTGTTGTTTACTATAGCCTCTTCCCTATTCAACATGAAGTGTGCAGCACTCATTTTTTTACAGGGACAGTCAAAAGTATTTCGTATCATGACAGTCAATGGGAAATAATTGTTTCAAATGCATTTTGATGATGATACGCTTTTTAAAACATGATAAAATTGATGTATAATTATTAAGCGCATTAAAACATACTTTTTGTAGAATATGGGATACATAGTATTTATTATTCATTTACAGAGTCAAACAGGAATTCTGTTACACATTGTTCTATGGGAAAAAATCATTTCCCGTGTAATTTAATGACGTTTCACTATTTCAAACATATTGAAAATTGCATGCATTATTGGTTTGCGCTATAAATTGCTCGCTTAAAAGTATGGTGTGCATTGCGTTTATCGTTCATTTACAGGTATACCCAAAAGTGATCGGTTACGGTATACATTTGATAATTACAGCCTGTGTGTGATAAGTGCGTTTTCAACTTTGGTTTACGTTTCTAAGTTTAACTGAATTTTCCATATGTGGTATGTATAAACTCGGTTGATCATATACAGGGCTGTACAAAAGAATTCGTATGTATCACAGACTATGGCAGTGAATTGCTTAAGGGTAGTTTTTAATTGTGTTACACCTTTTCCTGCTGAACTATATTTAGTAGACTAATTGAAGTTTGTAGAATATAAATAAATTCATATACGCAAAGAACAAGATACATTGTCGTTTACGGTTGATAACTGCTGGAAGATAATTTTAAGTTACCTTATGCGTTTTTTACTTTTTAGCTTAATATGTGTTGTGTTAAAAAGTCTTTAGATAATATACAGGGCTGCATATTTAAAGTGCATTTCCATCGACTTGGAAAATTGCCAAATATGAATTTTCTAACTGATCTATATTTTTTCATGGTATGTAGTGCATATTCAAATCTGTAGATCATGTACAGGCCTGCACAAAGTAATTCGACTGCTTTTCTGACAATGCCAAGTAATTTCAAAAACTGTATTTTTCAATGTGTTATATGTTTTCTAAACTGTTTACGTACATATATTCTTTCACCTTATTTAACGGTGACGTTTCGTTAAAGTTTTCTGGATGTGTTTGAAAGTGTTTCATAATCTGTGCTTGACGTATGATTTTTTGTTCTTGTTTAATTTTGATATGCTTTCGATTAAAGGTATAGCATTAGTGAAAGTATATTTTTTTTGTTTTTGTCTCTCATGAATTTTTTCACCCTTTCACTGTATATTTTATCTATTGTTCTTGGAGAATCGCCTTTTAATTTCTGATTGTTTAAATTTATTCTTTTAGAAGTGCAAAACTTGAACAAGTATTTAGGGTTCAAAGTTTATAACTTTTTGCTGATTTCCGTTTTGTGTTGATTATTTCATTTAGTGTTTTTTGTTTTTGAATATTTCCGTCCTTTCTCCTTCTTTTGACGACTAGATAAATCAAATTCTTGCTCAGATGTAAATATTATTTTTTCATCTATATATTAAGTTTTTCCATCAAGTTTTCGACTTTCGACTTGGTTTAAAATCAGCGTCGACAGGTTGGAGCTGGTATTTAATGATGTTTTCTTACTTATACATAATATAGTTTTGCAAAAGTATTCTTTTTAGCTCAGCCGTTGTTCTTTATATATTTTGCTATTTAACCTGGAATCTCTTTTATTTTTAAATAAATTATTCCAGCTAATCACTGTGTCTTCTGTTTATCTATATATTGTTCTATACACTGTCATGCAACCAATATCCTTCCAACCCTTTTTTGTTTTTAAAGTAAACAGACGTGAAGAGAAGAGAGAAGGAATGGTGGTTCGTTCGGAGTAAGTAGGATGTGGGAAGGCATCCGAGTATATTTTGGTTGTTTAAGAAGTAATGTGGTTTAGGTGGAATTTTTATGAATATTAGTGAAAGTGTACATAATGTAAATAATCATCTTGTAAATATCAGCTCTCATTTAGTAAACTGTGCATTTAAATTTTAAAAAGAAGAATCGTGTCATTCGGCTGTCATGATATTACAGCACGCTCTCATAACGAGAAGAAGAGTTATTTCTACGATTTAAAATAATAAAGTATGTGCTTTGAATCGCAGTGTTTGGATTACAAAATAGAGGTGAGCTATTCTTTTTTTATCATTTGATTGTGTAGTAAGATACTGTTAACTTTATTCGAAAATGTTTAAAAACGTAACTAAAGCGGATTTACTTATTGTTCTGGAAGAAATAGGCGAAGAAGCTGATGCTAGTAAGAGAGTACCCGAATTAAAAGATTTGTTATTGAAATCTAAAGAATACTTAAAAGATAAAGATTTCGTAACTGAATTTTTATCAACTACGGTTTCAGAAAGAAAAAATGGCGAGAAGTTAATAGATTGCGTTTACAACGACAAATGAGAAGCGAGAATTTAACCCATAACGAAGGGGAAAATAGTACGTCATTATCATTAGATAAATTAATTAAAGCAGTTCAAGTTTTGGTAATCCCAGTGCCCAAGAAAAATGAAACATGGAATCTCTTTTTTGATTCTTTAGAAAGATCGTTTAAGCACAAAAGTGTTCCTAAGGAATATAAATCGGAAATTTTGCTAAAATTAGTAGGTGAAAAAGCAGGAAATGTTCTTGTTTATATTGATGATGAAGAATTAGCTGATTATGATAAAATTAAATCTTTAATTTTGAAAGAATATGAACCGTCCCCATTTACTTGTTTACAAAATTTTAGAAACGCTAAAAGATCACCTGGTGAAACCCATCAACAGTTCGGTTCGCGATTAAGATCCTGTTGGTTAAATTATTGTAGAATTCGAAACGTTAAAGATTTCGATTCACTTATTAATTTAATAATATCAGATAAAATTTTTGAAACTTTGGATAATGAGCTAGTTACTCACATTGCAGTCAAGCAAGGAGAAAGTTGGCTTTTGCCCGATCAGTTATCGAAAGACTGTGACATTTATTTTACTGCAAAAAGCAGGTCTTTCGAGGAAACAAAATTTGAGAAACGACCTATTTATCGTGAAGTGAATAATGATAATAATACTAAATATGTTCCCCCACAACTAAGGAAAAATCAAGCTACGTATGAGAACAGACACTTCTCAAAATCACGTGATTGTTATATTTGTAATTCCCCATTACACCTAGCAAAATTGTGCCCAAACAGAAGAAATAAGTATGATAAATCTTATACTCAAAATTATGATCAGGGTCAGAGAAAACCGAAAATGCAACAAGATACAAATAAATTGAATCCAAATAAAAATAATAATGCAGTAGTCACTAATGTTAGTTCCATGCATTTACACATGAATGATCAATTAAACGAAGTTCTTTTTCCTTAAAAAAATCATTATTTATGTAGAAGGAAAAGAAATAGAAGCTATTTTGGATTCAGGTACCCAAATTAGTATTTTAAATACGTCATTAATTTCCGATCTGAAAATCGAAGCTAAAGGTAGTAATTTGTTACAGCCCGCTTTCAAAGAAAAAGTACAAGCAAATTTGGCTACTATACCCATCCATTATAAATTACCTAACAGTGGAATTTATGTCACTTTAAATACGCTTTTTGCTTTCACTGAAAACTTAAATGTCCCTTGTTTATTAACTCCAGACGTATATAATGCTTTGATTGAACTTCAAAATGAAGAGTTGTGTAATAGTCAGTTGCAAGAGTTCGAAGGTCACGAAGCTAAAAATAGCTCAGACGCCCCACTGGCGAAAGAGGAATTAAATGTTTGTTTTATTTCTTCAGAGAATAAACAAAATGATCGAAATGATGAATTTTCAGAGTTTAACAAGTTTTGTAAAGAACAAAAAGATTGCGCAACTTTAAAGAATTCGTTCAAGGACGCTAGATTAGAAAAAAATAATTTTTTGATACGGGATAATTTGCTGTATCATAAAGAAACTATTTGCGGTGATAAAATATATCAGCTCGTGTTACCGGAAAGTTATAGAAATAAAGTGTTAGAATTAGCTCATGATTCAATTTTTGGAAACCACTTAGGGATGAGAAAAACTAAAGAAAGAATTAAATTATCTTTTTATTGGCCGAATATTTCAAGAGATGTAGAAAATTATTGTAGAACATGTAAGAACTGTCAGTTAAAAAGCCCTGAGAAACAAACAGATAAAATTCCGATTACACCTGTTGTCCGCGCACCATATCCATTTCATACTGTAAATATTGATTGTATAGGTGAAATTATTCCGCCGTCAGGAAGGAAGCATAAATATTGTCTTACCTTAATTGATCAAAATTCTAAATGGCCAGAAGTAGTACGTCTACGGAGTCTCTCTGCGAAAACGGCGTGTGATGCTTTATTAGATATTTTTATGCGCACCGGAATTCCTGAAGTTATCTGTTCAGACCAGGCCACTAATTTTAAATCTGAACTGACTAAAGAATTTGAGAACCGGTTAGGGGCGTGTCCTCGCTTTTCAACTCCATCATACCCCGCTTCGAATGGATTAATTGAAAAATTTAATCGTGTGTTTAAACAAATGCTACATCATGTAATTCGTACGGATCCTGTTAATTGGGATAAACATATTCCTTTTCTACTTTTTGCCTACCGTGAAGTGCCAAATTGCACAACTGGGGTATCACCGTTTAAGCTCATGTATGGTCGGGAAGCTAGAGGTCCCTTGGCAGTACTAAAGTCATCATGGTCAGGTGAAATCCCCTTACCATTGAATCTTAGTAATTCAGCAGTAGACTATTTACAAGAATTAAAAATAAATTTGGAAAGAGCCGCTGACATTGCTTCTTTAACTGCTGCAGAAAAACAAGAAAATTACACTCGCTATTTCAATCGTCGAAGTAGAATGAAAGAATTTGAAAAAGGTGATTTAGTATATTCACTTATCCCTGATTCTACCAATAAATTATATGCTAGATGGACAGGACCCGGAGAAATACCTGAAAGAATAAAACCACATTCGTATAAAGTGAAATTACCTGATGGGGGTGTCAGACATGTTCATGCGAATAAAATAAGGAAATTTAACGTAAGAGTACAGACTGTTGGGGTCATTTTTGAAGACGATGTAGAATTTGGTGAAATTCACCCAACACCAATTAAAGCTAATACTTCGAATGAAAATAACATAGAAGTAGACCTTAGTCATCTGGAGGTTGATAAACAATTCGAGTTAAGTAAACTTATACAAAAACATTCACCATTATTCTCAGGTAAAATTCAAGTTGCCAATGTTGGAGAACACAAAATTCGTTTATTACCAGGTTCGGAAAGAAAGAAACCATATATTTATAAAATTCCGGAATCACTAAAAAATGAAGTGGACAAACAAATAGAAGAGTTAGAGCATCTAGGACTTATAGAAAAAAGTGAAGCTGAAATAGCTTATCCGGTCGTATGTGTCGCAAAGAAGGAGGGTAGCATGCGCTTATGCATAGATTTTCGTCAATTGAACACAGTGACAAAACCTTTTGATTACCCTATGGAAAATGCAACTGGATTAATTAATCAAATAGGAAGTGCTAACATAATTACATGTTTAGATGTATTAAAAGGGTATTGGGAAATTCCTCTAGAAGAACAGAGTCGAGATCTTACTTCTTTTAAAACCCATCGTGCTCAATACCGATGGAAAGTTATGCCTTTTGGGTTGCGCAATGCGGCTGCCACATTCCAGAAATTGATCAACAATGCTCTGGATGAACATTGTGAGTACAGTCGAGCATATTTGGATGATATTGCTATTTTTTCAAATGACTGGGAAAATCATCTGAAACATCTTGACGCTGTTTTATCCAAATTAACTGAACTGAAATTCACGGTGAATGTTAAAAAATGTGTTTTTGCAAAGGCACAGATCAAGTATCTAGGTCATGTCATAGGAGGAGGTAGACATGAGCCCGATCCGGAGAAGTTACGTGCCACTGAGACAATAGAATCGCCTAAAACCAAAACAGCCCTCAGAAGTGCATTGGGTTTATTTAATTATTATCGTGACTACATAAGAAATTATGCTGAAATCGCCAAGCCTTTAACCGACTTGACAAAAAAGAAAATCCCAGAAATCATTCCGTGGTCTGAGGTTGAAGTAGAGGCTTTCCAAATTTTAAAACGTTCATTGTGTGAAGCTCCTAAGCTGTATACACCAGATCCTAAAAAGCCTTACACTATTCAGAGTGATGCCAGTTCTTATGGAGTTGGTGCTTGTCTATCGCAAAGAGATGAGAAAGAAAATTTGTGTCCTATTAGTTTTGCTAGCCAAAAACTCACTAAGGTGCAACAAAACTGGTCGACTATTGAGCGTGAAGCTTATGCGGTAGTGTGGGCATTAAAGAAATTTGAAGTTTATGTGTTTGGTGCGCAAATTGAACTAATAACTGATCACAATCCTTTAATATATCTTCAGAAATCTGCACCTCAGTCTGCAAAATTACAAAGATGGGCCTTATCTCTACAAAGATATAATATAAATATTTCTCATTGCCCAGGTGCAAAATTAAAAAATGCAGACAGTCTGTCACGACTAGTTACTGTATAAGGATTATTTAAATGATACTTTATTTTGTGTTTAATTTTGGTATGCAGTATTATATCAAGTCGTCTTTCCGTCTGTTGTGAATTGTTAGTGTTTTTTTTTTATATGTTTATTATATATTCATTATAACTATTATAACAAGGCTTCTATACATCTGTTTTGAATTGTGTTTTTTTTATATGTTTATTATATATTCATTATAACTATTATAACAAGGCTTCTATACATCTGTTTTGAATTGTGTTTTTTTTATATGTTTATTATATATTCATTATAACTATTATAACAAGGCTTCTATACATCTGTTTTGAATTGTGTTTATATATATATTTTATGCTGTATAGTTGTATGGTTGCTATTTGTCAGATTTTGCTTCGCTTTGCGTAGCACAATCTTATCGGGGGGTGTCATGCAACCAATATCCTTCCAACCCTTTTTTGTTTTTAAAGTAAACAGAAGTGAAGAGAAGAGAGAAGGAATGGTGGTTCGTTCGGAGTAAGTAGGATGTGGGAAGGCATCCGAGTATATTTTGGTTGTTTAAGAAGTAATGTGGTTTAGGTGGAATTTTTATGAATATTAGTGAAAGTGTACATAATGTAAATAATCATCTTGTAAATATCAGCTCTCATTTAATAAACTGTGCATTTAAATTTTAAAAAGGAGAATCGTGTCATTCGGCTATCATGATATTACATACACTATAAAAAAACACAGATGTTCCTTAAAGTAGAAAAGAATAAAATAACTAAGAACAAAATTATAAAAGAACCTCTTTCGAGTTATCCCCAATGCCGAAAAGCGCTCTTTATCTTTAGAAACCTCAGAAACCAATATAGAGCGTGCGTCATAAAAATGTATACATACGCTGTTTAACAGATCATAACTTTCTAATTTTTTTTTTCTTTTCAAAGTGTAATTAATTGGAAACAATGTGTGGACCAAGATTAACTTTCGAAAAAAAGAAAATTTGTTTTAAAATATTATTGTAAGTACGGAAATAAAGCAGAAGTACAAAAGCAATATCGCAGGGACTTTCATACAGATCCACCTATGCGACATCATCAGAAAAAAGATAAGTTTGAAACGAATGGATATACAACGTTCCGGAATCACAATTGAGTCAGAATGCGCCACGACACAAAATGAAATATTTGTTGAAATTTGTGAATCAATAATCCACCGTTATAAGCAGTGTATTAACCAGAACGGCAATAACCTTGAACATCTGCACTCTCAGAAAAAAAACTGTAAATTTATGAGCGTTTGCCCTTCAATTTTCACGGGCAACAGCCTTATTTCATGAAAAACGGTCTGATCCACTAAGTAAGCGGCCTTATCCCTTAGATACTTAGAAAATTAAGAGCAATCCACATATTTTTACAGTTCTATCCCATATGTTAGCAAAAATACGGTACGACCCCATACATTGTCCCCCGCTAGGGTGAAACCCTTCATTTCACTCGTGTTTCGAAAAATTTAACCCGCCAAAACAGCGATTCTGTGATGATTATCTAACGTGCTACGTGCTACGGAACAGATTCAGATTCAACCAAGCAGGGTGGCCTACCATGCGGCTTAAGCTCTACAAGCCCTGCTTGGCAAGTTTATTAAAAACAAAAAAAAAACAAAAAAAAAAAAATACAAATGAGGCCAATAGTCCATTAGGCTTTTACATAGTACTGAATTGAAAGTTTACAATGATATATATACAATTCAGATATGTTTTAAAAGTTTTTACAAATGATTTTAAGTCTTTGTATGATGCGGACATAGTCTATAAATATATTTTAAAAGTTTTTACAGATGATTTTAAGTCTTTTTATGGTGTAGGCATAGTCTATGTATTGAGATGTTCGGTGATTATTAGTCTACAACGTTTCTAGATTAATTGAAGTATTTTGAGATTTGAGTTTATAGTTTTTCACTGATTTTTGTGAGCACTGTTAAAGCAAAGTGTTATTGTGTTTTAAAGTGCATTATATCCTGTGTATTATAATGCTATATTACTTTGCCCCGTAAAATTACGGGCTGCACAAAATGATGGGCATGGATTTTTTTTTACGGGGTATGACTGGAATCTCTGTGCCGGCCTCTGCCCGTAATTTTACTGCAATTTCTTTTACAGAGTGCTGTAGGAGATAAATATATACATTCTATGTACATTCTTTTGCAATTTAAATATTAAATATATGGTAATAAAACCTGGGGTTATAATATTTCAAAGCAGTGGCTGCTCGTGACTGGCTTAATTTGGGACACTAAATGCATGGCTGTTAAATTTATTCTTTTCTTACCACTATTATTAAAAATGAATAATTAATTATATTCAGTGTTAGAAAGTTCAGCCATTAAATAAGAAAAATATTTCTTGTAAAAAATAATGGTATGAAAATAATATGTGTTTCAGGCATGAATTTAATGCCCCCCCCCCCCCCAGTCACGAGCCACCACTGTTTCAAAGTGCGCATACATTTTTTTGACGCATCCTGTATTTTCGAGAATCAAAGAAGCATTTATAAAAACAAAGTATCTTTTGCTGCCACTGATTTTCAGAAGCGTTTCGAAGTAGTTTTTATTGTGTATTAAACAGTTCTCTCAACCATGAATTTTGATTTTTCGGGTACTATCTATTTTCAAGTAAACGTTTACATGTGAAACAAATACGTTTTACAGACAAATAAGATAAATTAATAGCATTAAAATTTATATAATTTTGTTACTCTTGTATTTCTAAATTCATTTACGCAGCTGAAAATGTTCAATTGATAATTAATAGCCTTTTAAAAACGATATTCCGGTTTCAGAAAACTTGTCAATGCACCATGAAATCTACTTAAATGTGTTTCTTGAAATCAAAGACAGAAAAATAAGCCTTGTTTTTATGCTTTTTTCTATAAAACAGTCCTTCCGAACTGTATCGGGAGGAAAAGATAGCTTCCATATTCCGTGTTTTTAAAAATTCAACCCATTTTATTCAAACACCCGACGCTCAAATGCTTGAAACCCGATTTGATTATAGAAGATTCAATCCCGGTTTTCGTTAACATTGTATATGAATGCGAATTTCAGCATGAGAATTATAGCATAATAAAACTCATATTGTTTCAAAATATCAGCCAACCTAGCATTTCAAACTGCCATATCTCAGCCATTTTTTTAAGATAAAGTCAAAACAAAAAATGCTCCGGAATCCTTGTACCATCACCTAATACTTAATGGAAACAACTTTTTCAATTTATATTTTTTATACAGTGGTGGACATAATTATAAGACATCTACCTAATTTGACATACAGTGAAAGAAAAGACTCAGAGCTTAAAAATGCTTTATCAAATACGACAAAAACATAAATTTATTCTGTTATCACACGTAATTGTTTTACAGAAATGATATTTTTATAGAGTTTAATAAAAAAAATTAATAATAACATGGACAAAATTATAAGACACCCTATCATTTAATTAAAACACGTGCTTTTTTTCGAATTATGCAAATTTTCTGCACGCTGTTATGACGTCAGCAGTTAACTATAGCAGACGATAACCGACTTCACGCATTTACAAACATGCCACGAGGTACAGAATGCCCCAGCACATTTTATAGCATTCTTTAGGTCTTCGACACATGTAAACTGCCTCTCATTTCGGTAAACCTCACGAGCTAAGATCCCCCACAAGTTTTCGATGGGATTTAATCTGGGGAGCGAGAATTCCCCGGAAGAACATTAATACTTTGCTCTGAAAGCCACTTTTTTGTTACGTGTGATGTACGAATCGCGCGTTATCGTGCTGGAAAATGTAGTTTTCGCCACAAAGAAGTTCACCTTGTATGGCTAGTTGATATTTAAGAAGCTTCTTATACTTTTCGGAATTCATTCTTGAATGCGCAAAAACGATATCGGTTTTTCCTTGAGCCGAAAAAACAGCCCAAACCATTACTGAGCCTCCACCCATTTGGCGGCTCATTTGTACATCAGGAGACTTCCGTAAATCATGCTAATAATAGTGAAACCCATCAGGACCATCCAGGTTAAACTTTTTCTTTTATCAGAAAATAACACAGAGTACCATTTGGAGGTCCAAGCCATAGTTTGTTTAGCGAAGTTTAAACGGTCCATTTTGGGCCACCTTAGAAGGGGTGGTTTTTTCTTCATTTTTTTAAATTTCACATAAGAAGCATTATGCAACACCCTATGAATGGTTCTCCTTGAACAATTCAATTTCAAAGCATTTTTAATGACTGTAGTGGTCATCTTATTCTGTGTAGCGAGTGAAAGCACATGGCGGCTATCTCCCGATGACAAGCAAGGAGTACGTCCAGATATTTTTAATCACCGATCCACTACTTCCTCTTTTCAAAACATTTGAAATTGCCTCATCTAGAGAGTTTAATAACTTTTGAAATGTTATTAACTGAAGCACCAGTTCTATTTAATCTCCAAATTTCGCGAATTTAACTTTCTTTTAATTCTGTATATCGTGGCATGTTTGTAAATGCGTGAAGTCGGTTATCGTCTGCTTTAGTTAACTGCTGACGTCATAACAGCGTGCAAAAAATTTGCATATTTCGAAAAAAAAGCAGGTGTTTTAATTAAAATGTCTGCGTGTCTTATAATTTTGTCCATGGTATTTTTAATTTTTTTATAAAACTCTATAAAAATATCATTTCTGTAAAACAATTACGTGTGATAACAGAATAAATTTATGTTTTTGTCGTATTTGATGAAGCATTTTTAAGCTCTGAATCTTTTCTTTCACTGTATGTCAAATTAGGTAGGTGTCTTATAATTATGTCCACCACTGTACGTCCTTTTCGAATTAAAAAAAAAATATATATATAAATACGAGAATAAATACGAGAATTATGGCATAACAAAAATTAGATTGTTTCAAAATGCCAGCCACCATAGAATTTCAAACTGCCATATCTCAGCCATTTTTTAAGATAAAGCCAAAACATCATGTACGCTAATGGCGCCTGGTGCATGTAAAATCCGTCGTGGGTGTAAAGTCCTCCAAGTTCCCTGTGAATAATACCTCTGGGGGTGCCTAATCAGGTGAAGGTCTCGTCACCTGATCAAGGCTCTAAATTACGAGACCAACTCGCATAACGATGACAGGTCCATATAAAAAGAATAACATCAATTAGCAGCAAAACAAAATGGAAACAAAACTAAGTCCTCCACATAGCCGTCCTGTCAGCAACGGCCAGCCGCTACGCGGCATCTTTTCAGTGGCGCTACGCGCAAATTTCCAGAATCCCTGTATCACGGTCTAACACTTAACGGATTTTTTTAATTTATAATTCTTTTATGCATCTTTTTGAATTTAAAAAAAATATTTTTTTAACTGACCGCCATTTTGAAACAAGATGGTGGATGAAGCTGGCCAACAAACTCGGTCGAGACCTTGATATGTCCTATAAACATACTCAGTCACATCCAAATCGGTTCATAAATATCTGACAAATGTCAGATATATATATATATATATATATATATATATATATACATTTGAACGGAGGGTGGTTTTGAGGTCTGGGTTCATGATCGGTGAAAATATACCAAAATTTTCTGGAATTTCTTCCAAACGGCTGCAATACGTAGCTTTTTGTAATGAAAGCTAGCTGAAACATATTAGTTTTCGAAATTTGTAAACATAAAGAACGCTTTTCGGATTCGTGGGTAACTCGGGAGAAGCAATTGTATGATTTATTTCGTGGTTACATTCTATTTTTGTAAATGTTAAATCATTTGCATTTTTTACAGCGTACATTCGTACTTGATATTACATATTTTCTTTTATGTTCAATGATGACTATAAATTTATAACGCGAAAACTAGACATTAATTGTCTCTCATAAATTTTCATATCTCTAATCATGTATAAAAAGACATAAGTTGATTTAATGATTTTCTCATCGCGATAATATTAATTCGTACAATCCCTTTTCTTTATTTATCAATTTCAATAAATTTATATTAAACAAGTACGAATAATCATGCAATAATCATGCGAATAATCTGGCCTAGATTATGAAATACTTTCCAACACTAATAGAATATTATTAAGAGATTTAATTTTTTCATGCGATGAAATGAGATATCTAAATAAGTAATTAAAAAAAATCATAACTCAGTAAAGATCCATTTTCAGCAATTGCTGCCCACATTTGAATTCTTTTGTGCAGCCCGGTATATAATCTACCGAATTTGTAAATAACACTTAATACATTACAAATTACATAAATTTCATATAACATCGGAAAGAGCACTTCTAGCAATCGCCGATCATGGTCAGTCCTTTAACCGAATTCTTTTGTGTGCCCCTATACATGAACGAAACGCCTTACGCACTCCATAATCTGTAGAATATGAGTTGTTTCGAAGCTTCGTGATCCTTTTAAATTTCTTTATGTTTCGAGTATCATAACATGTTCAAATTACACCGTAAACGATTTCCCCCCCATAGATCATATTGTAAAGGAATTATTTTGGATGTCCCTGTAATTGAACTATGAATGCTACTGATTGTATACTCCTGTGCATGCTGTTGTCTCCCTCAGCAATGCATATTAATTTCACTATTTTTCAAACATCGTAACATCAGAAAAATGCGCCGCAAACGATTTTTCCCCACAGATCATACTGTAAAGGAATAATTTAGTACATTCCTGTAATTTAACTATAAATGCTACTGATTGTATACTCCGGTAAAAGCATGCTGTAGTCCCCTCAGTAACGCAATATTAATTTCATTATGTTTGAAACATCGCAACATCCCTAAAATGCGCCACAAACGATTTTTTTTCCATAGACCATAATGTAATGGTATTTTTTGTGTGTCCCTGTAAATGAATTTTTAATGCTACACACTTTATTTTCAATACCGAACATTCTATAGTAAAATGTCATAATGTAACAAAAAAATCATACAGTCCGAGTATACTTACGAGAGTTTGAGCACGGAGATACAGACAGACAGATTGACAGACAGATGGATAGACAGACAGACAAACCAAATTCATAAACACTTTTCAACTATGTTGGAAATTGTTAAAAAATGTAGTTATTATATAAATCTATACTTGTCAAATTACTTTTCCTGCGGGCTTACGAAATATTTTTACAAAACATAAAAAATTATCCAAACGAACAGATAAGAATTCAGAGAGTATTAAAGTTAAAAACCACTTACTAAAAGTGAAGATAAATATTTACTTTTTAAAAGTAATCTTGAAGTAGGAGAACTTTTTCTCGTGAATCCGTTTAAAAAGCAAAAATTTTCTAGTGTCATCATTCAAAAAGATAGCGTAATGACCTGTCATTTTTTTAATCGCTTGTGAAAAGTTCTCGTGTTATGATTCATATTCATAAATTTACTTTTTAATATTATTATGGTAATAAAGATAACTTGAAATTCTTGGCCTATTTGATTCAAATTCACTTAAATTTAGTTTAATAAATGTAGACTTCTTGTTAATATTAAATGTGATTTTAATGTTACTTAAATAGTCTACGGTAAGAATGTAAACATTTTGAGGCTACAATAGTTTATATTAAAGATTATTTAAGGCTAAATTTTATTATTAATGAAACAGCGTCTTTAAAATAAAATATGTTAGTCAGAATGAAATCTTCTTACAATTGTAGGAATAAATAAATAAAAATAAAGTTATTCCTTCACTGGTACTCTTGCATAAGATCTTTTAAATGCGCGTGCGTTGCCTAAATTTATCATTTGGCTGAGAGTTCATCATTTCAGTTTGTTTAGATTTTATATAACTGAGAATGTAATCAGATTAACATAAGCTTTTTCAAATGTCAAATAAGCATTACTCTATGTACAATAAATACTGAATACAAAAATCTCTATAATAAAACTGTAAGTCATGTGACTGTCCTCAACAGTTCCGGGATGCCGCATCGCTTTTTCATATGCCAAGCGGCCATTTTTATTCAAAATTATTTTTTCGAATAAACTGCATAAAAGTTACATTTTAAGAAAGATCGTTCAAAATAAATTAATATTTGAGAGATGACTTGCGTTCAATTATGTATATATTCTGCAATAACTTCAGTCGAAAGATTCGCAGTTCAAATTCTCTATTCATAAAAGTAAACAAAAAAAAGATTGATTCGTCGTGAACATTTAAAATATTAAATCATGGAGGTAATCATTCGCAAAGCAAGTTCTCCGCGAATGAATTTTTGGACCGCTGCCTCGCGTCAAAAAAAATAATTCGCACCAGTGAGACAATCAAAGTTTACCATAATTATGTGCTATACAACTCAACTTTCGGACCTTTTCTTGACGTAAATTGAACTCATGTAATAATATTTAATGAATCAGATTTTTAGCATTTTTAAAATCGCTAATACAGCTTTTATTTATCGCGTGTACAAATTAGAAATGATACTTTGATTTTGAAATCAAATGTTTTGATTTATGATATTATTTCTTATTTATTTATTTATTTTCTCTTTTAAATGAAAAGTGTGAAGTATTTTAAATTTATGTAATATAAGCATTTTAGATTAAAGTTAAGTATTTTAAATGAAATGAGTGACAGGTTTATAATTTAAAATTAAATTAATTGTAGTATGAATGACGGTGATGGGAACGATATTTGGCGAATTATCATCTGCTCCCGGCTAACAAAAATACTCATAATTAAAAAAAAGAATAAAAATAAATAAATGATAGTTTGTTGTAAATAAATATTGATATACATATCAAAAATAATTTATAGAATTAAAATAAAAAATAAAAGTAAATAAACAACAATTTCCATAACAAAGTTTTCGCCAAATTGGCGGGGGAGGGGGGGGGGGATCGCGCCAACGTGCGTATATGACATTTGTGCCCAAAAAATATGCGAAATGCTACCATGATCGCAAAAGTTCATGATTTGTCTATTAGAATCTTCCGATTTGGCGAAGGATTAAGGGAAAATTAAATTATGAATAAATGTAACGTGTTGCAATGTTTAACATACATTTAAGGGAGACCAAACTGGTCGCCAGTGGCGGCTAGTGTACCCTTATATAATCTACAAAATGCATGCTACATTTTGACATTACAGAAATTCGAATACATTAATGTTAATGCATGACATTGTTTTAGTTTCTTTATATTTCAAAAAACTTTGCTTATGATTCCCAATTACCTACGAAAGCAAAATATTAAAGGTTAAAGTGTAATAAATATATTAATAAAATAAAGTTTTCGTCTGTGTATATGTTTGTGTGTTTGTTTGTCGGCGATGGCTAGGGAAAGGTATATCACGTAGAGGTCTGCAATTTCGTTCCGGACATAAAAAAGTACATGTTTCTTATTCTACCAAAACATAATATTCGTAAACTACTAATGAAAACATAGATCAACGTATTCCGAGTTACCCATGATTCCGTAAATCCTTTTTTATCTGTAGAAACCTCAAAAATCTATGTATTTTCAAGATTTAAAAAGCATTTAAATAAACAAAGTTTCTTTTGATGCCAGGGACTTTCAAAAACGTTTTCGAGTAGTTTTTATAGTGGAATAATCAGCTTTATAAAACCGGAATATCGCTTTTTAGGAAGTTATAACCTCTCAATTAAACATTTCCAGCTGCGTAATTGAATTTTTGCATGCAGGATTAACAAAATAATATTAATTTTGATATTCATGTTAATGCTGTTAATTTATCATGTTTACCTCTAAAACATGTTTGTTGAACATGAAAATGTTTGCTTGCGAATTGGGACCCGAAAAAACTATGTTCGTTGTTGAAAAAACTGGTTAATATACTCTAAAAACGACATTTTCAAATAGCAAAAAATACTCAAATCTTAGTATGTCGCATAGTCCAAATGGCTCGGAATCAAAATTACTCAAGTTTGAAACATGTATATACTTATGTATATACTTATACACACACTCAAGAATAAAACATCATGTGGTCGTATTTGAGTATGTCCATGTTTCAAAAATGAGTATGAACTGACTGCTATGTGCTCATTTTTGAGTATTTCCATGTTTCAAAAATGAGTATGAACTGACCCTAATCATTTTTCAGAATGTCAATGTTTTGAAAATGAGTATGAGCTGACCCTAATCATTTTTCAGAATGTCCATGTTTCAAAAATGTGTATGAACTGACCTCTATGTGCTCAGTTTTGAGCATGTCCATGTTTTAATATTCTGAGTATTTCTGGTATTTCAGAATTGAAAGCATTGGGTTGTCCTATTTGAAACAAAAAGTTTCATAGCAAAATGAAAACATCGATTTACTCAGATTTGAAAGTGTCATTTTTATCAGTGTACTCTAAAAGATCAGAAACGTTTCCGAAAACAAGTGGCAGCGAATGAAACGTTGTTTATATACATGATTCTTTAAATATCTAAAATATAAGGGTTTTTGAGGTTTTTAAAGACATAGAACTGTTTTCGGAATCGCGGGTAATCCGGAACAGGTTGTTGTATATTTTATTTTGTTATATTATTATATTTTCCGAAATTAAGAAAAATTCGTGTTTTTTTACAATTAACGAATAATAAAAACAGTAAACTATAAAAACATGTTACATTACTGTACATTTCATAAGCCAATGACAATATTATAATTTTTAAATAAAAAATTGACAAAATTCGTACTGTGCATTTAATTTGTGAATTATTGTGACTTGAGATTGAGGAGAAGGTAAGAATGTCAATTGTTATTTGTTTATTTCATAAAGACCACTAAATTAACTGGCTGTTTTCGAATCTCAAAATGCATAAAATCTGTTAGTACCAGGATCAGCATATTGCATGTAAATGAGCTTTTCACCTGTGGACACAAAATAATAATAATAATAATAATAATAATAATAACCTAATTCATCCAGTTAACCTTATTGATTATAGCATCTGGTTTGATATCTAAATCATCTCAACAGAATAAAATTCAGGTAATTTGGGACTCCAGTAAACGCTGGATGCGTGATTACACTAGATTAATTTTAACACATTTTAACAGATTTTAGATTAAAAACCTGCGATTTATTCTGTTCAGCTGATTCAGATATCAGACCAGATGCTATGATCAATAAGGTTAACTGGATGAATTAGGTCCTCTAGATTCGGCCGGGACGGCTCAGTTGGTAGTATTAATAATAATAAAGAAATAAAAAATAACGAATTAGAATTGAATAAAAATCAGTGATTAAGCACGCTTGCTCAATATGAATCTCTAAATGGATGAATTTCGTTAACGCTGAGATCACTATACGTCATGTGTATACGCCATGAGTTCAACGATAACAACAATAAATCAATGTGATCCCTTGTACTACGTTTGTTTCGATCGATTTGTAAACAACAATCTTACTGTTGGAGATCCGAATCAATTTTCACTTGAATTTATTGTTCGATAACCAGATTATTCTTTATTTGGGGCATCCCAGAAAAAAAAATGTTCTATTGTGTAGCTTGAAATACTTTTAAAATACTTTAAAGAAAATACGAATACAATAAAAAAATACTTTACTAGCAATACTTTAAAATATAAAAATAGTACCTTGTACATTTTTCACTTGCTCAGAACCTCACGGAAAAAGCTCATAACTCCCCGGACAATCATATACATGGCGATTGTTAATTAATTATTTTATATACTCAAAAGGTTTATCCAACAGTTAAAAAATATTTTTGTAAGTAAACTATTTGAGGATTTCAGATGATTCATATTTCATACAATGTAAAGTAGAGCATATTTCAGTAGAGCCATGTTATAGTACTTCATGGAATAATTGAAAATTTTTAACAAAGAATTTATCATTCATTTGAATTGAATTCTACCAATCCATCCCCGTGTAACTTATAAGCAGCCATACTTCTAACTCATAGGCACAATACAATAGTAGATGTATATAGTATGTTCCAAACGTCAACTTGGTTATCTTTGTATGTTCATGTTTGGAAACGCATATCGTAAAAAACTTGCATTCACCATAATTAGCAGATTACTTATTTATTCAAGATTAATTTTAACACAATTATTCAAATTGGTAAAGAAATCATATCAGTTGTAATTTTCCAACTGGTCAAAAAATGTCTGGACCAGGATTCAGACTTGGGATCTCTTGGCTGAAGCTGCCAGTGCTCTACCAACTGAGCCATTCCGGTCGAATCTAGAAGACCTAATTCATCCAGTTAACCATTTTGATCATAGCATCTGGTCTGATATTTGAATCAACTGAACAGAATAAATCGCAGGTAATTAATCTAAAATCTGTTAAAATGTGTTAAAATTAATCTAGTGTAATCACACATCCAGCGTTTACTGGAGTTCCAAATTACCTGAATTTTATTCTGTTGAGCTGATTTAGATATAAGACCAGATGCTATGATCATAAGGTTAACTGGATGAATTAGGTCCTCCAAATTCAACATGGCTCAGTTGGTAGAGAATTAGCAGCTTCAGCTAAGAGATCTCAGGTTCCAATCTTGGCCCGGACATTTTTCGTCCAGTTGAAAAATTACAACTCATACTTGTTTATTGTTAAATATTATGCTAGAAACATAGATTTAAATTAAAAATTCTAAAATAAACAGACTAGTGCTTGAAAAATTAATTTTTTAAGACAAATCTTTATTTCAAATTGCTTTTAGCCTACACGGTAAAAGAAGACAAATGTATCTTAATCTACAAAAATATAATATAACCGCGAACGAAAATATAGAATAACCTGTTCCGAGCTACCCACAATTCCGAAAAGCGTTCTTTATCTTTAAAAATCTTAGAATTCGATACATTGATACATTTTTCAGATTTAAAGAAGCATTTATAAAGAGTGTTTTTGAAAGAGTTGATATGAAAGAGTTTTTTTGCTGGCACTAATTTTTGAAAATATTTTCGAGTAGTGTTTTAGTGTATTAATGAGTTTCCTCAATCCATAATGCAGGCTTTTAGCGTGCTATTAACTCTCAATAAAACATTTTCAGCCGCGTAACTGAATTTAAACATGCAAGAGTCACAAAATAATATTAATTTAAAATTTTAATATGAATGTAGTTAATTTAACCATTACTGTCTGTAAAACCTGTCTCTTGAACAGGAAAATGATTACTTGATAATGAATAGCATCCTAAAACGCGATACTCCGGTTGGATAAAACTGATTAATACACTCTAGAAAGTCTTTCCTGCCTATACTGGTAAGAAAAGGTAGCTTCTATAGACCTTGTTTTTAAAATTTTGGCTCATTTTATTCAAACACACGAAGTTAAAATGCGTGGAACCCGATTATAGAAGAATCAATCCCAGTCTTCGTTAATACTGGACATGAAGGAGAATTTTGCCAAATAAGTCAGCTATATCCAGGTTGATACCATTTATGGCGAATTATTTTTTGTCCACAAATGCGACGATATTTCGTCCGGTATGGCCAAGCTTACCGAGAATTTCACGCTGAAGGATGTGGCTATGTAACATTTAACGTTTGAGAGTTAACGTTGCGAGAGCAAGAATGATTACAAATTGTTTAATAAATACGAGTGCAATCGCATGACAGAAATTAGATTGTTTCAAAATGTGAGCGATCCTAGAAACTGCTATATCTCAGCCAATATAAATGTATAACAAAAATTGCACCGAAATATTTTTACCAAAGTCAAATACTTAAAGAAAAATACATTTTTAATTTCTAGTTGTTTTTCGCACAACTTTTTAAATTTTAAAAATTCAAAAATTGTTATGTGGCTGCCATTTTGAAATGGCGTGATGGCGGACGAAATTGGCCAATGAACTCAAGCGAAATCTTAGTATGTCCTGCGCGCATGCGCAGTCATATTCAGATCGGTTCATAAATCTGAGTGTTACAGTATAGCAAAACTCAGATTGTTTCAAAATGTCATCTAACCCAGAATTTCAAACTGCTACGAGTATATCTCAGCCATTTTTTAAGATTAAGTATAAGCTGCCGAATCCTTGTATAACGATCTAACACTTAACGAAGACAATTTTTTCCATTTATATTTTTTGTTCCTCTTTTTGAATTTTTAAAAATGTAAACATTGTGGACGTCATTTTGAAACAAGATGGCGGAAGATCTGCCCAACGAACTCGGTCGAGACTTTGATATGTCATGTGCACAAACGTAATCGCATTCAAATCGGTTCATAAATAAGATAATTACAGCATGATAAATGTCAGATATTTATGTATGTATATATATATAAATCAGCATTTGAATGGGGCAGGTTTTGGGGTCTGTGGGTGAGATCTGTGTAAATGTAACAAAAATTTTCTGGAACTGCTTTCCTCCGGACGACGGCCTTTTTACTTTTTGTATTGGGAGCTACCTAAAACTACTCAGAAAAGTTTATGGAAATCAGTGGAAGCAGAAGAAACTTTATTTTTAAAAAGTCTTTTTAAATCTCTAAAATTTATTGATTTTTCAAGTTTGTTAAGATAAGCAACACTTTTTGGAAGTGTGGGTAACTCAGAAGAGGTTATTCTATATTTCCGTTCGTGGTTATATTATATTTTTCTAGATTAAAAAACATATGTGTTTTTTAGATTGTATAAAATATTTATGTCAGAAAATATTTCAGTGTTAGTTTACCTTAAAAATTCTAAGTTCAATATAATTCCATATGAATTATTATTATTATTATTACTATTTTACACTGGTTACTTCTAATCCAAATATCACTGCAGAATTCAAGTTTCCGACTGACAATTTTATAAAATTGTCAATTATCTAATGAAATGATATTTAATAAATATTATGAATTGCTTAAGAATCCACAGTAATTAATTAGTTGATTCTAATCATGTTTAGTTAAGGAAAGTTAGTAACAGCTGTAAATGAATTTTTGGATATTGCCTGTCAGAATCATGGCAAAATAATTAAATAATTCCGAGTCTCCAGTAAAGATATTGGTTAATTGAACGCAAAACTTATGAATAATTAAATATTCTTTGATATGTGTTACTGATTAAGTTTGTTCTAGGATTAAAGGTCTTTCAATATGATTACACTGCAGGATTACAATAAAAGTTCCATTATGTATTGCACGAAATGATCTTACGTTAGAATAAGATATGCACATGCTGTTTATATATTATCTTAAAAGGAATTAACGGGATGATAACAGGAATAACTGAAATTAACTGAATAACCACCAAATATGTCTATAATTTTATTTTGTTTGAATTACTGCAGCACCAGCAATTAAGATATTTAATGCAATATATATTTTTTTAAACACTGTATAAATATTAGGATTATGAGACACACTAATTTTAGTAAATGTCATGCAAACGGGGTGAACGTCAAATTATTCATTTGTACAAAAAGTCAAATGTTTCGCATAAATAATTTAAAGTAATTTAACTTTCAGTTAATTTAATTTTATCTTATAAAGGTTAACTAAAATCTATACTAATATTATAAAGGAGTAATTCTTGTTTGTTTGTTTGTAGGGGGTAATCTCTGGAACTACCGAACCGATGTTCCAGTTCAAAAGTGATGGTGGCAAATTGATGGTGACAACCCCTGCTCCAACATAGGCTATATTTTATGTCGGTGCCACTAACCCCAGGGGGTGCAGGAGCAAAAAACGTTCTAAAATTGCGATTTTTCAGTTATCACACTGGCTGTCAAGCCCTGAGAGCTTGGCAGCCGGTTCTGTATGTATGTATGTACGTACGTAATGCGATAACTCTTCATAGAAATATCCGTTTTCCTTCAAATTTTGTTTATAGGTTCACTGTGTTAAGGCGCTTCCCTGATTAGTTTTCGGGATTGATTGGTTAAGTATAAAAGGGGGGGGGGAACAAGGGGCTAATCCCCCCCCCCCCTTAATTTATATAAATGGGTTTTTCATGCAGAATTATTCCGTTTCCCTTCAAATTTTGTTTATAGGTTCATTGGGTTAAGGCGCTTCCCTGATTAGTTTTCGGGATTGATTGGTCAAGTATAAAGGGGGGGAACAAGGGTCTAATTCCCCCCCCCCCCTTAATTTATATAAATGGTTTTTTCATGCAGAATTATTCCGTTTCCCTTCAAATTTTGTTTATAGGTTCACTGAGTTAAGGTGCTTCCCTGATTAGTTTACGGGTTTGATTAGTTAAGTATAAAGGGGGGGGGGGATCGGGGGGGGGCTAATCCCCCCCTTAATTTATATAAATGGGTTTTTTATGCAGAATTATTCCGTTTCCCTTCAAATTTTGTTTATAGGTTCACTGAGTTAAGGCGCTTCCCTGATTAGTTTACGGGTTTGATTAGTTAAGTATAAAGTGGGGGGGATTGGGGGGCTAATCCCCCCTTAATGTATATAAATGGGTTTTTCATGCAGAATTATTCTATTTGCTTCAAAATTTGTTTATAGATTCACTGTGTTAAGGCGCATCTCTGATTAGTTTTCGGGATTGATTGGTTAAGTATAAAGGGGGGGGGGACAAGGGGCTAATTCCCCCTTATCTATACTAATATATAAAGTAGTAAAGATTGTTTGTTTGTAGGGGGTAATCTCTGGAACCACTGAAGCGATTTTAAAAGTGATGGTGGCAAATTAATGGTGACAATCCCTGCTCCAACATAGGCTATATTTTATGTCGGTGCCACCACCCCCAGGGGGGTGCAGGAGCGAAAAACGTTCTAAAATTTCGATTTTTTGTGTACTGAAGGAGATAGAAGTATCAAATTTGGTATGATAGTTACTTATAAGATGTAAATGCTCTCTAAGAACAAATTATAAAAACATTCGCAATTTAAAAGGGTGAGATGAGGAAGAAGCGTTCTAAAAACATTCTAAATTACAATTGCTATGGAATCTCTGAAACTACAGAACCGATTTCAAAAGTGATGGTGGCAAATGGATGGTGACAGTCCCTGCTCCAACATATGCTAAATTTTTTTGTCGGTGCCACTGCCCGCAGAGGGTGCAGGAGCGAAAAACGTTCCAAAATTATGATATTTTCAATAATGAAGGAGTTAGGAACTTGACATTTTGTATGGTCGTTACTTACAAGATTTAAATGCTCTATAAGAACAAAGTCTAAAAAAATTCGAAATTTAAAGGCTGAAATAAGCAAAAAATTTTCTAAAAACATTCTAAATTACAATTTGTATGGAATCGCTAAAACTACTAAAGCGATTTCAAAACTGATGGTGGCAAATGGATGGTGACAATCCCTGCTCCAACATAGGCTATATTTTATGTCGGTGGCACTACCCCGAGGGGGGTGCAGAAACGAAAAACGTTCTAAAATTGCGATTTTTGCGATGCTGAAGGAGCTAGAAACTTCAAGTTCGGCATGATTGTTATTTATAAGATCTAAATGCGCTCTAAGAACAAATTCTAAAGAAAAATGATGTAATGATTCTGCGATTTTTCAACTATTGAATTTCTAAAATTACCAAATTTCACAATAGAGTACCATAGCGAAACCTTCACGCGTAAAAAGATAATGATAAGGGCGACGTGTCCTGACGTGTATATTGGCTATAGCACGAGTCACAAATTATAGTATCCTTATTATTCTGTTAAAATATAAAAGTGAATTATGAAATGTCAATATTTTTTTTGATTAAAGGTTCGTTAAGAGAAATTGACCAGCGTAGCGGGCGTAGCTTGCTAGTACAATAATAAAGAATAGAAGTCTTGATTACTTTACAATTAAATAAATAGTAATAAATACTTATTTAACAAGAAAGAACAAATATGCATCATAATAGATTATGAAATACTTTTCATCTCTAACAGAATATTATAAAAAAACATTTCCTTTTTCATACAATGAAATGAGATATCTAAATAAGCAACTTAATAAAAAACATAACCGAGTAAAATTTATTTTCAACAATTGCTGTTCATATCGGCTGATATGTGCGAATTGTTTCCCAAAGCCCTGTATACAATCTATAGAGATTTTATACACATCACCTAATACACTCCAAATCAGATAAGTTTAAATATACTACCAAAGCGGAAAAACGACCTTCAGCACTTATAGATCTTAGTCAGTTCTGTAACCGATTTCTTTTGTGTGCTTTTGTTATAAATGGTATGACTCCATAATCTATAGAACACATGTTGTAGTGAACATCGGAGATTTCGACATCATAACATAATTAATTAATCATTGAAGCGTCATAACATAATTAAAATGTACTGCAAAATATTTTTCACTATAGATCATAATGTAATGGAATTTTTTGTGCGTTCTTGTAAACGAGTTATAAATGCTACTTACATTAGAACACATGTTGTAGTGAACTTTGGAGATTCCAACATCATAACATAATTAATGAAGCATTGAAGCGTCATAACATAATTAAAATGTACTGCAAAATATTCTTCACTATAGATCATAATGTAATACAATTTTTGATACGTCCCTGTAAACGAATTATAAATGCTGCTTATTCTATATTCCTAAGACAGCATGTTGCAGTCTAACTCAGGATGGACTTCAATCTCATTAAGATTGAAATATCGTAACATCAATAAAATGTACAGTAAACTATTTTACTCCATAGGCCATAATATAACGGAATTATTTGTGTGACCCTTTAATCGAATTATAAATCCTACACTCTTCCTTTTCAATACCGAACATTCTATAGTAAACCTGAATAACATATATACATTTCATGACAATCCAAGTTTATTTACGAGAGTTATAGTACAGAAAGACAGACAGCAGACTTACAAACCTAATTCATAAAAACTTTTCAACTATGTTGGAAAGTTAAAAAAAATATATAAAAAGAATTTAATTTTGAGCTTCTAAAGTATACATTTGTTTCATCGAAAATATTCCGAATGTGCACTGATAAGAATGACACTTTCAAATCTGAGTAAATCGATGTTTTCATTTTGTTATGAAACTTTTTCTTTCAAATGGGACGACCCAATTCTTTCAATTCTGAAATAACCAGAAATACTCAGAATATTGAAACACGGGCCCACTCAAAACTGAGCACATAGAGGTCCGTTCATACTCATTTTTTAAACATGGACATACTCAAAAATGTTTAGAATCAGTTCAAACTCATTTTTGAAACATGGAAATACTTAAAAATGAACACATAGAAGTCAGTTCACACTCATTTTTGAAACATGGACATACTCAAATAGGAGCACATGATGTTTTATTCTTGAGTGTGTGCATGTTTTCAGAAGTGAGTCTATACATATTTCAAACTTGAGTAATTTTGATTCGGAACCATTTTGACTATCCAACATACTCAGGTTTGAATATTTTTTGCTCAGTTTTCAAAATGTCGATTTTAGGGTGTATTAAACGCAACAAAGCTTCTTATTAGATTTTAATATATGGATTAAAAAGTTTCAAATTACTAATAAGACCATTTAAACAAATCTTCATATTAAAATTTTCTTTTAAGTACACCATATACCTGTGCACAGTTAGTTAATATCTCACTGACTGCGCTGCCAAGTCTGTTTTCAAACTTTAAAAATTATCTCGTGAGATAAATGAATAGGTGCCTACAAGAAATTCCTATGCTAAAAATTTTAGAAAGTTGGGTTTTTTGTTGGTAAAGGGCCTAAGTGGAGTGATTGCTAATTACTCAGTGTTAAAAATTGCAATCTTATAATATACGAGCAGGGAAGACCAAGCTATGCTCGGTCAAAATTATCTTTGAGTTCAAATATCATGACCCATAACCAAAATGACCCACTAATCAAATTTTTTCGAACATGTGACCCAGCCCAATTGTCTTTTCGTGCCCGAAACCCTCAGGATATAAAATTTAGTCCAAATAGTCTGAGACGTTTTTAGATAAAATTAGCTTGGCCCGCAGTGACCAAAAAATGACCCATTAATTGGATTTTTTCAAGCGTGTGACCTAGGCCAATGATTTCCTTGTGCCCAAAAACCGTAGGACGCAGAACTTATTTCAAATCGTCTGAGCCATTTTTAAGATAAAAATAACTTGACCTTAATCACCCATGACCAAATTGACCCACTAATCGAAATTTCTCGAACATATGACATAGCCCAATAGTCTTCTCGTTCCCTGAAACTGTAGGATACTAAATTTATTTCAAATACTCTGAGCCGTTTTTAAGATAAAAATCTTGATAGATAAATAGCTTGACCAATAATGACCCATGACCAAAATAACCCAGTAATCGAAATTTCTCGAACATGTGTCCTAGCCAAATAGTATTCTCGTTCCCTAAAACTGTAGGATACTAATTTTAGATCAAATTCCCTGAGTCATTTTAACATAAGAATAGCTTGACTCACATTGACCCATGACCAAAATGACACACTAATCAAATTTTCTCGAACATGTGACCCAGCCCGAACATGTGTCTTCTCATGCCCAAAAATGGTAGAATACAAAATTTAGTCAAAATCGTTTGAACCGATTTTTAGATACAATTAGCTTGACCCTGACCCATGGTGACCCAAAATGACCCACTAATCGAATTATTTTCTCGAACATGTGACCTAGCGCAATGGTTTTCTTCTGCCCCAAAACAGTAGGATACAAACTTTCATCAAAATTAGTGGAGCCGTTTTTAAGATGAAATTTGCATATATATATATATATATATATATATATATAACCACACACACAAGATTTGCTCGTATTAGAATATATGATATGATAAATTGTTTATTTTAAATAAAACAAGTGTGTAAGTGTGATCGAAGATCGCACAAAGGGTTTCGTTCAACATTCCTTTCAAAACACCTTATCATTTATTTATTAAATCCAAATACATTTCATTAAAAAAAAGAAAAAAAAATCATATTTTTTATAAAGTAAAAAATTTACCGGTCTCTTTTTCTCATTTTTTGGAAAATCTGAACCTGTTCGATAGCGGGCGAAGACCGCTATTACACTATGTTAAAATAATATCTGTCATTTGGACTAAATGCGATATTAAAAAAAAATCAATTTCAAAATTAAACATCTTGTATAATACAACCTTCAAAATGGTTTATACAAACTTAAAAATGTTAAAATATGCCAATATTTACATAATCGGGTTTTTATCATAAACTATACGTTCCGCAAACTCATATGACATTATAATCACTTGCTGATGTAATATCTACGTGCTTTCTCTATTACACATATTGGTACTCTCTTTGTATTATTCTCAAACATTTGAAAAAGTCCGTTAAACTTCCAATATGACGTCAGATTAATTTTCTTTTTAATTCTCTAATGGCATCATATTAACCTACTTTCTGTATTTACACATACTCATACTCCTTGTATTATTGAGATATGTTTGAACATTTCCGTTATATTACCAATATGACGTCATATTAATCTCTTTTCAATTGGTGAAACTTTTTATTTCATTTTTCACGTGGAAATCTTTCAACAGAAAATTAATTATTGTGGATTTTTTATTGTTGGCAAATTCAGGTTTTTAAAAAAACGGTCCCAAATTTTACGAAGTTTTTTGCTTATAATTTGCAGAGTTTTCAATATAAAAACAAGTTATTTTCAGAAAATATGACAAACAAAATTATACACAATACCCTGCAATCAGAATTTTAAAATAATAAAAATTGTATGAAAAATGAGCAGGTTTACTAAATATTGTTTCACTGCGTATGAGTGAATTCAATCAAAATATACTGTGCATAATATATTAGCTAAATGTATGGACCAACTTTTATGAAAGTCTCAAAAACATAGCTTGAAAATTCTGATAGTAATCGTCGATAGAATAAGTTCGAAATTCGCTGTTCTCAAAAGGAAGCAAAAAGATGAGGGTTTTTTTCAAATATAGAATGAGAGACGCTTCATTCTTATTATGTCAACTTTCAAAAGCTAGTATATTTGGATACAACCCCTCATCTTTTTCTCTTCCAGTATACATGCTATCTTCATAAAAATGAACCCAAATTATTACAATACGCCACTTAATCATAATCTACAGTTTGAATGCTTTTGCAATATTAGTTTTATACAGGGTTATCCAAAAGATATTCGTTTTTCTTCAATTTGTTGACGGCCCCTTATGGGGTTTCGGGAAAAATCTTCGTGGAAATATATGACGTTTATCATGTTGTTTACACTCCTGAAGTTTCAGGATAATTCCTCATGCATATTTCCAGATATTTAACAAAATGTCTAACATCGCAAGTGACCGATCATCATTGGAAATATAGTGTATAACGAAAAATGTTTAAATTTAATGGGAAAAGTCTGTTATATTTTTGGTGTTTTATCACTCTATATTAAAATAATACGATTTTTTTTTTTAGTTTTATGATTTGCTACTTCATAGTAGCTATTCAGCTATAAGTACACAAAATTTAATGTCTGCAAGCGTTATATTTTCTGAGAACCGGCTGTGTGCCGGAAAGACAACGTAGAGGGATGAATAGGATTTCGTGAGATGAACGAAACCCTAAAAATTAGTAAATCAATAGTAAGAATCAAACTAAGAATAATATTATTACTTACCTTACCCACCTAACTAGTTTTTAGGTGTGTTCGTGATTACATAAATACGTAGCACCTATACTCGTCGTCTGCCTGTCTATACGCATATAATAGCGCAAAAACTGCTCAATTGAATGGTTTGAAATTTCATATATATAATCGTTGCAGAATTTTGTCGAGTCATTTCTAATTTTATGAAAATCGAATAAAAATGTAAAATATATTAATAAAAGTTTTCTTCATTCTATTAAATCCTATCATACGAATTAATTCAATGATATTGCATGATAAGTAGTGATTCTAGGTTGCCATGGTGATTACGTCCTGCTTAAGATGGAGTTTTTATTATTTTTTGGATATTTCCGCATTACTGAATTTAAAAACCGAATTTCTATACTAAAATTGTTTAATTATAGCAATCCTTTAATCCACCGACAGGGTTTTGGATAGATGTTTCCGGAGAAATAGATATTAAATGGAAAAACAATCTAAATGTAAATTTCAATTTCTGAAATTTTCAAAGCTACACTGTAAAAAAACTCGGAAACGTTACTCTGTCTGGTGGGGCAGTAATGTGGCCCATCGGTTCTGTTATTTTTCCGCATATTTAGGTCAGATGTTCGTAAAAGTTTCCGCATATTTTAGTCAGATGTTCGTAAAAGTTTTCGCATATTTCGGAAACATTTACGTGCATTTCGAAAACGTTTCTTTATATTTCAGTCAGATGTTCTGTAGCGATTCTGCATATATCGGAAATATTTTATTATACATCGGAAAGGTTTCTGGATATATCGGAAATGTTTTTGTATACATAGGAAAGGTTTCTGCATACATCAGAATTGTTTTTGTATACATCGGAAATGTTTGTGTGTGTTTTGGAAATGTTTCTGTGTATTTCTGTTTTATAATTTCTTTTATTTGAGAGAACAATATGCTTTAAAAAAAAAATTAACATTATATTCGCTCGAGGCGAACCCCACTCCACATCATCATGATTGGGTTTTCTGCGAAGTTCGGTGAGCGAACTCGATCCTGTGAAGTGATCCTATGAACTGATCCTATGAAGTATGATCTTGTAGATGAATTATACTCTAGAATTAGCAATATTATAAACTTTCTGTAATTTCTGGTGTGAAACATATATTTTTCTGAACTCGTTTTATTATTCACCTTTTATTATTAGACTGCTACTCAAGATATCACTTTAAAGGTATTTATGCAGGCGAAATAAACTTTGAAAAAACTTAATTCTACGACAAATACTTCTGTCATTTTAAAATAACTCCAAATTTGAGAGTATGTCCTTCTACTGAAGAGAGGCTTCCAAATTTTACTTTGTAGGAACAGAGTTGAGTCGTCTGGAAACTTCTTTAGTTTACCTACTACAAGTTTACAAGTACAACAAGTTTAGAAGTTGTTGTATACACTGTTAAATAACTCGTTGGATAGTTTCTTTATACTCTTGTTCCATGAATCTATAATAAATATTAGATATTTGATTGATGAATAATAATGTAGTACTAGTATTAATGAAGTACAAATAGCACCGCATATACGTCTTAAACATATTTTCGCTTTGAGATCGGTTCCGTTTCATAACTTTTCTAATGATGAAATGTATCGTTTATATGACAGAACAAATTCTTAATTTCACTTATACTATACGTTTTTCACTCAGTTTTTATGAATCAGATATTTGTAAATAAATAACGTTGAAAATTTGATTTATGGATCTATAAATAATTTTTTTTAACCCTTTAGCGGGCGGTGACCCCCAAAAAGGACGCCTAATTTTATTTCCAAAACTGACAAACGACACCAATAATATTTAATCAATTTTTTCCTTTTATAAACTACGGGAAAATAAGCAAGTTTTTATTTTCTAATAAATTCTTTTGTAAATTCTGGTGTCAGTCGATAATTTCATCAGTTTAAAAACAGACTTACTTCGCGCCGGAAAGGGTTAAATGCAGCCTCATGAGTTCCATCCTCTAAATAGATACTCAATGAAAATATTTAATTTCCCTATACTTATAAATAGATAGATTTTAGTAATACCTTTCAACATTTTTTTTAAAATCTTGTAAATAGTTATACTATTCGAAATTATTTTATATCTGTGGTAATTGTTTTATTTTCACGAATTGTATACTTATAAATAGATATATTGATAAAAATGTGTTGTCTGTTTGTAAATATTTTAATATAGTGTTTTAAAACTATCATGTTTCTAAATATATTCATTTAAAGGTATTATTTTATTCGTATAACTTGAGAAGTGCTGAGATAACCTGAGAAAATAAATATATTTTTATAAGTAATCAGTTCATAAAATAAAATAATTATTTACAAATACGAAATATTTTGACATGTTAACGATACTTACAATATTTAAAAATATATTTTTTTAAAGGTATTAAAAATAATACATCTATTTTGGGAAATAAAGCACTTTTATAATGCATATGTATCTGTTTACAGCATGGAATTCACGAGACCAGATTTTAAAAAAGAATTATATTTAGATTTATAAATCAAATTTTCAATTATATTTACTTATAAATATCTGATTCATAAAAAAGAGGGAAAAACGTATAGTATAAGTAAAGTTAGGAATTTGTTCTGTTATATAAACGTTACATTTCATCATTAGAAAAGTTATGAAACGGAACCGATCTCAAAACGAAAAGATGCTGAAGACGTATATACGGTGCTATCTGTACTTCATTAATACTAGTACTACATTATTATTCATCAATAAAATATCTAATATTTATTATAGTTTCATGGAACAAGATTATAAAGAAACTATGGAACGAGTTATTTAGCTTTGTGTATACAACAAAAATTAACTGCAAATATAATATTAATATGCAATAAAATAGAATCTGATAATATTAATTTTTTTAAAGCATATTGTTCTCTCAAATAAAAGAAATTATAAAACAGAATACTTACAGCTCATATAAATACGTTGCATCTGCATCTGTTTTAAGCTGTCTGTCCTCTCAAGAACAATACAAATCACGTGATAATGACATGTGTAGTAGGTCGGAGTAGATGACCATGCGCAAATATTACTTCAATTCGAACTCCATTTTTAAACTTTACACGGAATGAGTGTAACATTTCCGAATGTTTCAGTAACCAACATTTTACACTACTTATTCCAAAACATTTCCGCTATGGAATGTAACGTTTCTGACTTCTTCAGCGTATTCACCGCTTTGAATATTTTTTCGAAAATACGTGTAACGATTCCGAAATAACAAGTAACTGTGGAGAACACAAAGTTTACTATAAATTTCCGGAAACCTTTTCGCCTTGTGCCGAAATGCTTCTGATTTCTTTTTACAGTGTAGGAAAAAGTTTCCCATTCGAATTTTCAGTAAATTTCTATTAAAGATAAAATGTTGTCAACTTTAAATGTACTTATTTTATTACGGAAATTAATCATATCATAATAACAGGCGATATAATTCATTTCTCTGACATAATACCAGTACGAACGCACCTCATGTGTCATGTTTGACGTAACATTTCCAACTTGTTTATTAGTCGTCGGTGTTCAGGATGGAAACAAAAGTGGAGTGTGATTAAGAACGGAAGCAGGACCTATGTTGCAATAGGTGCTTAGGAGATGTCTAAATCATTGATAAATCATTAATAGTTCTTTTTCTGTAAAATATTAAATTGGTAACATATTCACTTGTTCCAGATACCAATTCAAATGACATTTTTTAGGTAATTGTTGCATTAGATATTCCTATGATTAGATGACTGATTAATGAATTTAAGAAAATAAAGAGGAGTATCTAGTCTAGCCAAACAAGAAAAAATATTGTTTGTTTGAGGTACAGCAGTTATTTTGTTTTTCTGAATTAAAACTGCTCCACTAAGATTTTTAAACAAATTGCTTTTCACTTCTTCTGACTTTAGATTATTAGGTAGCTTTCAATACAAAAAAGTATAAAGCTACCTATTGCAGCCATTCGATGGAAAGCAATTGCGGAAAATTTTGGTATATTTTCACCGATCATGACCCCCAGACCCGGAAACCACCCTTTGTTCAAATGTTGATTTATATATACATATACATATATATACTATACATATACATATATATATATATATCAGCATTTGAACGTAGGATTATATATATCCATATATATATCCATAAGATATACAGTGGTGGCCAAAAGTGTGGACATTTTTTGAAAGTTTCATGTTTTTCAACTTTGTGTGCTTGTAGAATATATTAATTTTCACTTAGATACAAACGTTTGTATATCAAATTGAAGGTAATTTAATGTAAAATTTAATAATAAAAACAGTATTACAATATCTGTATTACAAAAAATGTTATGCAACTAATAGTAAGATCTATCTTAGATTTGCATTTTTTTAAAGTGATACTTACACAATAAATACTTAGTAGGATAACCCTTATTTTTTAAGACAGCCTCACAGCGTCTTTTCATCGAGTGAACGAGTGTTTGGAGTTCATCTTTGGTAATCACATGGTGCCAAGAATCAATTATAGCTTCAATAAATTGTCTTTTATTTGATGGACGTTTTTTTCGTACAAGAATTTTCAAACGTCGCCACAAATTTTCAATTGGATTGAGATCAGGGCTGTTTCCTGGACATGGTAATATATCTATGCCTTTATTTTGAAACCATGCTTTGCATACTTTTGCTGCGTGGCATGGAGCTGAATCCTGCCGAAAAATAAATGGTGCGTTGTTGGGGAAGAGATCCTTGATGGAAGGTATCAATTTTGGTTCCAGGACAGTTTTGATGTATTTTTTGGCATTCAGGATGCCATCAATCACTTGAATTCGGCCCACACCATCTACAGGCATACATGCCCAAATCATGACATTTTTGAGGGGTTTTATAGTTGCTTCAATGCAATCAGGATGAAGTGCTTCTCCTACTCTACGTCTCACGTATTTTCTACCATCACTACCAAAGAGCGATATTTTACTCTCATTGCTCCAGATTACTTGCTTCCATTGATTTTCTGACCATTTAATGTGTTCTTTTGCCCACTTAACTCGTTTTTCGCGTTGCTTTTGATTTAAATATGGTTTTTTCCTTAGAATTCTAGCTTGTAGTCCAAATCCTGATAACCTTCTTCTTATTGTTCTTGAACTTACTGCAATACCCGCTGCATTCATTTCACATTTAATGGCATCTGATGCAATTTTTCTATCTTGAAGGCATAGCCGTTTAATTTTTCTATCGGCAGTAGCACATGTGCATTTTTTCCTGCCTGATTTAGCCTTATTTTCCACTGATTTCGTTTTTTCATAACGTAAACAGAACTTTCGTACACCAGATCAAGTCACTGAACCACCAACTTGTCTTGCAATTTCAGCATAAGAGAGGCCATTTTCTGTCAATATGACAATTCGGTTTCTTTTTTGTAGATGTCCAATTAGTTCTTGTTAATGACATTGTTTAAAATTAGTTTAATTTTTAAAAAAGGACTTTAAATATTCAAAAACAGCAATACTCTATTTAATTGTTGTACTAGTATGCATCATGCCGCAAAATATTTCCACAACAATAACTCTTTTACCATCCAAATAACCTAAACTATAGTTACAGACATTTGATTGGTCCTCAGAACAGTGTTTGTGATTGGCTAGTACGCTTTTATTACAAAACATGTCCTTATTCAAAACGATTTGTGTTTGTTTGTTCTACTAAAATCGGCATAACTTTTTTTTGTAATACAGATATTATAATACTGTTTTTATTATTCAATTCTACATTAAATTACCTTCAATGTGATATATAAACGTTTGTATTTATGTGAAAATTAATATATTCTATAAGCACATAAATTTGAAAAACATGAAACTTTCAAAAAATGTCCAAACTTTTGGCCACCACTGTATATACATATGTCTCGACCGAAGCTCGTTGGCCATCTAGGTTCACCATCTTGTTTCAAAATGGAGTCCACTGAAAGATTTAAAACTAAAATAAATATACAAAAAAGTTAAAAATTCAAATTTATTTTTTGCTTTTTAGGCCTTGATACGAGGATTCCGGAGTATTTTTTGTTTTACCTCCATCTTAAAAAGTGGCTGAGATAGAGCAATGTGAAATTCTAAAGTGGCAGACATTTTGAAACAAGACAACACGTTACAATAAAACAACGATTAATTTATGAGTTTTAATGAACGCGATTTCTCGCAAATTATTATCTTTCATTTTTGTAATCATTTTCCCAATCATACGCATAAAACTATATATTCATATCCGTTAGCGCCAAATTCTTGCCAAACTTGGCGACACTGGCGAAATATCGCCATATTTGGTAGCCAAAAATAAGTGTTCATAAATGAAGCCAACTTGTCTATAGTTGACTAATTTGGCAAATTTCTTATTCAAATTCAGTATTAACAAATCTTCTGTAATCGGGTTCTTTGCATTTTAGCTTGCTGTTTCGAGTAACATTAGCTAAAATATTAAAACGAAGATATAGGAAAGGTGCTTTTTCCTCCCGGTACAAGCTGGAAGGACTTTTTTAAATTAAAATATTTAATATCGAAATAATTAAAATATTTAATAACGTAATTTTAATGTAACGTTAAAATATTTAATAACGCTTAATACGTGTATGCAAACAAACGAAATATTCCCCGTTTGAGATGTAGTCATTATTTATTTTTTTACTATTTTGAAAACCAAAATATTTTTAAAAGAACATATTTTTAACTTCTTTTAAAGTTAATTTAAATTTTTAATTAAAACGCTTAGCTTAATATGCGTATCGGCACTCGAAAATAATCACCAGTTTAAGACGTGATTCATTTGCTTTCTTATACTAAAATTTTTTCATTAAGATATTTTTAAACAACTTATTTTTCTCTTTTGTATGTAAAAATGTTAATACAGTAAAATTCTCAAAAGTATTGATGACTTTGCAGAAATGATTTACGCTGTTTGGCTTCAAATTTATCATGCAAATTTAATATTGTGATAGTTTTATGTAAAGTTACTATGTGTTTTTAAAGTTTAAACAATTTTTCATTATATATTTTATAAATTTTCGTTTATAAAACTGTAATATACCGAAATGGCACCTGAAGCTATAATCTATTAAATGAGCAGGGCTTCTTTCGAAAATATTGGTTTAATTTAAATAATGAGTAAAGTAGACTGGATTATTTTTTAACACAATTATTTCAAATTGGTAAAGTAATCATACAAGTTAAATTTCCAACTGGACGAAAAATGTCCGGGTAAAAAATATTTAAACACTCGTTGCCAATCAGTTAAAATAATTTAGATAAATGAAACTCAAAACTGAATGCACAGCAGTATTTATTGCAATAACAATAATAATTAGCGAAGTGAAACACAATTTCTGAAGATATCACAAAACATTAATATTAAATATTCAATGCGTTAAAGTTTTATTTATATTACCTATATACATATTGCATTTATGAAAATGAATAAATCACGAAAATGAATGGCTCACCAAACCACTTTACATTTTTAAAACTGTGTTTCAGAAAAAGTGTTTGCAGAAAAAATTGTTTATAGAAATGCTGATATACATGTTTTATATTAAAATATGCCAAAAAGACATGATTCGCGGTAGAAGAAATTACCATTTAGTTGTCATGTGTGAACATATGTTTTTTATGAAGCCTAACATGGCGGTCGCACCCGGCATGGTTACCAAAACTCTCGGCACTCGCTTTTTTTTATAAGTAGAGGGCAGATAACATAATTATGTTTTTAACTAACCGAAGGTAGATGTGGGAATTCGGAGTCAACGGTAGAACATGAATATATGAGATTGATATGCAGAGTTGTTTTCGTAGTAATTATATATATATATAATTTTGTAATTATATGTAAAAATACATCGTACAATGAAATACACATAAATATTGGCACAAGGAGAGCTATTTTTTATTTGCTTTAAAAATAGAATTTAGTAAATAAATGTAATGATCCGCACAAATGAAATGCATTCACAAGTAACAATAACTCAAGAGCAATACGCTAACAGAAGTAAAAAAATGCCTTTCTAGCAAAATTATAATCTGGGATCAATTTTGTAAATTAAAAACAAAGGAATTAAAACAATAACCCACTAAAATATATAATCTGCTGTGACCATCACAAATACTTTTTTAGCAAATAGGTTTTTTATATATATAAACGCGGAATCGTGGATAATGCAGACTTTTGATTCGGGAAAAACAAATGTATTTACTTTTTAAAAATAAGTCAAAGCAATTACCTGATTTGAATAGTACAGTAAATTTCATCGATTTAGCAAATAGGTTTTTTTTATATATATATACGCGGAATTGTGGATAATGTATTCAGGAAAATAAATGTATTTACTTTCAGACATACAGATTTACAGAATGCATGTACATGATCAACAAGTTGTATGCATAATCCTTTAATAATATATTACATTATTTATGCGTAATACTTTATATAAATTCATTTGAAGTGCCTCGTTAAACTCTGTAAATTAAAACTGGTGATATAAGTGTAACATATTTCAAATCAATCATCGAATTTCGGTACTCACTCTTAGATGATCGCAACCAAAATTGAATGACTATCATAAGGAATCTAAATTTGATGTATGGTTGAATTCTTTGAACATAAACTAAATATATAAATATTTCTCATTTAGAATTCTTCACTTGATTCGAAAGACAATATTTTTTTTTTCATTTAGATACATAATAATGGTATTTAACAATCGATTTTTATTAAATTATTATTATCTTTTAATGTTCTACATTTTATGTAATCTTTTTCATGTTTCATAAACGTCATCCAGCATGGTATCAAAATACTAAAAAGAAAATAGAAAACACAAATTTTCTATGTCATGTCTCACGCAACAAAACAAAGAAAAATAATTATAATACAAGTCTTACTTGAGTAAAATGATAAAAAATAAATAAATCCAATAAGTGTGTGTTTTTATGTGAAAGAAAGTCATATAATATTGTTTTGTTTTATGTTATAAAATCAATCTATAGAGAAGTGCATGAATTGAATAATGCTTGTGTTTCAATGCATTTTCTTACATATCTTCTTTCGTAGATTAGATTAGACTCAAAATATGCATAAAATACTCACATATTTCTTCAGAAATTAAATAAAACGCCCTCACGTAAAATGTGAAAATATTTTTTTTCTGAATAAATTTGAATTATTAATGCTATCACTATGGTAATACGGTTTTCTACTTACATATATTTGAATATATCCATGCTAATGTGCGACTTATCTGTATCATTTTTCTTCGACGCTGAAGAAACAACCGTATTTTCTTATTCCATTAATAGAAAACAAGTGAAAATATTTTTCAATTAAAATTTGCAAAACGGTTCTTCTTAAAGATTATTACGTTAACTTTATTTTTAGTGTTTCGTAAAGGTGAAATTTTTAATAATGTGTATATATAAGTGATTTTTAATAAAATGTGTATTTCTATAAAACTTGATATATCTATTTAAAGAGCGTAATTATATATTTAAAACAATGTATTGTACACTAGATTTATTTTAACACAATTATTGAAATTGGTAAAGAAACCATCGGAGTTGTAATTTCCTAACTGGTCGAAAAATGTCCGGGCCTGATTTCAAACTTGGGGTGTCTTGGCCGAAGCTGCCATGCTCTACCAACTGAGCCATCCCGGTCGAATCCGAAGGACCTAATTCATCTAGTTTACCTTATTGGTTATATCATCTGGTCTGATATCTGAATCGGCTCAACAGAATAAATCGCAGGTAATTTGGAACTCCAGTAAACGCTGGATATGTGATTACACACGATTTATTTTAACACAAGTATTCAAATTGGTAAAGAAATCATACGAGTTGTAATTTTCCAACTGGACGAAAAATTATCCTAGCCCGGACATTTTTCGTCCAGTTGGAAAATTACAACTCAAATCTATTGTACATTTACAACAATTGTACAATTAATTGCACAGTTATAAATTCACAACTATAAATGTACATTTACAATTGTACGTTCATAATCGTTTTATAATTGATTGTATTTGTATACAATTTTATACATACACAGTACAGTATATAATACATACACAGACATATACATACGTATACAGTACATTATAATATATATATTTCAATATGCATATGTAGGATTTTATTTTATAATCTTACAATTGCTTAAATGTTCACTTGTCTTACGACTATAAATGTCTACATCTGATTCACATATATGTATATACACATATGCGTACGCATATACATACACATATACATGCACATATATACATATACATATACATATACATACACACATATATAAATACGCACACATATACATTCACAGATTGATATCAGAAGCATGTGCATTTACATATACATATATATTTACATAAACACATACAGCAACAGTATACATGCATACGCAGTACAATATACATGCATATACAGTATACATACATATACAGTGCAATATACATACATATACTTACGGTACACATATGCATGCATTTACAATAATTGTGCATGTATACAATTATACAAATTTACAGTTGTACATTTACAATTGTACAATGACAAGAATAAATGTTTATTAAAAAAGAATGATTGTTTTACCAAACATCTCATAAAATATTCCTTTTTTGGTTTAAAAAAATGTTTCTGTAACAGATATTATTATATACTAGCAGATCCGCCCGGCGTTGCCCGGTCCCGTCAAAAAATACTACGAAATGCGAAATCACTCTAAAAATCGCTGCACGAAACCCTTCCTCTGGTAACTCTTTGTCTTTCGGAAATCAAATAGAGAGATGGACCCGAAGTGGAAATAAATTTAACACCACCTCCTCACTGGTCAGTTTTTGGTCAAAATTTTAAAAAACGTTACCGTCGGATTTTTACAAAATTTGCATTTTCGGAATCAGAAAAATAAACTGTGAGTTTCGATTCAAATAATCCAATACTTTTCTTAAAACTCGAGGATGAGTGAAAATGAAACTTTTTCGTTGTCTGGGATTATCAAATAGGTAACTTTCTTTTGCGGTTTCAATAAAAATAGCCATTTTTGGCGCACGCGCAGGAAATTTTTTTAGTTCCACTGCCAGGGGATGCATTTTGTTCTAAATAAACTATCCGACACGTGTCCCCGCTGCCTACGATATCATGTATAGAAGACGTGCTAGGCACGCGCTGCAAAATCTTTTAGTTCCAGTTTCTACCACCAGGTGGAGCATTCTGTTCTAAATAAACCTATATACGAACGAAACTCCGGCACTCGTTCCTACTTCTTACGGCACCGTGTAGAAGGCGTGCCGTGCGCGCACGAAAAATCTGTTAGTTCCACTTTCCACCGCCAGGGAGTACCAAATATATGTCATAAATAATTAGCTATATCTTAATTAGTTCATGTTAAGTTGAATGAACCAATTCCCGTTGAAATCGAACCCATAGAACTCGAGAAAATAGATCCCGCCCCTTTGGATATTAATATTAAAAAATGGTGGTAATCAAAGTCCGAAAACGATAACGAAGTTCATTTAGTACCTGGGAGGGCATCGGAAGAATGTCAGAAAAGATTTCGTTTGAATCGGACCAAGATTAAATGCAAAATATTTTAGTTATATTTTTCACCGCCAGGGGTGCACTCTAATCTAAAGAAACCTCTTTCCGAACGAAACTCGGGCACGTGTCCCCGTTGCTTATGACAAAGTATAGAAGGCGTTATGTGCACGCGCAAAAAATCTTTTAGTTCCGCTTTCCACCACCGGGGGGCGCCAAATGTAATTAGTTATCTATATCTTAATTAGTTCATGTTAAGTTGAATGAATCAATTGTCGTTGAAATCGGGCCCTTTGTTTGAATCAGACAAATTTGAAATGCATAATTGTTTAGTTTCACTTCCCACCGCTAGGGGGTGCACTCAGTTCTAAATTAAACTCTTTCTGATCGAAGCTCTGGCACGTGTCCCTGCTGCCTACGACACCGTATAGCAGACGTGCTGCGCACGCGCAGAAAATATTTTCGTTCCATTTTCTACCGCCAGGTGGCACCAAATCTGTATCTTAATTAGTTATCTATATCTTAATTAGTTCGTGTTAATTTGAATGAACTAATTCTGATTGAAATTAGGCCCATTGAACTCGAGAAAATACCCCTGCCTGGTCATTAATTTTCAGAAATAGTGGTAACCAATGGCTGAAAAAATGATACCGAAGTTTATCTAGTACCTGGGGACCTGAAAAAAGGTTTCGTTTGAATCGGACTAATAATTAATTAGTGCTGATTTTGGAGGCAGGGGGGGAAGGAGGGAGTTTCGATCAGAGCATTAACGCGATACTTAAACTACAACCAAACACTCACTTCCCCCTCCCCACAGAATTAAACCAACGACGTTAAAAAATTAGGAATTATCATTAACTTTTGAAACAGAAACAAAATTACCTTTTTTTTTATACATACAAAAATAGTAAGTTATTGTTGTTAATTTCTGAAATCAAATCGCAAAAATTCACAACTCGCTGTTCGAATTGCAAGCAGCTGACTACATTTTCATCTGCCAATCACAAATGCCCGGTTGACTTCGACATGTGCCTACAATTCTATCAGCTACCATATCAACTGCCCTCCAATGGCGTTTGACTTGTAGTACAGCGCCTAGAATACATTCTAGGCGCTATTCCTGTAGAGGGCGATTTGTGACGTCATTTGAAATAAAAAACGCTGCAAAACATTTTTTTTTTTTTAACGCATAAAGAATGAAATTAAAAGGAAAAAATCTAATAAAAAAATTGGGATAATAAATAATCCACCCTTCCCTTTTAAAATTAAGATTTTCATGGCCGGGATCCAGATAGATTTTGCGCTGTTTGCGATACGAGATTGACCAATCAGAAGCCTGTATTTTTGCGAAACATTCGCTGTTTATTAGTAAACAAATTTTGACAGGTGTCAAGGCGGGGCTTATTTCCGTAACTGCGAAAATTTCGCAAAAATGCTATCCAGGTGAAGTTATAAACTCCGCCTTTCGCACTAAGCTAAAAAATAGACATGGAGTGTACGTCAAACTGCCGTATTCAGTTTTTCTGATTCAATTTTCAAGTAATATTTGATTTTTAATAATTTATTTTAATTATTACGGATAGGTCAGTGCGCTGATAACTGTTTTACATTGAAGCAGTTACAATTTTTTGATTAAATACTGAAACATACAGTTTAATGCTTAAAACCGTCATTTTTGTAATCGTTTAGCATGTTTTCTCTATAAATGTACTCTCTTTTTACAAGTCTGTGTAATTGTTGTCAGAAGCAAACTAGTAAAAAGCAGATAAAAATAAATTAAAAATAAAAATATTTACTATCCAAAACTGATGATTTCTCAAAAATGATGACCTTTCTTAGTAGAAATATTTCCTAGACGTAACGCGCCACCAACCTAAAGCAACTGAAAATTGTATCATCTCTCCAGGCTTATTTGAGCTCAGCAGTTTTCTTCTTGAGTGACAGTTGAAGGAGGAGTTTAAAGTTAATTTTCGCAATTAACTTTTCTCGATCAGTAAAATAGAGAAATTTTCGCAGCTAGTTTTTCGCTATCTCGCATGAAAATCTGCGAGTACTCAGAGGTGCCGCAAAGAGCGTAAGCGCAAAGTTCGGCGTAAGCGCAAATTTCGCAGCGATATTTTCGCAATCTCGAATGAAACTGTGAAAGAGTTTGTATTTGATCGATGTTGCATTTGTGCGTTTCAGTGTAACAACTATAGCAGAATATTTTATTATTCGTCGATTACAACGATGTAAAGCCCCCATTTTATGGCATTTAAGAGATCGGGCTAATCCTTTTTAGCCCTCACTTTTTAATCTCAGTGTAGCAGAGTTTAAAAACCGTTTCAGACTATCTAGAGGACACCAGATTGTTAATACGAGCAAATCTTGCGTGTATATGTAAGTGGTTATATATATATATATACAAATTTTATCTTAAAAACGGCTCTAACGATTTTGACGAAATTTTGTATCCTACCGTTTTGGGGCACCAGAAAACCACTGGGCTAGGTCACATGTTCCAGAAAATTCGATTAGTGGGTCACGGTCAAGCTATTTGTATCTAAAAACGGTTCAAACGAATTTGACTAATTTTCGGGCACGAGAAGACTATTGGGCTGGGTCACATGTTCGAGAATTTTAGATTAGTGGATCATTTTTGGGTCATCGCGGATCAAGTAAAATTTATCTGAAAAACGGCTCTAACGATTTTGATTAAATTTTGTATCCTACGAGTTTCGGGCACGAGAAAATCATTGGGCTAGGTCACATGTCCGAGAAAATTCGATTAGTGGGTCATTTTGGGGTCACTGTGGGTTAAGCTAATTTTATCTAAAAAACAGCTCAGACTATTTTAGAGCCTACACTAGTCACGCGAAAAAACGCTCACGCTAATGTTAAGTCTATGGGAAGGTTATCCCGCGATTTCTCGCTCGCATTTTAATATTTTTAAAGGATTTTTTTTGCGTAGGATAGCTGAGGTCGATCTGCAACGTTGTTAGTTTTTATTATTATTTTTTTTGGTTAAAGATTTTTTTTTTTAAGCGGACATTTTAAATTTTGGAACCGGTTCTGAAAATGAAAGTACCCTTATATAAAAAAAACTGGAGCCAAAATCGAAAAAGTAAAAACTAACAACGATAGAGATCGACGTCAGCTATCCTACGCAAAAAAAAATCATTTAAAAATATTAAAATGCGAGCGAGAAATCGCGCGATAACATTCCCATAGACTTAACATTAGCGTGAGCGTTTCTTCGCGTGACTAGTGTAGGCTCTTAAACAAAATTTTGCATCCTATGATGGTTTTCAGGCAGGAGAAGGCTGTTGGGCTAAGTCACATGTTCGAGAAAATCCGGTTAGTGGGTCATTTTGGTCATGGGTCAAGCTATTTTTATCTTAAAAACGGCTCAGAGGATTTGAACTAAATTTAGTATCCTACAGTTTTAGGGAACGAGAAGACTATTGGGCTAGGTTACATATTCGAAAAATTTCGATTAGTGGGTCATTTTGGGTCAAGCTATTTTTATCTTAAAAATGGCACAGACTTTTAAAACTAATTTTTGTATCCTACGGTTTTGGGGACCGCGAAAACCATTGGGCTAGGTCACATGCTCGAGAAAATTCGATTAATGGGTCATTTTTTGGTCACTGTGGGTCAGGCTAATTTTATCTTAAAAACGGCTCAGAGGATTTGAACTAAAGTTAGTATCCTGCAGTTTTAGGGAACGAGAAGGCCATTGGACTAGGTCACATGTTCGAGATATTTCGATTAGTGGGTCACTATGGGTCAAGCTAATTTTAACTATAAAACAGCTCAGACTATTTAGACGAAAGTTTGCATCCTATGGTTTTCGGGAACGCGAAGACTGTTGGAGTAGGTCCGAGAACTTTAGATTAGTGGGTCATTTTTGGGTCAACGCGGGTCAAGTTAATTTTATCTAAAGTACGGCTCTAACAATTTGATTAAATTTTGTATCTGACGAGTTTCGGACACGAGAAGACTATTGGGCTGGGTCACATGTTCGAGAACTTTCGATTAGTGGGTCATTTTTTGGTCAACGCGGGTCAAGTTAATTTTATCTAAAAAACGGCTCTAATGATTTTGATTAAATTTTGTATCCTACGAGTTTCGGGCACGAGAAAATCATTGGGCTAGGTCACATGTCCGAGAAAATTCAATTAGTGGGTCTAGCTAATTTTATCTAAAGAACGGCTCTGACTAAATTTTGTGTCCTATGGTTTTCGGGCACGAGAAGGCTGTTGGGCTAGATCACGTGTTCGAGAACTTTCGATTAGTGGGTCAAATTAATTTTATCTAAAGAGCGGCTCTGGCGATTTTGATTAAATTTTTCACCTGACGAGTTGCGGGCACGAGAAAATCATTGGGCTATATCATACGTCCGAGAAAATTCGATTTGTGGGTCACTGTGGGCCAATTTTATCTAAAATACGACTCAGACTATTTTGACTAAATTTTACATCCTACGGGTTTCGGGTACGAGAAGACAATTGGGCTTGGTCACATGTTCAAGAAAATTTGATTAGTGGGGCATTTTGGTCATATTTGAACTCAAAGCTAATTTTGATCGAGCATAGCTCGTTCGATATTTATTCTAGAAAAGAATAACATTTTTTGCATGATTTGTTAATTTTTAAATAAGAAAAGAATAAACGTAAATGTGTCTTAGAGATTTACATAAGTATTTATTATTAAAAAAAATAATCAATATTTAGATGAAAATAGTTATTAGGGTTTCTTAAGAAGAGTCTTAGGGTCAATTAAAAACGGAACCATTATAAGATCACTCGTGTGTCTGTTTGTTACAGTAGTTTTTCTGGTAAACTGGGGAATGTGGAAAGTTCAAACTTGGAAAAGTCATAAAGCCTATTGACCAGTCTTGAATTCAGAGGATGCCCCGGGGGGAATACCCCCCTTCCGGAAGATTTCAGATCTTATGCTTTTAATGGTTAAAAAAGTACAATCCCCCCCCCCCTCGGAGCCACAGAAATCCCTCCCGCAGAAAAGTGTCTGAATTCAACACTGCTTATTAGCCTTAGCCATTCACAAATATATTTAGGAAAATTTTAGGGAAGGTAATTAAATTGTTTTTTTTTTTTTTTTTTTTTTTAAATATTGTGTGAAAGATTACGTAACTCCGAACTCAAAAATACATTTGTTTTAATTTTAGGTATTATATTTTCAGAGATATCGTCGAAAATGTACTGCAAAAATATGTCCCCCACACCCCTATTTCCGAATCTAGTGAAAATAAAATTTTGAAAAAATTAGGGGTAGTAGGAGTTTATTCAAATCTTTAAGGAAAACTATAGCGATTTTCCTAGGTCAGATAGTTTTTGAGAAAAACGCATTTTTCCGTTACACACAAACTTTACTTTTTGGGCGGTCCGCAAGGGAGTTGCGCTTAAGGTACTTATCGATGCAGAATCATCCAAGGATAGTTAATAATGATTTTAAAAAAATAAATAAATTTGGTAATTAGCCGAGATATTAATTAAATTACTTGTCTTTAAAAAAATGGGGTTGTAAGAGTGTAATTAATAAATTCAATGTATGGAACACTTTGAGCACGAGTTATACTCGCACTTGATCGATTTATTTTTATGTATACTGTCTGTCACTACGATGAGAATCATGTTTTCAAAAGTTTCTCTTAAAATCTCAAAAACAGTTTAAAGAGTATATAATTGAAAATATTATGCAGTTTCATAACTTTATACTTCATGAAAATATAGAAATATCAATTAAAAAAATATGATAGATTTTTATAAATTCATTTTTAGATAAATGCATTTAAATTGTGTAAGAAGATGTGGCAACTATAGACAGTGCAACATAAAGACCGTTATATCTTTTGACCTAATTGACGTATTTAAATGCGATTTGTGTCATTTTACTCTAATGCGTGTACAGCAGTACTATGAACGCAGGGTCCGAAGGTGGAGTCCTGCACGACTCGAACCCGGAAATTCTGCTTAAAGTCAACCTCAAACCCAAAGTGAAAAAAATGAATCTATATTTTAATACAATTATGAAAATGTAGTTTATAATTATATCTCTAATATCAATTTTATTTATTTTTTAATAAAAATGAACACATACACACTCATTAATATCCATCTTATTAAAAAAAAGTCCTTCCGGCCTGTACCGAGAGGAAAAGGTAGCTTTCCTATATCTTCGTTTTAAAATTTCAGCTAATGTTACACGAAAACAGCAAGCTAAAATGCAAAGAAACGTTTACAAAAGATTCGTTAATACTGAATTTGAATAAGAATTTCGCCAAATTATTGAGCAATAGCCAAATTGCCTTCATTTATGAAGATTTATTTTGGTCGCCAAATTTGGCAATATTTCGCCAAATGTCGCCAATTTTGGCGCTAACGGATATGAATATATAGTTTTATGCGCATGATTGGGAAAATTATTACAACAATGAAAGAAAACAATTTGCGAGTAATCGCGTTAATGTGCTGTTTTGTTTCAAAATGTCAGCCACCCTAGAATTTCAAACTGCTCTATCTCAGCCATTTTTTAAGATACAGGTAAACCAAAAAATGCTCTGGAATCTTTGTATTCCTAACACATAATTAAAAAATAAATTTGAATTTTTATTTTTTTTGTATATTTATTTTAGTTTTAAATTTTTAAATGGCCGCCATCTTGAAACAAAATGGCGGACCAAGCTGGTCAACGAACTCGGTCGAGACATTAGTGACCTTAATACACACAGTTAGTTTCATCAAAATCGATTCATAAATACGGGCGTTATCGTATGACATAGGTCATATATATATAAATCAAAATTTGAGCGGAGGGTGGTTTTGGGGTCTGGGGGTCATGATCGGTGAAAATATATCGAAATTTTCCGGAACTGCTTTCCTCCGAACGGCTGCAATAGGTAGCTTTATACTTTTTTGTATTGAAAGCTACCTAATATTCAGGACTTTCTTTTGAAATAGATCCATTGTTTAAAACTTTCACCTGAATCAGACCCGAAAATATCTAAACTAAATTTGAAAAAGACCCATACACGGAACTTTTTAAGTGAACCCGACCCACACTGAAATAAATAGCGCAAACCCGAACCCCGGGTCGGGTTTAGGGAAAATTGAGTAACTCGAGCCATGCAGTACTCTACCCAAATGACGGCCTTTGAAGGCTTTTTTAGTACTTCTCAGAATATTTTCAAATACTAGCTTTAAAAAAATGTATATTTTTCAAAGTTATTTTGTTTTAAAATAATTAATATTTGTATATCTTTTTAAGACTTTCTAACATCAATAATAGTCAACATAATATAGCTGAAAAATGTTTACAACTTCGGTTTCCTGTCCACACTTTAATTCCCATAAACACAGTCCAGTTGCCATGTAATTTATATATGTTATTGAGCTTTGCTGTAGCATTATCTCTCTTGAAAATGAAGTGTGCCGTATTTAAAGTCCGTTTATAGGGACTAGAGTCCTGCATCGGATCGGGTAACCTGATTTTATTCGACCCAATCTGTAGGTCGGGTTGATGCTAATTTTTACTGTAATTGTTTCGGTTTCGGCTTAGGAATTGATTCTTGTGGTCGGGTTTAAGTTTACTCAATTTTTCGAAAAAATCTAGAATATTTTTTCCAATGAAAAATACTATATATTTGAACATTAATGAGTACATACATATATATATATATATATATATATATATATATATATATATATATGTTCATTTTTCCACATAAAAGATAAAATTGACATTAGTTATAACTGTATTTTCCTTAATTATTTTAAAACATGGATTTATTTTCTTTTATTTCAGGTTTTGGGTTAACTTGAAATAGAATTTTTGGGTTCGGTCTGGATATAACCCGACCCAAGCAAGACTCTAAAAATAGACAAAATAATTCCATTATATTATAGTCTATTGGGAAAAATAGCTTGCAGCGTATTTTAATGATGCTACACCATTTCAAACAACACGAAATTGATATGTATTTCTGAGGTGCACCGAAACATGCTTTCTACAGAATATATAGTGTGGAAAGCATTTATCACGCTTTTACAGGATCATACTAAAGAATCCTGTTACATAATAGTCCATAGACAAAAAACATTTGTACTGTATTTTAATGATGTTACACTATTAAAAACATAATAAAAACACAGTTCATTTTTTTTGGTGTCCCTGTAAATCTATACTAATGAAAGTGAAAGTTTCGCTTTGTATGTGTGTGTCCGATGGCAAGGAAAATCTAGCAGAGCTAGAAGTAAAAAAAAATAGGTGAGGATAGTACAAAATCTGTCCTGGTGCACCTGAGAATCATAATTGTAATATTTTGAGAATTAGCATAGATATTAATTAAAAACTCATCAAAATCGCAAAAATGAGATCAGGATTTAGAGAAATAGGATCGTTACAGTACTGTAAAAAACATTTATTGTATAGGAAACCAGGGTCAAATATTCATTTATTTAGTCAAAATTACAGGGCATCTCACACCAATCTGAAATCGCATTTTCATTCATAACTTTCACAGTTGTGAAGATATTTTAACAAAATTCGCAAAAGACTCATCTTTATATGAATCGTAAAGATTTCGTTAAAATATCTTCACTACTGTTAAAGTTATGAACGAAAACGCAACTTCGGATTGGATCAAAATTAGTGATTTGTGGTTGAGTACTTCCCCATAACGTTTTTTCTCTAACTGTGGCTTATATCCATAACTTATTTTATAATGTTCCAAACTTCTCCAAACTAGTTTCATTTTGCCAAATTAGCATAATAATCAACACTCACAGCTTCAGGGTATATTTCTATAAAAGAGCTACCAGAATTTTCTAATAATAATCTAACCGAAATTGGAAATTAAGTTCCTAGCTTAACGAAATGAATCAATCTTTAAAGGTGTATAGTGGTCTTCCTAATTAGTCATTTAACGAAGGGTACTGAAAAATCTTCTCCCCCTTCATGTTTTTTCCTCTAACTGTGTCCACGTCCAGTTTCCGTATCTCAGCAACTAATTTTCTAATTTGAACGCAACTGATTCCAAACATTATAATTAACTTAAAAATCACCCTTTTTAACATTAAAGTAAACTTATGATAATCACCCTCTATAGCATTAAAGTAAACTTATCAGATGTATATACCACTCTTTCCAAATAATAATTTCAGATTTTTTTTAAATTTCATTTCAAAGTATCTCGAGTTCTATGGGCCTAATTACGAGTGGGTTTGGCTCATTCAACTTGATGTTGATTTGATAGCCTTGCATATTTTAGCTCCAGCTTCCACCGCCACGGGGCGCATTCTTATCTCGCATTCTATGCACCCGATTACAATGGGATTTGACTCATTCGACTTGATTTCGATCGCCTAAGAGATTTTAGTTCCACTTTCCTCTGCCAGTCGACGCATGAAAAATGTAAAAAAATTTGTTAAGTAATATTTTAATGGAATATAAATTATTAAAAAATAAATATGAATTTTTTAATTTTATCAATGAGTAATAATATGGATCATAATTACACTACTTTGTTGATGAATAAATGAGCCTTATTGTTTTAAAAATCATTAAAAAAATCATTTCATATAAAATAAGGTTAAAGATATAAAATCATATAAATTTGAGGTTTGTTTTAATTTATTATCCCGAGCCCAGGTAACGCCAGGTGGGTCAGCTAGTGAAAAATAAATGCTAATAGTTGTGGTATGCATTTTTAAGTTCAACTAACTATCTGCATATTACATGGTAGGTGTATAACACAGGTAACGTGATGTGTATAAATTTTATGTACCCTATACACGGCTTCAAAAAAGAAATTGTAAATATTACTGTTTATTAGTGTGGAATTGCTTAAGGGTGTATTCAAATAGAAAATGCTTATTTTGAGACACATTCTCAAATTCATTTTTGCTCTAAAATGCATCCAATTGGCAGGTTCTCTTATTCAGAAACTTTATAATGTCCGTATTGTCTCGATTTTTTGATAAAGGTAGAATATATTTCAAAAAATGCTGTCAAAGTGGATATTTTGAACCGAATTTCCGGAAGCGATAGCGCTGGAAACAAAAAAAAATTATCGTACTGTGAAAATAATTGTTTGCAAATCAATTTCTAATTAACTGAACGAAAAATAAAAACATGGGGCCCTTATAAATCTCTTCATAAATCACGTCGCCAAGTTTCATGTTTTTATTTTTAAAAATGAGTCTGTAAATGTGTCTCAAAATTTTGAGTTGTTGAGCGTGGAAAAATATTTTTTTTGAATACCGCCTTAAGGATGTTTTTCACTTGTGTTATGCATTTTCCTGTTGAATCATTTTTGAATACTAAGAGATGTTTGTACAATGTAAATAAATTCATATATAGGACACGCAAAGAACTATATACATTGTCATCTATGGATAGTAATTGCTGGAATTGCATTTTTAGTTGTATTATGAATTTTTTACCCGAATTAAATTTTAGCTTAATATGTGATGTATATAAAAGTCTGTAAATCATATACAGGACTGTACGAAAGAATTCAAGTGCATTTCTGCTTATTACTGGAGATTGCTTAAGGTGAATTTTTAACTGTGTAATGCATTTTCTAACTGAAATCCCCCCCCCCATAAAATGTAGTATATGTACAAATCTACATATCATATACAGAGCTGCAGAAAAGAATTTGACTATTTTTTGCCATTATGGACAGAAAATTCTGAAATCAGGTTTTTAAATTTATTTTACATTTTCTGAAATATCTACTTACATATCTTCTTTGACTTTATTAGACGGAAGAATTTGTTTTGTAATGATATTCTGGATATAGATATGCACAGGCTCGGATGGAGAACCTTACTTTTTTTCTGCAGACTCGGTCCGGGCTAGATGTTTTTTCCAGCCTTGACCCGTGCAGACTTCTACATACTCTCCTCCGAGTCCATGTTGGGCTGCCATTTTATTGATTTATTTTTGTAAAAGTTAATGTGATGTTCTATATTTGTTTATCGAAATCATTATACATTTAATTTGGTTTAATAAATTAGAGATATTTTTAAACATCTATTATTGTCTCTCTAGAGCTTTACATTTATGATTTTCTTACTGAATCTTCATTTGAATGTAATTGTCTAAATCATTTTTTTTAAATCAGTGTTTCTTTAATCATATTGTCGTTATTCAGTATTCCATGAATTTCGAACATCATCTGAAAATAAAATCTATGCATAAGTAAGTGTGCTTTTTGAATAATTGTAATGGTAGGATAAAATTGATTCAAAAATATCAGCACGTTTTCTAGAAATTCGGTCGACCCGGACCGAACATTTTACTTTTATATCGAACCGAGCCGGACAAATTTTTTTCTACAAATCGGACCTATAAACTTTGGCCCATCCTATAATTCTGGATGTGCTGGAAAGTGTTTCATAATCTATAAAACTTAAAATAAATGCCTAATGCAGGGTTTTTATTTTAATAGCAGGTGACATTAACACTTTTGACTTCTTCCCTACAAACATTTTTGAGTTAAAAGGTAAAACTTGATGCTAAATTTACCATAATTTATGTTTTTCTGCAATTTATTTTTACATGAGAGAAGGCTAATTGGAAATGCTGATATAGCCTTTAAAAAAAGATATGATCTTTCTCCCCTTAGGAATAAAGGTGTTTATTGTCAATTCATACACACATTGTTGACTTGCTAATATGTAGCACAACTGGAATGATCGGAAATAATTTTCCACTTTGTAATAACTTTCACAAACATGTCACAAACTATTTACATGGACGTACGCAAGAAAAGGCTGTAGACTCACCCTCCTCCGCTGTAGATCCTTGAAAAAAGTATTGAGAGAAAATAAATATAAAAGCTGTTTGTGACTGAATTAATTACTGCATGATTGCAATTTGATTGTTTTAGTATTTTAAAGGTTTCTATTTTATATCATTACAAGTTCAAGCCCTTATTAAAATAATTGCTAATATGTAGCATTTTATTTCAACTTTAAATTTTTCATTCACTATTCAATCACTCATTCACTAATGCTACTTAGCATAACTACTGAATGTGTCCAATTTTCTACTGTCTTTGAGTTTTCTCAGCTACATTCCCTTTCTTTTAAGAGGGCTTAATTTCTAACAAAAAGAAATACTGGAGTTTTAATATTCTGTGATATCAACAACTGTAGTGTACCCCTCCCTTCCTGCCCCTTCTTCTGCATATTTGTATGTCATACTTCATTTGCAAATTTAAAGCATTTTTTTCTTCAGCAAAAGAAAAGTCTTAATATTTATTTGAATATATTCTCTATGCTTATGAGCATAGTTGTAACCATGGAGATAGAAATAAGAAGGAGAACAGTGAAGATAGGCTTTCAAGATCACAACATGAACCGGGAATTGGTACCCAGTTTGTGGCGCTGGTGCTCCCAAAGGCCGGTCATGTGACCTGTCAAACATGACAAATTGTCGTCTGCTCTTCCTGCATTTTGGTTTCGAGCATGGTAAAGAGATAGAGGGCGCTACACTTCCTAAAGGCACAAAAGACCAGAAACGCCGCCATACTAGGTACCGCTTTTAAGTTCCATAAGTAGAAACATTATCTTTGTTCTCCTTCTCTCTATCTCCCTGGTTGTAACTATTATGTTTGTTTTTGTTATAAATTTTTTTTTTCTGAATAGTAATCTTTGCCTTATTTAACCGTAGAAATCTGCTATTAAATAAGATGAAGATTACCATTTGGAAATAGTTTGGTAGCTATGCATTATACATATATATGTATAATAAAATCTAATAAATGAACCGATAGCAAAAACATTTATAAAGGCAATTTTTAGAAAATCATTCTTGTGAAGGATTTTTTTTAATATCAAACCAGTAAAACATAACATAATTATATGTTTCTGTGGCCTTTGGTGCACAATATTTATAAGCTCTCATGAGTTCTGGCTAGTATTTAAATATTCACTAAAAATAAAGAAGTACTGGAACTGTACTCTGGTGCAAATTAAGCACTGCTTTTAAGAATATGAATTTGGGAGAACAGGAACCCTAGCAGAACATAGAGCCCATTCTATCCTTCTAGATATTTTCCCCACTTATTTTGGAGGGAAATAAAGCTCCTTGTGCAAATGGACTTGACAAAATAAGGTAATACAGTAAAGTCAATGAAAATGGAATTTGTCTAGAGTGAAATCTCGTCCTAAGTGGAAAAATTGCTTGGTCCCAGTAAAAAGGAATACTATTTAGTTATAAATGGTGGGGCACTTGGAAAGACGAAATCCTGTCTGAAATGCAATTTTCTTTCGGCCTCTTGCGATTCCATGTCAGCATGTTTCAATCAGGGTTGGCAAGTTTCTTCCAAAGTGGAAAAAAACGCGGAAAAAACCGGCCGGAAGAAATAGGTTTCTTCCAAGTTGAAGAAACTGTTTTTCTTTAGGAATGTACCATATAAGTTGCAACTTTGTGAGATACAATAAAAATAAATGCATTTTTCTAATAGATAACCTTAAGTTAATTTAATTAGACCTATAAAAATTTAATTATACATGATAAATTCATAATTACATCAGTCTTTTAGCCAAGATCCACACACCTGTCTAAAGCTTTCCAATCTTGTGTAAATGAATAAAATAAATGGTACTTTTCCATTATACTAACACCATGCCAAAATGTATGCTTATGTGCCATTTATTTCAACCCTTAACGTGCAAAGAATTTTTATTGCAAACCATACCAAACATTGTGATTTACTATTTATTGAACATGAGTCTTTATTATTATTACTTAATCGTAGCCTCACAAAACATCTTAATTTTCTATTTTTCAAATAGAGAATATTTAATATTTGTTGTAACTTATATGTATTGTTGATACTGATATGGATTTTACAATTTGTCAGTTACCAGATGATGAGGAAGCTGCAATAAAATTGTTTCAGGCCTTGGGATACATATAAAAAGCTTTTATTTAAAAACTAGGAGAGTCTTCATTCGAAAAGTGAAATGTTTACTGCAATGCTAAGAGAGATTTACAATTCTATGCCTGTAGTTTAAATTGAGTTTTATTTTACATTTGTTTGTTCTTTTATTTTAAGTCTATATTTGTATTGATTTAATAAAATAGTTCGTGAAAGTCTAATTTTCAAATGTTATATTTTTAATTGCTCAATTGTGTGCCAATTTTTTCTTTTTTTTAATGAATCATTTTACAGGAATTTCATTTTGTGCCAATTATTACGCTTGGCGATGACAGTGGTGTGGGTATAACAGAAATGTACCAAAAAAATTTATCCAAAATACACAAAATCAATTAAAAGTAATTTAATTCAAAGGCACATTTTTTTTTTTATTATTTAAACTTCTGTAACCAGTAGTAAAAAGTACGTGGATCATTTACCTACTGTAGAATGAAACTGCTTTAAGTAAAAGACAGTGCTTTTAATTTACATTCATCTTATTAAGGGTAATAATATCCAATCATTACTGTATTGAAATATTTCGTTAAAAGCTCCATTTTCCTTGCTACAGTGCAACATGGTATAACAAAACAAAAATATTTTAGCAGTAGGAGGCTGAAATCAATTTCTCAACTTAGAATGGATGACTGCAAAAGATGAAAAAATTCAAGTCCTGCAAAACATGGAGAGTTCAAAAGAATTTTGGGGTACCCGTACAGTTAATTTTTAGAACATTTAGTTTTTTAAATCAGCATTGAAATATGCATGCTACAACTATACATAATCACAAATTTGTTTATTTTAAGAGTTGCACAAAAGTTTTTAAAATATTGCATTTTTATATAAAAAATTGGTAGTTTTTTTTTTTTTTTAACAGACATGACAAACAATGAAAAAATATTCTCTACCTCTAAAGTTGTAAAAAACATAACCTGTAAATACCTGTTAAACCTGAAGTTTTATTAAAAAATAACTTATTTTTCCATAAATAATATTTTTAATATTAATTAAAGTTTCCAATTTAAATTTCATATAATTAGGTTTTGAATTATATCTTTTATTTAGTTAATAAACTTTAATTTTGAGCATCTGTTTTGTTTTCTGTTGGTTTCTTCCATTTCTTCCACTGTCCTGGAAGAAACTAGTTTCTTCCGGAAGAAACCCAACCCTGGTTTCAATGTTCTTTTGAAAATATAATTAAATACTTTTTCCTCTGGGCCAGAACTAACTTCTTTTTGGGGTCTGAAGATAAGTACTTTCCATTTCTGCAGGTTTGTGAAGAGGAGGGGTATTAGCGCAGGGAGTATGGGTTTAAAAAAGGTCTTAGGAAGTTTAGAAAATGCTCTTCAGTGCTCTTCAAATATTTCAAAAGACAAAATTATTCTTCCAGCTTCATGGTTTTCATACAATCCATATTTCATGCACTGAAATTTAAACATTTTATTTCTCCTCTAGAGATGTAACCTATATGTTATATAAGGAATTTCAGTATAATTATAATGATTATAAACTTTAAGAGGTGGTAAAGCACACTACAACAGATAATTTTTTTACAGGAAATCAAAGATCGCAATCGATTTATTCAGTCAAAACTACAGGGTGCTTCACTTCAATCTAAGTTGGGATTTTTGGTAATAACTTTAACAATAATGAAAATATTTTAATGTTATTTCGAACAAAATTAACCTGTTGTATACAAAATGCTATAATAATTAAAAGTGCTAGAAGTGCACAATATATCAGTTCTATCATTGTAATGTGAACTTCACTAAAAGTGGATTGTCTAATATAATGCTGATTGGATGCAGATGGTGGCTGTTCCGTACCAAGACGCAAGAGCTGTTGTAGCAGCGCCACCTATAAAAAAAAGAGTTAATGAGTGGGCAGTGTTGCTCCAAAATTTGTGTAGAAAGGAGCCGTGGTGATCATGCTCTTAATGTTGATTGCATTTTTGAGTTTAATGAGAAGTAAATAATAATAAAAAGTGCTTCGTACAATCCACCATCCGTCGAGCTATTTCTTGTGTTTGAAGAGTGGCCACTTTCAGCTCATCTTGTGATATTGTCTCATTTCATGTGGTGGAAGTGGCAACCTTTTGCATCCAATGAGAGTTAAATTAGATGATCACTTTTCAGAAAACAATTGAAATTACATGTGCACTGAACGAATTACTGTGTATGTATACCATTCTTTCTGATTTTGTCATATTTTGCACACAAAAATTAATTCGGTTGTAAATAGAGTTAAAATATTTTCATTATTGTTACAGTTATGAGCAAAAATTCTGAATTTAGATTGAAGCAAAGCACTATGTAATTTTGACTGAATGAGTAGATTGTGATGCTGGTTTCCTATAAATAAAATTATTTGGTTCATTGTACTCTACCATCTCTTAAAGATTATACAGTGTTTCAGTATAAAACTTACAAAGTGTTTTGTCAAGAAGTTGCTAAATTTTTAAATCAGAGATTTCTTCTTTACCAAATTAAAGAATGATTGGTACTTCTCTATTATACCGTTGACCACTTTTCATAACAAAAAACTATCCAAACTGTAATGCCAAATAAACGGGAGAACGTTGCCACTGGAATATCAAAATAAATAAAATATAAAAATTTAAGGACACAATTGTTATTTTAATTAATGAAATAACTAATAAATCAGTAAAACATAATGAAAAATACACGCAAATGTCGAATTAGAAACCACTTGATGACATAACAAACACGTATAATGCTTCTGACATCAAGTAAATGGGATTGCATTTTTGGCGTTTAATCTTACAATTTGGCGATAGTTTTTTGTTATGAAAAGTGGTTGACGGGATAATAGAGAAGTACCGAATTATTTCTAAACTTTATCTTTTGGAAGGGAAGGGGGTATTCTTTTCTATGGTAGATAAAAAGGGCGAAACATACAAAATGCATAAGTAAAATAAAACAAAACATCAGTAAATAAAATTTAAATATATTGCATTAAATTTATAAATAAATTTTGTCGACAACACACATAAAAAGGCAGGCACAATGAAATAATTCTCCTCCAATAAAGATTAAGAAATGAAGAAATAATAGATAGAAAATTATCATAGAGAACTTTGCACTTACGTCAAAATTCTAATACTACCACACACACAGACCATATTTTACATTAAATATACTCAAGATGCATTTTACGTTAAAATCATAACACAACACGTTGAAATATTTTTCTAATTTAGCCACTTTTTAACATAAGTGAATAGAATCAATCGATCAGGTTTCAGTATGAGAAATTTTGAAAATATAGGGGTCAAATCAACCAAAAATTTTCAATATTAAACCTGACCATTTCAGATTATAATGAAACCTTCAGGAATCATTCTCCCTGATGATAGAAATGAGAATATACTTTTATAATTTTTTTATCTCAGTAAATTTTCATACAATTAATTTTTTAAATTAAAAAAAATCATGATTTTTTGGCTTGTATAAACATTACCAATTTTAAATTTCTCAAGTTCTATCAGGCGTAGAGAGTTGTTTGACACCTCATTTTAAAGAGAATTTCATAAGGTTTAATTTGATATGCAAGTTGACTGTGCATGATTTTTAAAAAGTGAATTTTATTTAATTAAAAAAATTTTAAGTGTTTTTTTTTTTTTTTTTGAAAAAATATGTTTTTTGTAATATTATAATCTTTAAATTCTGAAAGTTTTAGAGTGGGATCTCAATGGGATCAGCAGTTATATAAAAAATATAATGTTTAAAATGAATAAAACAATGATCTCTTTAGCACAATCATAAAGTTGGCGAGGTGCCAACTTTAAATATCAGCCCCAATTGGTGTTTAGTTTTTTTTTAACATAACTGCTGATCCCATTGAGATCCCATTCTAAAACTTTCAGAATTTAAAGTTTTTAATATTACAAAAAACATAATTTTTCAAATTAAAAAAAAAAACACTATTTTCAATTTTTTTTAATTTAATTAAATTAACTTATTTAAAACCAAGCACAGTCAACTTGCATATCAAATTAAACCTTATGAAATTCTCTTTAAAATGAGGGGTCAAACAACTCTCTACGCCTGATAGAACTTGAGAAATTCAAAATTGAAAACATTTATACAAGCTAAAAAATGATGACTTTTCGAAATAAAAAAATTAATTATATCAAAATTTACTGAGATAAAAAGTTATAAAAGTATATTCTCATTTGTATCATCAGGGAGAACGATTCCTGTAAGTTTCATCAAAATCTAAAATGGTCAAGTTAAGTCACTGGTTGATTTGACATGGAATGACTCTAGATAAAAAACTGTTGTAAACAGCAATAAAAATGATATAGGAAAATATTAGGTGAAACAAAAACATTAAAACTGATGGTTATTTTGAAGGCAAAAAATAAATAAAAGTTTTAAAAAGTTTGATAGGCTATATTGTGCTGTCCTCTAAAAAAACATTTTCTGGAATTTTCTCTATATCAATCTAAAAAAGAATGCAAAAAAAATTAAACATTGCTAAATTTTTACAGCTTGTTCTAAGATTTTAAAGTTGAGCATTTTTCACTGTATCACTTTATTATAAAGTGGCAGCCAGCTAAGCAAGAAAAAAAAAAAAAAAAAAAACCTATCCAAAAAAATATCCTATGTTACCCTGAAAAAAAAAAAAAAAATCTCCAATCTTACAAAATATACAAAACACAATATATCTTGATAAATTTTATTTATATTATTAGAACATGCATATATATAAAAGTAGTGGATAGTACTTTTCTATTCCAAATGTATAGCAAGAAAACACAAATAGAAGAAAGTAGAATTAATATGTGTACTATCCATAAATGAGAGGGTGAAAAAGTTGAAAATAAGAAAATAAATAAAACATAGTATGCAGTCTATTGTAAACAGCCATAACTTGCATCAAAAAAGCAATTTCATCAAAGTCATCTATAGTACAAGCAATGTCTCCACAAAACCTACTCGACATGTGCTTTCTCTTCTGCATCAGAATATGCGACCTAGAAAAAAAATTAAAAGAAAAACTGATTTTTTTTTAAATGAAAAAATAAACTGAAAAACAGAATTACCTATATTATAACTTATGAGCATGAACACATAAACCAAATGATAATAATAATAAAAATGTAATTATAATAAGAAAATTTATGTGCATTATTACACAGTGACACTAATATTAGTTTAAAATGAAGATTTCTTTTAACTAAAATTAATTGCCATCAGACCCTCTTTTGGATATTATTGATATTTCAGATCATCTTAAATCAGGGTTTAAAAAAAAAAAGAAATAAAACCCAAAGAAACCAATGTTTTAAAAAACGATTTTGTTCTTAGTTCTTAAAAATTTTTGGGAGTTCCTCAATATAAACTAACATGTGCTGCAATTTTTTTAAAAAGCCTGTCTGAATTTCTAGCTTGAATGTAATAAGCATAAAAGTAGAAATAGTTTGTTTAAAAACACTCTTTAATAAGCATCCAATGTTTGTCTTAATAATTATGCCTAATTTCGTGGTTGCAATATAGGTTTGTCCTCCAAAAAATCTGTTAATATGTTAATTTGGCACTTTTTAAGATTTAATACTTATTAAGGGTTTAGAGTTGAAATCCCCATTCCTCAGAACTGACAAAGGATAAATGAGATAGGCTGCACCGCCCGGTGCACCTAGCCCGCCGAGCCCTCAGGGACTTATAATGCGCATGACCGGATTTGGCTCTCCATTGAAAAGTGTCCTTTCACTCAACAGAATATGCCCATTTGTCATTCATAATTTTTATTGAATTTTAATTGCTAGACAATGCAATCATTATATAATTATAACTATGCACTTATACAATAATTATAAATATACACTTGTAATGGATATAAATTTTTAATCACAGAAAAAAAATGTAAGAACAACATTCTAAAGAAAAAGAGAATCAGCTTAATAAAGTACCATATTTTCGGGAATATGTGCCGCACCCATCGTAAGCGCCGCATCATTGAAAAATCGGTAAAAAAAAACAAATAAACACGTAAGCGCCGCATCATTGAAAAATCGGTAAAAATGAAATAGTCACAATAAAAAACGATCAGCAAAATTGGATTAAAAGTAACAAGAATAGTGATAAAATCTTACAAGATATATGAATTAACAATAAAACACAGGTTATCTTAAAATACAATAGGAAAAAAAATATGTACTACGCCAATCGATTATTCGATTATCATTTTAATCGAATATCGCCGTATGCTTATGAAATAAAAATAATTTATCAACTATTGTAAAGTATACAAGAAGTACTTTTAAAGAGTGAGCTATTAATATTGAAACACATGTTATCTTAAAATACAATAGGGAAAAAAATACGTACTACGCCAATCGAATATCGCCGTATGCGGTGTGCTTATGAAATAAATATAATTTATCAACTATTGTAAAGTATACAATAAATTAAAGAGTAAGCTATTAATATTGAACAGAAAATAGAGAAGTATGGGTGAGTTAAATATATTTTGACTATAGTAATTATGTTTTTATAATAAAGATATATTGTGATACTATGTACTGTTTATGAACTTTATACTGAGATTAAATGAATGTAAATAAAGGTGAAATAGGAATGAATGTTAATGAATCTATGTGTTTACAAGTGTATTTGAGGCAGTAAGACTAAAAAAAAAAACCCTTAAATGAAGGCTTGTTTTTCACAATATCCAGATTTTGCTATGTTGAGGAAAAAAAAACCATTGTACCCGCCGCCCTAGCGTATGTGCCGCATCGCCGATATTTAGAACTTTCAAACACGTATGCGCCGCGGCGCTTACTCCCGAAATTACGGTACTCAAAAATAATGTAAATATATAACAAAGAGCTTCATTAATGTAAAATATTTTATATAGCACACAAATATGCATTTTTCATTGTGTTCCAACATTCAAAAGCACAATTGATGCAAAAATCTTTATATCTCTCGTTCACTATTATAGGAATTTATTTAAGATTTTTTCCATTTTAAATGACTCATTAGTCTTAGTGATAATTTGCTAGCAAAATCACTTTTCAATATATGCTAATGTCATAGGACACGTTAAACCCATGTTTACTAATTTTAAATGATGGTTAAGTAATTTTAAGTTTTAATTCTATTGGTAACATTTGCTCTTACTTCTAAAATGATTATTTACCCCCCCCCCCCCAGAGAAAAAAACATTTGGCACATATTCTGACAAAATTGAAATCTTTATTGTCACTCTTCAGATATTTGGAAGGGTGGAGAATGCATTATGCGGTCCCTGTTTTTTTATTTAAAAATATTACACAATTCCTTCCCTTACTTCTAGTAATGAGTTGAAGTAAGTTTAATAATTCAAATTTGTGACATAAAAATTATATAACTGTTCAGCATTTTGTAGGCAATAGTCAAATTTTCTAATAAATATTTCCTCTAAATGTAAACATACCTTGTGTTTCTTTCCCAATCTGTTTAAGAATTTCATGAAACAGAGAATAAATCTAAATAAACAAAGTATTTTAAAAGCTTACATACAATATATTTTGATTTATTAGAAATCTGAGCTCCTTTTTGACCATAAATAGCTGACAATTTACTCAGTGTAAATGATACTAAAAAAAAATAAAATTTGTTCAAAAATGATTTATTTTAAGAATTTCAAAATAAACTTTGTATAAGAGAGAGAAATTTAGAATTTTTTTTTAGTCTTGTAACATTACTAACTTACAATCAATACTTTACATTGATAGACTAGATTTTTTATGGAACAGAAGTGTTACACTCACACACAGATGTTTGGCGACTTTTTGATTGGCGTGATTTCCAAACCCGCACCAAACAAATAACTTAATACAATAGCCAGGTTACCATTAAAGGAAAAAATCCTCAAAATTTGGCGATATTTTTCCTTTTTTATAAAGGATTAAAAAAAAAAAAAATTGTGCATGAATGTAAGACATCATAGCCTTTTTTATAAATATAATTAATTAGAGCACTTGAAAAGTAAGTATATTAACATTTTTGTAAAATTTGCCAAATGAATATAAAGATAAAACTACAAAAATAGAACAGTATCACTTAAATTCTATAGTGCTGATCAAGAATCTGTGTTTTAAAGGAAAATATTTGCAAGAGGCAAATACTTTTGCCTCTCCCCCCTCTCTTGCAGTGACTTTTTAATTCTGCCTCCCCCCCCCCTCCTCCTCTCTTAAAAAACTTTTCCAGGCTTTATGTTTGAACCTAGATTTTTAAATGCCGAAGCAATAATCATATGTGACAATATTAACTTAGAACAATTGTTGAAAGATATAAACTATCTAATTCATTAGAAAAAATATTTTCTGATTTGTTTGTTGTTCAGTTTAAACTATGAAAAATTGGTACTTCTTTATTATCCCGTCGACCACTTTTCATAACAAAAAACTATCGCCAAACTGTAACGCCAAATAAATGGGAGAACGTTGCCATTGGAATATCAAAATAAATAAATAAATAAAAGAATTTAAGGACAAAATCGTTATTTTAATTAATGAAATAACTAATAAATCAGTAAAACAATGAAAAATACATGCAAATGTCCAATTAAAAATCACTGGAAGACATAAAAACATATAATGCTTCTGACATCAATTAAATGAGGCTGCATTTTTGGCGTTTAATCTTACAGTTTGGCGATAGTTTTTGTTACGAAAAGTGGTCGACGGGATAATAGACAGGTGCCGAAAAATTTTAGTGAATGAAAAAGCAGATAAGCTTACATTTATATTAAATTTTTTCAATTAAAAAAAAGTATTTTGCATTTAAAATTTTGTTGCTATAAAAAACAAAAATTTTCTTGATATTTGATACTGAATCACTTGTGTTTTGATGAATATATTGAAGCAAATTGTTCACCGTATATTGAAGCAAATTGTTTCAATTTTTGTTATGTAGGTTAAAAAAAAAAAAAAAAAAAAAAAAAAAAATAGAATAATGTTTTATTAAGTTTTCATGTCATGTACTAAAACTATGTATGTTTTAGTTTCTAATTTATGCTAAACTAAAAATATTTATAATTAGCAGTAATTGGACTATTTTAAAAATATCAGATACATAAAAATTACAAGATATTTAAAAAAAAAATCATGATATCTACGAACCCTGGCACTGACACATAGCTATGCAAGTAAGAGGAAACAATCTATCACTTTATCATTGGTGTAAAATATTTTAATTATGGGCGAGAGCAAAAAGTTTTAAAACAGAACATTAACATTAGCTTCATTCTTTACCATTATAAATAGCTGCCATTAAATAGGAGAGGTATCCTCTTCCTTCCTCCAAGGCCAAACGATAACCCAATCCAAACAAGCAAAGCATTAATTTTAAAAGTAAATTCTCATGACATTTCTTTGACATTATATGAAGATCAAAATTATGTTTTTCTCGATTTAAAGATGAAATGAGTACGGGATCACGTGTATTTAACACCCTCTCCCTCGATATGTTGTTGAATTAACTACATAACTGGACAAATCCTTTTAGTAATTTGCATAACAAAGCCATTCAGAAATATTAATACCTTTATAAGAACCACATTCTTGATGATTTAACTTTTTAACTAACATATATGAATTGCATAGTCAGATTTATGCAATATAGGGTAGATGTGCCAGTAATGGACACCCTTAAGGAATTTCTTTAAAACTTGTTTTTTAATTAATAGTTTTATTTATTATATTCCAGTTTTTTCAATATTATATTAATCTATCAACAATATTTAACCATTCTCATAGTCTCATTTCCTAATATGAATCAAAATTTAATTGTAAATAACAGTAATATATCAAAATTTATCTAAAATGTCAGTAATGGACACCACATAAAAAATAATAAATATAATTATTTTTATGAACCAGAATTTAATGAAAGCATACTAATGAAACAAAATAGTTATTTTCAAATAAATTTAACAATTCTGGATACCAGTAATTAATAAAATATTTGTGATAATCATTCACTGTTTGCATCAATTATTGTAATTATCAGAAGATCAATATTTTAATTATTATAGATGGATAGTTTAAAATACTAAATATCAGACAGCTATCAAATTATTGAGACAGTCAGGGATTTAAAGGGTAATAATTAGAAGAAAAAAAGTTTTGGAGTATTAGTATATAGTTTCGTCTCACTATTTTTAACAATTAAACTTCCAGAGCAGAGACTACTTCATATATTACTTGAAATAATTAATATTACAAATATGAAAAAAATTATACTGCGAGTAGGATATTTTAAATACTAAATAAAATTATTTCAAAATAAAACTGTAGAACTGATTCGTTAGGCCACTGATCTGCAGATTTACTTGTTTCATGATTACTATAACTTTCATTAATATTACAAATTTTTTTTCTGTAAGAGATGAATAAGCAAACATTTAAGACAGAAAATAGATTTTTAACAACTCCTGTAACTTAAATGTTTTTATTTAAATGGGGAGGGATTAAGCCCTATGAGCCCTTCTTTGACTGTGCCCTTAAACAATATTTTCTGCTTCCTGACTGGTTTGATTGCCAGATTATAAAATATGCAAAGCAGAGTTACATACATTAAAAAAAATAATAAAAGAATCAAATATTGAAATTTTATTAACCACATAAAATAACTTAAAAGAAGTTATTTATAAAAGTTTTGGTGTTATTACATTTTGGTAAGTGTAATTTAAAAATTAAATTTGATTATTTAGGTTTTCAAATAAGTAAAAATATTGTATCCACTATAAACTATAAACATTAGGGAAATTGCATTTTTAGCAATGTCTACGTGGGGTGTCCATTGCTGGAAAATGACTAAGCATCCCAGTAACGGTCACCCCTCTTAAAACCTTAAAAATAAATTAAATCTAATAAATTGGTATTAGTATATAAAATTCAAAGTTTTCTATTAACTACCAAAACAAAAAGCTTCAAATTTTGCAAGAAAATAAAGAATATATAAATTTAGCATGTTCATTAAGATTTTCACTGAAAAACAGTGGAACTTCGAAACATTATTTTCTGCTTCCCGATTGGTTTGATTAAAAATGTCAACAATAACCCAGATCATAAAACATGCAAGAGGGAGCTATGAAAGAAATAATAAAAGATAATTTTTTTTATAAACCAAAAATATTGAAGGGTGCCCATTACTGGAACATCTACCCTATATAAGAATATAAGGAATTATTGATTTATTACTTTTTAATGTATCCATATTTATAAATTAAAAAAACTATAAAACAAATATTTACTGTTTTTATAATTTAAACCCCTGTCATTGGGACTCCTTTGTTTGTAATTTATAAGTGACAAAAACTTCAGGATGAGAGTTATAGATTAAATTAACTACTTACCAATAAGGCTTAAAAGCAACTACATTTTAAAAAAATTGCAAAATAGACTTTGCAATTTATCAACATCTCTAGTCAATTCATGATTTCAGATCAATATATGAAGTTAATTAAAGGAATAGTTAAAGTGTACAATTATAAGCACATTTAAATTATGCTTATTTTTCTAACACTATATTTAGACGACAGCTTTTTAGTAAACAAATAATAACAATAATGGCAAGCAGTATTTTCATACTCCAGAGTAAAAAAACCTCAAAAAGCTCCCTCGCACCGCCAAAAAAAAAAAAAAAAAAGAAAACGAAGAAGCTGCTAAATATATTTTGACTGTATATAATCGAAAAATGAATAATACAGGGGGATATTTATACAAAAAAAATATCTATGCTGACTTATTTCATAAAATACAACAAACAGCGAAATCAAGCTCCAGATCGATTACTACAACATTTAAGTTTTATTATACAAATTAAAACATGTGTAAACATCAGTGTATTAATATTTTTAAATGTAGAAGCAATACTTACTAACTTTAGCATTCCAGACTTTGAAGCTTTCGACGTGCTGATAAAAACATACAATCAATTAGCTAAAGTAAAAGGTATTCATTAATTAAGTCTGTTATTTTTTTTAACAGTCGATTACGTACAGGGATGATTTACTTATATTTAAAAAGATTTATGCTTGTTTAATATCACTTCTAGCATGAGTACTGAGATGTTTTGTTTTCGTCGCCATCTTTAGTGTCTATTGCTTGTATCAAATCCCCTTTCTTGGCACATGATTGGTTCAAGCTGCAAATCACGTGATTTCGCAAGTTATTTTCGCTATTTTGGGATGGGTTGGACTTCAACTTTGATTTAACTTGGCGAAACTCCGCCCACTGCGAACTGTTCGCAGTTTCGCAAACAGCGCAAAATCTATCTGGATCCCGGCCCTTATCTGTAAAAAATTATCAACTTTCTCCAAGCTAAAAAGAGAAAAAAAATAACGATTCTGCTCATATCTCAGTCTGTAATGGTAGCGCAACCACCGAACCAATCAAGCATTCTGGCAAAATTTCTTAGTATCAAAGGAAAAAACTTCGCCAAAAATTCAAAAATCGCTGTACGAATTTCGCATAAACTTTATTGAAAAGAGGATAAAATTTACTATATTGGGTTAAAAGATTGGAACCGGATTCTCTTTATTAATGTGGAAAAATCGCATCAAACGTGAAAAAAAACTAAAAATCGCATAAAAAATTTTATTAAAAAAATCTATTCAAAAATTCCAAAATCTGGCTTCGAGGTGCAAACCTACATGCATAGAGGTACCTTCCCACCAAATTTTGTAGCTCTGCGTGCAGCGGTCTCTTCAAAACACGACGGACAAACACACACACACACACACACACACACACACACACATATATATATATATATATATATATATATTATAAAAACTAAGACAATCCAAGATTCCGTAATTTAAATTTGAAACCAAACAAAATACTAAACTTAAAACACAACATTATCAAATAAACAAAATAAACCATTAACGAAAAGATAATCAACAAAACCAAAGAGAAGACAGGCGGCTTGACTTACGACAAGCACTGCGGGGTTAATCTAGATTTACGTGCACAGTGTTCCCCCTCACCTGTCAAAACCAAATATTCAACCAGCAAAAACAGACATGAAAACAAAAAATATATAAAACGTAAACCATTCAATTAACCCCCATTACGTCCAATCCAAACTTTTACTTAAGCTAAAATCATAAATTAAACAATTAAAAAAATTCGGAGGATAACCCTGCGAATTGGCGATACTATAATATTCAAATATTTCACCAACCAATCCATCCGAACTTGAAGTCAATCTCTCTATGCGGTTTAAACCATTTACAAAGATGTTCCTAAAAATAGATTTGTGGCCATTACTTTGAAAGTTCAAAAATTTCAAAGTATCAAAACTGAAACTATTTCTTTTATCATATACACCTGTAACTAGACCCTTTCCATCAATTTCCAAAAAAGTGTCTAAATAACTCACTTTTTGATTACTATTAGATTTTTTTTAAATGAATAAATTAGGATAAAAACTAAAACACAATCGTTTTGAATATTATTTGTTTTAACATATAAAATATCTTCTATATATCTGTAGAAATATAAATCCTTATTTAACTGTAATCAATCTTCGGACATAAACAGATAAATGTCCGCCAATGTAGAACTACAACTACCTCCCATAGGCATTCCTCTAATCTGTTTATAAACTTTTTTCCCCTCAAAAAGGTAGTTTTCGTAAACGATAAAATTAAATAAATTGGTAAATTGATCCTTGTCTGTATCATATACATTATATTTATCATAAAACGCCCTTTTTTTAAATCTATTAAATAAATACTGTTACACAGATCCTCGAAGTCATAAGTATATAAACCTGTTATATTTTTCAGTTTTTAAAATGTTTTAACAGTTCATAACTGTTTTTGATTATAAATGACTTTTTTTCATCCAAAACACGATTGAATAACTTTTCATTTTTCCAATAAATTTTTATTAACTCCCTCCAAATACGTATTAAAACCCAGGTATCTGCTCTAAATTTTATAGGTTATTTATGAAATTTAGGAATCATTACTAAAATACGGAAAATCAGTACTAGTATGTTTTAACACTAACCGTTTTATACAAAGCCTTGACTCTGTAATTGCTGGAATTTAAAAGTTCATAATTACAATTGTTATAAGCCTCTGTAAGTATATTACCATACAATTTCTTATAAATTACAGCGTAAGTAGAGTCAGCTTTGTCAACGTATGTAACTATAAAATTATCCCTAAAGTTCTTTATAGATTCAATCAAATGTTTATAATATTCCACAAAGAATCCCTCATAATTTTTATTGTATGCCCTAATTTGATCTTTTAGAACTTGGCATATCCATTCTTCTAATACTTTGATTGGTAATTCAAATCGATAGATCATTTTCGGTATGAAAAGATCAATATTTGTTGTTAATCGCTTCATACATAACCCTTTGACGTATTTTTCTTCAATCTAGATTTTGTTACATAACTCATTTTTTCTAAGATTAACCCTTAACTGCTGTTATCGGTCTCACAGATCACTGCATTTTCCACTTTTCAGAGTTTAACTCTTAACTATCAGTTTAACTACAGATACTAGTGAAAATTTGCTTCGTTTAGGTCCCTAGTACTATCGCTAGAAACTTCAGAAGGGGTGAATTTTGATTCGAAATAGCCTGTACAGAAAGTTTAGTACAGAAAGAGTTTCTAATGCATTAATCGAGCCTTTTATTAATCTTTCGGTCTATCGGTCTCAGAGACCGATTCACAATAGTTATGCAACAATTTTTGTCACGTCTTTTTGAAACCAGTTTCGGAAATAAAAGCACCTTTATTAAAAAGAAATTGCAACCGATATGGAAAAAATAGACCTATTATTATTATTATTTTAGACATTAGATTGTGACATTAGATACCAACCTGATATATTCTATGCAAAAATTCCTTTAAAAATATTCAAATTCAAACCAGAAATTTGAAAAAGAACTCGCCCATAGATTAAACATTAGCTAGAGAGCATCTTCACGTGAGAAAATATGCCGATGAAAAAGGAGCCTCCGTTTCTTCTCTGCTACGGCGCCCCAGAGATGCCATCGGCTTAATCCTGATGCCTTAAACGCGTTTTTAGCTCACAGGCTATCAAAGCCTGAGAGCAAATGTGCCCGCCCGTTCTGTATGTATGTACGTATGTACGTAACGCGATAACTCTTGATAGAAATATGCTATTTGATTAAAATTTTGGTTATAGGTTCCTTGTGATAAGGCGCTTCCCTGATTAGTTTTGGGGATTCATTGGTTAAGTATAAAGGGGGGGACGGGGGGCTAATCCCTCCCTTAATTTATATAAATGGGTTTTTCATGCAGAATTATCCGATTTGATTCAAATTTTGTTTATAGGCACATTGGGATAAGGCGCTTCCCTGATTAGTTTTGAAGGTTCATTGGTTAAGTATAAAGGGAGGAGCGGGGGGCTAACCCCCCTTAATTTAGATAAATGGGTTTTTCATGCAGAATTATCCCATTTTCTTCAAATTTTGTATATTGGTTCAATGTGATAATGCGCTTCTCTGAATAGTTTTGGGGGTTCATTGGTTAAATATAAAGGGGGAAAGGGGGGCTAATCCAAATTAATTTAGATAAATGGGTTTTTCATGCAGAATGATCAGATTTTCTTCAAATTTTGTATATATATTCATTGTAATTAGAAGCTTCGCTGATTAGTTTAAGGGGTTCATTAGTTAACTATGAGGGGGGTAACGGGAGATGACCCCCTTAATATATTGTCCATTATTTTATTTTTCGAGGGGTTTATTTCAAATTCTTTGAAATAAGAGTATAATATACAATTAGTGTGAATAGCCTGTGAGCTCAGTGCCCTCAGTTTAACTGGGCAGTTTTCTTTTTATTTAATTATTATCTTGGCTAATTATCAAAAATGAAAAATCTGAGCATCTGGTGCATCAGGGCCTGCCTTGGACTATTCTCTCCCAAATTTTCAGACTACAACGTGCGGTAGATATTCCTATCCATCGCACACAGACATACAAACACACAAATATCTTTCTTTTATTAGTATAGATTTAAAATCCTTAAACTTTTCAATGATTAGACCCACAATAGTATATCTCTTTTCTTTTCTTCATAAAAATGGAACCGTTAGGCTACTTTGAGATTTTTTTTCTACACAGCTGAATAATTTTTCATTTAACCCTTTCAGGGGCAAGCAATTATGTTCTTGTAACGGTGAATTCCCACCGGAATTCACTAAAGAATTTAGTTCAAAATATGGAAAAGCAATTTTTCAACTTTTTCCCATCAAAGCTAAAAAAGTAAAATTTAATTAAAAGTTTCTGGTTTGAATCGGATTAAAATTAGGTGGTATATAATATATACCACCGCCCCTCAAGGGGTTAAAGCAATATCAATGATCGGCTGAACCGATGACGATTTCGTTAAAATCTTCATACAATGAGTTACAAAAGAACATGAGTTACAAAAGAATCACAAGAATCACATGAGTTACAAAAGAACCCAGAGCTCTTACAACTAAAGTTACACAGTTCAAAATGTATATCTTTTATAGTATTTTTACGAATAATTCGTTCAAGTACGATCCTAAATATCATAGAAAGTGTATTCACGTATCTTTAAGCATTGCCGACTTAGAGCAATTCTATCATTTTTAACACTTTCCAACCTAGTTGAAAAGTGTTTATGACTTCGGTTTATCTGGCCGTCTGGCCGTGCTCTAACTCCCGTAAATAGGCTCGGATTGCCTTGCAATTTTTATATGTTATTGTCGTTATCTATAGCACGTTCCCTATTTCAACGGAAGTGTGTAGCACTTATAGTTTTTTTACAGGGACACTCAAAACAATTCCGTTACATTACCGTCTATGGGGATAAATCATTGGCGGTTTATTTTAATGATGTTACACAATCTCAAACACATTGTAATTGATATATGTCACTAAGGTGTATTACAAAAAACTTAATATGGAATAGGGTGTGCATTAGCACTTATAATTACTTTACAGGGACAGTCAAAAGAATTCCGTTAACATTACGTCTATGGAGAAAAATCGTCTGCGGTTTAATTAAATAATTTTTCACTATTTTAAACGCATTGAAATTTATATACTATATATATCACTAAGGAGCATTACAAGAGGCTTACTACAGCATATTGTGTGTATAGCAGTGATCGTTCATTTACAGGGACACACAAAAGAATTCTCTTCTGTCTGTTCACAATAATGCCTGGAAGTGCGTTTGAAGTTTCTGAACGCGATTTTAAATTTAACTCACTTTTTGTCTATTACTTGGCTTGTATAAATTCTGTATTTCATATACAGGGCAGCACAAAAGTTTGCGAACACATTTCCGTTTATTGACAGAAACTCCAGAAGGAGAATTTTAAACTGAGCTACGCGTTTCCTAACTAAACTAAAATTGAGCATCCTATGTAGTATATATACAAATCTATAGATCATATACATGGCTGAATAAAAGTATTCGGATATTTTGCCGAATATTATATATGTTGGAAATTCCTGAAATTACGTTTTTAAACATGTTATGCATTTTCCAAATTGTTTACTTAGGTGTTATCTTTCAGCTTATTAAACGGTAATGATTTGTAAAATTATTTTGGAAGCGTTGGAAAGTGTTACATAATCTATGCTTGGCGCATGATTTTTCGTTCTTGTTTAATTATGGCGTTGCAAAGCACTATTGTTCTCACATGATTACATATTTGTAATCTGGCTGATATAAATAAGAAATATTTGACTTTTTTAATAAAGAAAAGTTCTCCCCAAGAAAACTGCACTTTTCCAAAAGTCAGAAAGATAAACCAACAATGCAGAATTCTTGTTCACTACTTTACTCATAATGCTGTGAAACCGTTTTACTAATAAAAATCCATACCTTGCTTATAAGAAGGTATGGCGTTGCAAAGCAGTATTGTTTTCAAATCGTGATATTTTTGTAATCTGTCTGATACAGATAAATAAGGTATTTTTGACATTCTTATAAAAGAAAGTTATCACCCCCCCCCCCTAAAAAATAAACTAAACTTTTCCAAGAATCACTTTAAAAAACCCGATAATGATCTACTGTTCTTACCAATGTTACGCATAATGTTGTGAAACCGTTTATCTAATGATCGTTATAAGTAAAAAAAAAGATGGCTTTTTAAAACATTATTGATCTGCAATAATTGTAGTTGGGCTGATGCAGATACATTACAAAATTTTGACATTCTCATCAATAAAATCATTACATAAAAATTTAAAATAAAGGCCTTTCTCTTTTTAATTTAGAGTTTTGCGGAAGTGTTGGTTTTCACTGAAAAATCTTCAATAGATTCTGATACATTATCACAATACAATATTTTTGTTTCATGCTTATTAATGCTTTATTTTCTGCTAAAAAAACATTTGTGTCTTATGCCAGTTTATGAAAAGGAGTATATTATTTTTTCCCTTAACCCGGGAGAAATCGCGCACATCTAGGGTATGAACAGTTTTTACTTTGCCACCAATAAATACAAACAACAATTCTCAACTTATTTAGTCACTGACAACTGTTACAAATTGTAGGATAAAATACGCTAAATATTACTTTTCGAAAAGTAGTGGTGGTAATTGTAAAAACCGTCCGCACTCGGGGTATGTCATACCCCATGCGACTTCTCCCGGGTTAAAATTTTATTTTGACATTTTAATACATTTTATAAGTGGGGCTTCAAATTCTCTTTCAGATCAGACCAAAAATCGCAAATCTGATTGATGCTATAAAAGGTTAAGTGCGATAATACAGGTCAAGGAAAAAGGAAAGCAAAGGTTGCAGTCCATTTATTCCATGACATCTCACAGCAATCCAAAGTCGGATTTCCATTCACAATCAACCAATTCGCTATAATAGCTTCTTTATTGTGACTTATAGGAACGAAAATTCGTGTTCGGCTTCATATGAGGCAATCTCTATTTTTGATTGATTAAATGCACCCCCCCCCCACACCTCAGAAATAATCGCTTATTTTGTATAGATATTATGTATTGCCCCCTCATACTGTTCTGGCCATCAGTTCAGATACACACGGTAAAAGCATGTATCACAAACATCTAAACATGCAAAAAAGATTGCAAAAACTCTAAAGTGTGAACAAACAATTTTTGTATGGGGAAAATGTTGCTAAATCCATTTATTCTGTCAAAAATACTGTGTGAAGCACTTCAATCCGAACCCAAATTTTTATTCTTAACTTGATCAATTAGAAAGATATTTTAACGAAATTTTCAATAGATTCACTTCGCTTTGTTTCAAATACGGTGGCATTACGAAAAGAGTTGAAAGTGAAAGTGAACTGTCATTCCGCAAATCACACCATACGAGCAGGGAAGACCGAGCTATACTAGGTCAAAGTTAGCTTTGAGTTCAAATATCATGACCAATGACCAAAATGAACCATTAATCAAATTTTCAAAAACATGTGACCAAGCCCAACAGTCTTCTCGTGCACGAAACCCGTAGGATATGAAATTTGGTCAAAATAGTCTGAGATAAAATTAGCTTGACCCACAGTGACCTAAAAATAACCCACTAATCGGATTTTTTTTTCGAGCATGTGACCTAGCCCAATGGTTTTTTCGTGATCAAAAACCACAAGATACAAAATTTAGTTCAAGTCGTCTGAGCCGCTTATAAGAAAAAAGTAGCTTAACCCATAAAGACCCATGAACAAAATGACCCTTTAATCGAAATTTCTCGAACATGTGACCTAGCTCAATAGTCTTCTTGTTCCCTAAAACTGTAGGATACTAAATTTAGTTCAAACCCTCTGAGCTATTTTTAAGATAAACATAGCTTGACCCATAATGATTCATGACCAAAATGACCCACTAATCCAATTTTCACGAACATGTGAACTAGCCCGACAGTCTTCTCGTGCACGAAAACTATAGGATGCAAAACTTAGTCTAAATCGTCTCAGCCGTTTTTTAGATAAAATTAGCTTGACCCATAGTGACCCAAATGACCCACTAATCTAATTTTCTTGGACATGTGATCTAGCCCAATGATTTTCTATTGCCCGAAACTCGTAGAATACAAAATTTAATCAAAATCATTATAGCCGATTTTTAGATAAAATTAACAAAACCCGTGTTGACTCAAAAATGACCCACTAATCGAAAGTTCTCGAACATGTGACCCAGGCGTCTTCTCGTGCCCGAAAATGGTAGGATACAAAATTTTTTCAAAAACGTTTCAACCGTTTTTTAGATACATTTAGCTTGACCCTGACCCATGGTGACCCAAAATGACCCACTAGTTTAATTTTCTCGAACATGTGACCCAGCCCAATGGTTTTCCGGTACCCCAAAATGGTAGGATACAAAATTTCGTCAAAATCGTTAGAGCCGTTATTAAGATAAAATTTGCATATATACATATATAACCACACCCAATATTTCTTCGTATTAGAATATACGAGCAGGGAAGACTGGGCTATGCTCGGTCAAAATTAGCTTTAAGTTTAAATATCATGGCCCACTACCAAAATGACCCACTAACAAAATTTTCTCGAAAATGTGACCAAGCCCAATTGTCTTCTCGTGCCAGAAACCCGCAGGATGTATTCAAATATCATGTGGACGGATCATGTATCAACGGATGTATTCATTTAGTTAAAATAATCTGAGCCGTTTTCTAGATACAGTTAGCTTGACCCACAGTGACCCCAAAACGACCCACTAATCGGATTTTCTGGAGCATGTGACCTAGCCAAATGATTTTCTCTTGCCCCAAAACCAACCGTAGGATACAAAATTTAATTGAAATCGTCTGAGCCGATTTTCAGAAAAAAATAGCTTGACCCATGACCAAAATGACCCACTAGTCGAATTTTCTCGAACACGTGACCTAGCCCAATGGTTTTCTGGTGCCCCAAAACGGTAGGATACAAAATTTCGTCAAAATCGTTAGATCCGTTTTTAAGGCTGCTCGTCAGTCAACTTCCCGATTCCCCTCGCTAGTGTTATTCCTATGGGCGTAGGATGCATTCGTGTATTTTTAAAATATCTCCTCGGAAAATTCATATTTTAACCTTTTGTTTTCTTTGTATTGTTCTTAAAGAATGTCTCTTTTTTTTCTTAGTTGTCATTTTTTTTCTAAAATATATACTTAATTTTATATGAAATGTTAAAATCGTATTCAGTTTCGCTAAGATTTTAACACATAAAACTATAAATTAAGCACATAGTTCAGAAATATTTTGATAACTAAGAAAAAAAAGAGACATTCTTTAGAGAGCAGTACACAGGAAACAGAAGTTAAAAATATTAATTTCCCGAGGCGATATTTTAAAAATACGAATGCATCTTACGCCCATAGGAATAACATTAGTGAGGGGAATCGGGAAGTTTACTGATGAGCAGCCTTAAGATAAAATTTAAGCGTCTAGTTCAGGTTCGTTTGGATGAGGTTTGTGGTCACTTCAAACCATTCTCGTGATATTTTAATATTCGCACAAAGCAAGGTGAAAATGGCGTTAAAAATGTCTCAATTATTGTTAAATTTATGAAGAAAATTCTGGGTTGAGATTGAAATGAGACGCCCTGTATTAATGACAAAATAAATGGATTGCGCCGCTGTATTTCCGTACAAAAATTGTTCGTTGTACTCTTCACTACCACATCTTAATCTAAGTTTTTTTTTATAATCCCTTTGTATATATATATATATATATACTATTATGAATTTGAATAATTATAATGTAAATGGTTTCATAAGTTGATTTGGATTGTCGAAAAGTGAACAATTTACAAGGATTGTATTTTATGTTAGAGAGTGTCTACACACTATCAACATACCACGCGTGAAAAAAAATTCATCCAAACTAAAACAAAGTAAAAAGTTAATATTTCAGCAACCATAAAAGTCTCTATTTTTGCACAATCTAATATTGCTCTAGGCTTTTATAAAGGTAAAACCATCAAAATTTAACTTTGAGCAATAATTTGGCTACTGGCGACTTAATTTCTCGCCAAGTTAGTTTACTTAAGTTGGTTGTAAGCAGGTCTCATTACATTCTGATCAGGCTGTCATATATAGTGATCAATAAAGTGCTTAAAATGAGTTCATTGTTTATTAAAAGTTATTATATTTATTTGAAAAACTTCGAACTGAAGTACTAAGTTTAATTAATTAACCTATTCTTATAGATAATTGTTTATTTTTATATATTGTCTTTTAAGTTATTTAAGTTAATATCGTTTCTTCAAGCTGAAGAAAATATATTTTCCTGTATATTTTACTGGTGAGTCATTATTACATTTCAAAATTATTTTTATAATGCTATTTTATAAAAATTTGATAACCTTTTGATAATTTAAATTTGATAATTTAAATAACTGGAAACTTAAACCCCTCTTTTTGATCTACCCCTATTTCAATTTATTGTTATGAATTTATTAAAAATGTGTAAAATTAGACGAATTGTTTTTTTACTATGCTCGACTGCATGGATATCGATTCTTCCAAACAAGACTACAAAATGTTAATATAATTATTTGGGATCAAAATCGTTGAAAAAATTAGTTTTTAAATTGTTAAATACATATTTAAAATTTAATTTGAAAAATTGTCCGTGTTTTATGTGTGTAGATTTTGAATCTATGAGGACAAAGACAAATTTTTTTTTTCAAAAAAAGGGATCTCGAGGCATATGTAAAGGATAATAAAATAATTGTGGGATAATTTTTCTCTTTCCTCCCCCATCTGAACTTTAACACGAATTAACAAACTTAATAAAACATTTGGATCAAAGGGCATGTAATAAAAAGATTAAACTTTGATCTTTAAGATTCGAAGCCAAGCACGTTACTAGCATAATTCTTTTTAAAAATTCATCCCCCCCCCCCACACACCTTTTTCTTGTAGGCCGAAAATCACATTTATTTTTTCGAATTCTGGCCCGAGTTTCAATCTCGGCTATCTTAACTAAAAGCTAAAAGGTATATCGCAATAGTAGATTGTGGAATCTAAGCATAGTTTGTATTTAAAATTCGTCACTCCCCCACCCTCAGGCTAGCAGTTAAGGGGGAAAAAAGATTGATTTATGTGTACAGTAATAAATTAAAGGCTTCCCTGGGGCACCCCCTCCTCCCCCTCCCGGATGTGCAAAATATTTCCAAACGGACGTTTTGAAATATCCAATTTATTATTGGACTGAAAATGTTGTTTTACCTCCTTCTACCCGGTAGTGTGTGTATGCAAATATCTCCCGAAGAGATAAGTCTCAATTCAACACTGTCTGTATATTTGTAGTCCAAAAATTAAGAAACAGTGTATGATTATGTGTTTTGGAACATAAACACATTATAATGTGAGACTTTTCCAAATTCAATTCAGCTGTCAAGTAGCGTAAGAAAAGTTACGGAATTAGAAATAATTTTACAAAAATTGTCCTCTAATATAGTTAAACGTTTTTGTGTGTCTCCTGGTGTATCTTAGAGTTACGGTTTTATTTTAGTTGCTTTATTTGAAAGTTATCAAATTTATTTTCAAAGAATGAAACTAGGATTGCTAAAAATTCCTAATACATAGCTTTAGGATAATTTTTTATCCCCTTCTCCCGCAGTCTGAACCATAAGATATGTCGAAAGATGGGGTGAGGTATAGAGATTATGTGTGGTAATTACAGAAAGTAGCCTAGACAAACACGCAAAAAAGGCTGACATTTCTGAGAATTTCCAAATTTAACAGGAAAATTTGTAGAAAATGGCGATAAAAAAATTACAGCCAGAACCACACAAAAAATTGGGGGATGGACAACTAGGTGGCACAGTAAACAATCCCTTCTAAATGTATTTATTTTAAATTGTTTTATCTTATTATATTAGAAATAAATTATAAGTTACATTTGTAATAAAAGTTATAATATTAGTAGTTATAAATGGCAGTATACCATCGAATATTTCGAGCTTAAAATCAGACGGTCGAAGTAGACTTTTGCATTTCGGAGGATGTTTGTTTATAGGATATTTTTAACTACAAGAAATAAAATTTCCCTTCTTTAAAATTGAAGAATTATGGTAATAGAGATAAAAAATGAAAGGGGAAATAAATTAAATATAAGGCACTTATTTATTGGTAAATCGATGCAGAATTTGCCCTTTAGAAAATAAAATATTTTGCATTTTTTAAAACCATGATATACAGTGGCGTACAGCAAAAAAGGCTCAGGGGATCATTTACTTTATGCCGATTTAATAGTGAAATTTTGAATAAAAGACTTGAACGGATATACAAAAATGATACTTTGTTTAATTTTAAATTAAAACTGCAGCCAAGAAACTTTCCAGTACATATCTTTATTTACATTGAAAGGAAAATAAAAATATTATATTTATATTCTAAAGGTTTTAATAGCTTAAAGATTGAGGCTACCAATTCATATTAAATTGATAGCTCTATTCAGAAAGCGATTTGCTTATTCTGCCTTTTAAGAACATACAAATTATACCAATTAGGACATAAATAGCTAAGCTGAAATGTGTATTATTTTAATGTACTTTAACGCCTAAACAAAAGTCATGATGTTGCAAATAAAAATTATTTGCATATTACTGCTACGTAGTAAATAATTTTCTATTTTAAAATTAAATATCTGAATATAATCTTGTTAAATATATTTATTCAAATAATCTCATTGTACACAAAATGTTTTTGAAATGCGCGTATGCATAAGAAGTAAAGCTATTACGTTATTTGCTATTTTAATTTATTGAAAAGAAGCGAACGATTTTTAATAAAGTACTTTATCCTTTAAATACATATTCAAATTCATATGTACCTTTCACCATTCATGGTCAACAGTTCTATTACATACTGTATAATGGGACACATTTCCAAGCTTTAGAAATGTTTTTTCTTTAAATATATACCAAGCTTTTTGCTTTGAAAAATGAAAAAAGAAAAAAAAGAAAAATGAGATACATTCAGGGATTTTTTTCATTCTGTAAATTTCTTACTGTCCACTGTCTCATATCTTCCCCTATACTTTTCCAGTTTCGAAAGACAGTAGGGAAATCAAATTTTGAAACATTTTTCGATACTTTTACCGCGCTTAGATCAGAAAGCTACTGTTTTGTCCAAATAAATTATAAAGTGTATTTTATACTTTTAAAGTTGATGCGATAGGTGTGAAAATAATTCTTTATTATCATTTGCATCTACATCTCTTTTCAGAAAAATGTCTAGTCTTCAGTATTCATATATTCTATATCTAGAAAAAGATAAAACTAACATTTTTTAAATAATTCAAAACTGGAGGTTGAGAATTTTAAAATTCTGATTTCAAGTCTTTTAATCTCAAGTAATATACTCCCAATTTTGTAGTTCTATGTATCGAAGAACGAATCTGCATGCAATCGCATAAGAAAACAAAAACATTCTCACATTTTACACTTTTTCGATGAATTGTGTTGAATAAATTCAAGTAGGGGTAAATACGTAAAAGGAGATTGGTGGTATTTTTACCTTTACTTCCCTCTTAGATTTTTAATATTAATTTCTTATTATAATTTGTAAGTATTTTTATGTTTATAAGTCTGATTAAACCGGGAGGGAGGTGTCGATAAGGTATTCTTTGACAATAAACGAGAAAAAATGTTCTTGAATTTTTAATAATTATAAATTGTTAATTTTCTGTATTGCTTTTTATGTTATGTTTAAAAAATGTATAGTACGTAGATAAAGGTTCTAAAAAAACTCTCAGCTTAGCATATTTCCTATTGATTTTTTTATATTGAAAATCGTGGATCATAAGCGATCAGATTCAGATCCAACCAAGCATGGAGGCCTGCCATATGGCTTTAGCCTCTGCAAGCCCTGTCATAAGCGATCAGGTTAAAAAAAAATTGTACGTGATTTCACTCCGTCGGGGCCTTGGCCAAAACTAATGGGGATCGAGCGTGACATTTGTCCCGGGCGCCAGAGTAGAAGGGGTCGCCAAAAGAATATTTCATTCGTCGTTCGGTACAAAAATCAAATAAAGAAATTTAGGCAAAAATGTCATGAAATAGGAGAGCACAACGTAATGATGTATTCGTTAATTTGATAGTCTTTGCTTTAAACAGAGCTGTTTTTTTTTTCATTAGGTGACGTGACCGCCTAGGGGTGCGAAAACAATATTTGATTAACGAATTCATCCAACACACTTGCAAGAACAGTACACAGTGCACCTTAGGTTTCTATCGGTTGAATATTTCGGACATTATCGTAATGATAGGATTTGCATTACATATAGATAGATATAAAAACGAAGTGATTGCAGTAGGTCGATTTCTAAAGAAAGCAACCTAAATATCGTAATTATAATTTAAGATTAATAGACTTTCTAACAATTATTACTTTTACTTATTTAAAATAAAAATGAAGAGAATGGGTTGACACTTCTCTTTATAAATTTATTTTGGGAAAAAAAAAGAGGAGGGGGGGGGGTAAAATTCATGCTTGCCCTGAGTGAAAAAAATGACTGCCTGAGTTTCTGCCTTGGCCGGCGCCAATGCGTCAGTACAAAGAAAACGTTAATAATTAGGCTACGTTTACTCATTTTTCATTTCTGAAATTCTCAATTTTTCCTAACTTCTATATTTTAATAAAAAATACTTATCATTGAAAGAAATAACAATGCAAATCATTCTTTTTATAACTACGTTTCAAGTTGTACGCTCGGTTGTGAAAATAAATAAAAATTGAGAGCTCGTGATATAAATTTGTGAAAAAAATGCGCGATATAAAATACGTGATATAAATTTGTAATGTATTATTTGAATTTTGCTGTATTGTTCAAATATTTCAAATTATTCATGACCCTTTTGAAAAATATTTTTTAAAATAATTATTCTCTACATTACCAATTTTATTATCAGACATTATGGCAGGCTTTTAAACTACGATAAAAAATTCTGTATGAAAACGGACCACCATTTACAAAATAGTTTTCACTCTAACTAGTGCATAACTCTAGAAGCAACAGATATGCTCTAGTTAGAGTGAAAACGTTTCTGTAATGCTAAACTGTTTTTATATAGAACCTTTTTTATCTTATTTTAAAAGATTGGTCTGCCATAATGTCTGCTAATAAAATTGGTAATGTAAGGATTAAATATTAAAAGCAAAATATACAGATATGATCTCTGTTTAATTATCTTTTTAATGTTTTTATGTGATTTTTTAAAATCTCAGATTTTTGGTTTTCTATTTACTTCCTACGTAATAACTACTTTTAGCAATTCAATATCTTTTTAGAATTTACTTTAAAGTACATCGACAGTTATAAATATTATAAAAAAATAATCGAAGTTTTAAAAAATTCAATTTCGAAGTCGTTGAAAAAAGGGTATGTTTTGAAATATTATTAAGAAAATGTACAAATTCCAATTAAAAATAATTAAGGAAGTGTGTTATAATGTAACCTAAATTATTTTATGTAATTTATTTCACTGTCAAAAATAGTAGTTATGTAAAAGTTACTTATGTTTAGTTCTAGTTACTTATGTAAAATAAATTTAAAAGTTTTGTTATAAAATTATGTAAATTATGTAAATAAATTTAAAAGTCTATATAAGTACCAGTTGCCTATTTATTTTGCTTTGTAACTCTTAACTGGATGTGCCAGAAATCGTTGAGTGGTCTCTGAAACAGCTTCATCGAAATATGAATAGAAGGCTTGATTAGCATGGAATAGTGTATCTATACTAATCTTTATGTACAGGCGAAATTAGAATTAAAATTCACCTCTTCAGAAGTCACTAGCGCTAGTTCTAGGGCTCCAAATTTCACTAGTATCTCTAGCTTAACTGAAAATTACAAATTAAACTGGGAAAATTAGGAAAAAAAGTAGCGGTCTTTGAAACGGTAACAGCAGTGAAGGGTTATACGAAAAATTATGACGACTTAGCACCACCTCTTCGTGTCATGAAACATATAAACGGTGTTTGGTGAGGTAATTCCGACCATGGAGTATTTACGACCATCTTAATTATAAGCTAATCGTTGTAAGGTTAGAAAACAAGAATGTGGCTAAAAACATAAAATATTTATTTTATGTTTTAAGCGTATTCATTTTTAGCATCACCCAGTACTTTCAAAGGTAATTTATAATTTACCGCAGTGTAAAAATGTTTGAATAGTAATTTTATTTACTGACATTCGAAAGTAATATATCTCATAATATATAAATTGAAGTTAACCTAGTTTTTAGCTCTTTGCTATTCACAATAGATAATTTTTTTTTAAATAACAATAAACTAATATCTATGTTTGTAAGCCGATGTTTAATAGCAAATTTGTTGGAAGTGTTTTGAATTAACCCAGCATGACTCTACACTAAATAAATGTGACTATTAGAATCTGTTATGAAAATAGATCCTCACAGTAAAAAATTTGATTTTGAGTTCTTTTATTTCAAATATCTTCTAAATAAATTACAATATAAAATAATTTTCCCATGCTATAACTATTCAATATTTGTATATTATATATTTACATATAATTATAGAAAAATATAAAGAGATAAATAACCGATCACAACTTTGGATGACCAGCTAATTTCTGAACAATTTTCAGTGAAATGAAATGAAATTTTCTTATTAAATATAATTCTGAGATCTGCTCACGAAAAATAAAAAAGGATAAGTGTTCGAAAGACATATTAAAAAAATATATATTTGTTCTAAAAAAATTACTCCGATTTTAATTAGAGCACTCTTTTTATTTAAATGAAACGAATGTATATGATTTGGAAATCGAATTACATTGTTCCTTTATGTAATTGGCAGCCATTTTATTATGCCATACATTGTAAATAAGGATTTGCAGATACATTAAAGTTCGAGGTTCTAACAACAAAATGATCCCCTTTTTTTCCTATACATTTTCCATTGGATTTAAATCTGAACTGTTACAATATCATGTTAATTCCAACACCGAATTCTAGCACGTTCCTCCTTCTCTATATGTAAATTTCAAACTTAACTACTGTGACCGAAATCTGAGACCATATGATTGAAAGAGGAATAAAAGGCTAGATTAAGTCATAGGCTACTGCATCGGTTGGGGAAAGATTCATTTATAGGACATAATATAACTTGATTAAATTATGGACTGGACTGCCATTATAATTAAAATTAGTCTATTCAGAATTATCTAGCAATAGTATTATATTTCAAACGAAACAAAATTTTAGTAATATTTACAGTTAAACTAGGAAATGAAAAATCGAGAAAATTGAAAAAGAAAACTGCGGTCTCTGAGAATGTTAAAAAGGATAAGGGTTAAAAACATTATTGATGAATATGCTGACTCACATCAGACTATTAATTTCACCCTTAAATGTGAGATTTTGCTTACTGCAGGCACACTATACAAAAAATAAAATAGTGTTTGTTTTAAATGTATAAATCGTCACATAGGATGGGGTGTGCACGCTAGAATACTGCAATCGTCGGGTTATACTCATATTTAAAGACAACCGGAACCAATCCGAAGAAAAGAATTTGTGAACCGGAAAAGTATAACGAGAGCCCGAAATGGAAGAAAATTAAACCATATTTATGTACAATTATCGAATAAGAGTCTACAATTATACTTCTAACATCAATTTTATTTTATATTTAAAAAAAGAGGACATAGTATATAATACTTACTAAAACAAAAGAAACACAGAATTCACTAACAATTTGCGAAAAAGAATACGTAAGAGTAATGACAATAGAAAATAACATAGAAACAATAAGTACCTTATAATATATACCTAATATACCCCAAGCCACATATTTGTTATCTTCTTTCCTAACTGATCCTCTGACGAGAAGAGCTCGTCATGCTATACAAAAAAAGAAATTATCAGAAATGTTTTTGAAACTTATTTAAATAGTTTGAATCTTAACTGTCTATCCCAATGCATTTTGAATATCTAAACTAAGTCACACAAAACAAATGCAGAATTCTTGTTCTTTATATTACTCATAATGCTGTGAAAACATTTAATTGTGAAAAATCATCCCTTACTTATAAGTAAGGCCAGCTTATAAGTAAGGGGTTATTAAAGCATTATTGTTTTCAATTCGTCAAATTGTTGTAAACAATTTGATACAGATACATTTTTTTCAACTTATTATATAAATAAAATTATCCTTTCCCACAATCCCCTGGCTAAACATTTCTAAAAGTCACAGAAGTCCCCGACGATGATTTATTGTTTTTATCAATGCTGTGAAATCATTGAACTAATGAAACATCATACTTTCCTTATACGTCTAGAATGTATGGCGTTGTGTTCCAAAGCAGTATTTTTCTTAAATCGTTCAATAGTTGTAGTTGGGTTGATACAGATAACTTACAAAGGTACGAGATTCTCATCAATAAAAACTATCGCACAAACTTAAAATGCGTCCACATTCTCTTTTTTCTTTTTTGAAAGGTGAATGTTTCCTACAAGTGCTGTTTTCATTCAAAACCCTTTAATAGATACCTAAACATTTCACAACGAAAAGTATTTTTTAATGCATTCTTTAAACTGATTTACCTTCCCCTGATTTACTTAATAAAACATTTGATGTATTGTGTCACTTTAGAAAAAAAGGCACATTATTCCCCCCCCTTTTTTTTTTGTTGCACATTTTAATCCATTTTAGACATGCGATTTGAAATTCTATTTTTCAACTATAATAATTTCGCCTCCAGATCAAAGCGGAAAATCGCAAAACTCAGGATAATTATTACAGGGTGAACAGAGATAATACATATCAATGGAAAGAATTCTTGTATAAGAGAACACAGTTGCAATCCACATATTTCATGAAAAATACAAGGAGTCTCACACAATCCGAAGCCGGATTTCCATTCACAACGCAAACAATAATGAATATATTTTACATAAGAATTTAACACAATTACTTTTCTTTCTATTAAATGCCTTGCCATCAAGAAAAGTAATATGTCATTCGGCCAGTGACTGGGTATGCACTGTCATCTACCATTGAAATTTCAAGCGATACCTTAGTCTTGTTTGGATGAGGATGACAGAAATTTCCAGCACTTATTCTGTTTTCGCCGCATGTCAGAGTATGCCAAGTAAATCTGTTGAAGAATTCACTTTAATATTTAAATTTTTGTTACAGTTTTGGACGGTAATTCATGTTCGGCTTCATATGAGGCACCCTGTATTTTTGATTGAATAAGCGGATTGTGACCCCCCCCCCCCTAAAAAAATCTTTATTAACACGTCTTACAGTTTTGGGCATCAGTTCAGATACACTCAGTATAGTAAATGCATTATCCCAAAGTATGTAGGCATGCAAAGGATTAATCAATGTAATTAGGATTATACACTATATTGCCAAAGGTGGCCGGTCACTTGCGATTTTAGACGTTTTGTTAACTATCTAGAAAAATACATGAGGAATTAACCTGAAACAATAGGTGTGTAAACAGTATAGTATAGGTTATATATTTCCACGAAGATTTTTTCACGAAACCCCATAGTGGACTGTCAACAAAATTGAAATAGAACGAATATCTTTTGGATTACCCTGTAAAAACTAATGTAGCAAAGGCGTTAAAACTCGAGATTATTCATAAGTGGCTTATTGTAATATACTGTGTTAATTTTTATGAGGATAGCATGTATACTCGTAGAGAAATTAAGGTTTTTGTAAAAACAGTCCCAAACATAGTCTAGTTTTTTGCTTATAATTTGCAGAGTTCTTAATATAATAAAAGTTATTTTCAAAAAATATGACAAACAACATTGTACATAATACTCTGCAATCAGAATAAAAAAATAAAAAAAATTGGATGAAAAATAAGCAGGTTTACTAAAAAATGGTTCACTGCGCATGCGCGAATGCAATCAAAATATAAAATGCATAATGTATTAGCTAAGTATATAGAGCAACTTTTGTGAAAGTCTCAAAATCATAGCTGGATAATTCTGAAAATTATCGTTGATAGAATAAGTTCGAAATCCGTTGTTCCGAAAAGAAAGCAAAAATATGAGGGGTTATATACAAATATAGTAGTACGTGCAATATTGTGTACGCTATCTTTTCACTAATCAACAGATATTTGATACAACCCCTCATCTTTTTGCTTCTTTTTGGGAACAACGGATTTTGAGCTTATTCTATCGACGATAATTTTTAGAATTTTCAAGCTATGATTTTGAGACTTTCACAAAAGTTGTTCTATATACTTAGCTAATACATTATGTATATTATATTTTGATTGCATTCGCGCTTGCTCAGTGAAACATTTTTTAGTAAACCTGCTCATTTTTCATCCAATTTTTATTATTTTTTAATTCCGATTGCAGAGTATTATGTACAATGTTGTTTGTCATATTTTCTCAAAATAACTTTTTTTTTATATTAAGAACTCTGCAAATTATAAGCAAAAAACTAGGCGAAGTTTGGGACCGTTTTTACAAAAACCTTAATTTCTGTACGAGTATACATGTTATCCTCATAAAAATGAACACAGTATACTACAATAAACCACTAATTAATAATCCCAAGTTTAAACGCCTTTCTACAATAGTTTTTACAGGGTTATCCAAAAGATATTCGTTCTTTTTCAATTTGTTGACAGTCCCCTATGGGGTTTCGTGAAAATATATAACCTATATTATACTGTTTACACACCTGCAGTTTCAGGTTAATTCCTCATGTATTTTTCTAGATAGTTAACAAAACGTCTACATTCGCAAGTGACCGGTCACCTTTGGCAATATAGTGTATATAAATACGCAATGTAATTAGGATTATATATATATATATATATATATATATATATATATATATATATATATATATATATATATATAAAGATAGTACATATTTTATGGGGTACGCACTATAACAAAAATAATTATGAGAAATGGTTGGTGAAATCTATTTATTCTGTGTAAAATACAGGTCTCACTCTCATCAGATCATATATTTTTTTCTTAACTTGAACAATTTGGAAGATATTTTAACGAAATTTACAACAGATTCGCTGCGCTTTGTGAGAAATTAAGACTGTGATACTGTATGTAATGTGAACTATTTTTCGAGATAGGGGTATTTAGCTAATCACTGTTTGAATATGGATAGTGTCCAATTCCACCCTTTCTCGTGATATATTCGCATTTCACATAACACAAGGTCAAAATGTATTTAAAAATGCCTTAATTATTTTTAAATTTATGAAGGAAAATATGGGTTGAGATTAGAGTGAGACGTCCTGTTTTGGTGACAAAATAAATGGATTGTGCCACTGTTTTCCTATACAAAATTTGTTTGTTTTTCTACTCTCTACCATATCTTAGCTTTTTGTTTTTCAATCAGCTTCTATATATATATATACAATTTCAAATTTAAATTTTTATATTGTAAATGGTTTCATAAGATGATTTAGATTGTCAGTCCGGAAAGTGATTGATTTACAAGCATTCTACATTATCTTGGAGTGTCCCACCATTTTCAAAATACCGCGTGTTAAAATATAATCCTTTAAAACTAAAACAGTGTAAGAACAATGCAAACCATAGAAGTATGGCCAAACCAATCTTGTTCTAAACTCTGATCGACGTTTTTTCACATACTAAATTGTTTCTGATTTTAACGAGCTGTGAAAACTTTTTTATTTTATTATTTTCTCTTTGTATTACAGTGTCTTTGTTATCTGTATCAATTTCGAAGTGGGAATCATTTCTGTTTTTTCAAGTCATTTACACAAGTGTGACTCATTTCTTTCATATTCTGTGATAAAGGTGAGTCCTTGTTTTTATAACTTATGTGTTTATAACTTTGCCTTACATATTTTATAAACTGGGAATCAATAAAATCAATTAGAAAGCAGAAAATGTTGAAGGGTTTAGGGAAAGTAATGGGGGGGGGGGGGGTGTAAAGTCCTCTCATTTTTAAATTAAGACAATTTTTTTTTAAGTTACAGGAATTATTCAAAATGCATTTTTTTCTTAAATTCTTGATTATTAAATCTATGACCACACAACTCTGTACCAACAAATATTATAAATAATGCATTTATAGTAGTAGGCTAATTCCATGCATGGATGTAGTTTCAGTCAGAGATGTAAATTGCTACGATGTACGACTTCTAGTATTATAGTAAAGGAAAATTTGTCTTATTCAATCCCATGTATCTAAAATACAGAGAAGAATTTAAAAAAAAAATACCGGTGGCCAAAAATCGTAGAAGTTTGCGGCTATGTGACTTACACTATACATTGACGCATGGAGTTAGCCGATAATGAAACTATAAGTAAATCTCCAGACCGAAAATATTAGTTCTACAGTTTTATTTTGAAATCCTTGTATTCAATATTTAAAAAATTCAACCTCAGTTTCATTTCTTTCATATTTGTATTTCTAATTACTACAAGTAATGTATCAGGTAGTGTTAAAAAATTTAACTGTTAAGAATTGTAAAGGAAAATACGATTCCATGCGTTGGTGCTCCAAGATTTTTTTTTTTTGTTATCCTCCCCAATCCCTCCTTCCCATTGTCTCAATCAATTTATAATTATCTGAAATTCTGTACTTTGAATCTTCTATCGAAATTAATTAAAATATTGATCTTGGGATGATAATTGCTATTTGAACAATTATTCACATAAATATTATTTATATTCTAATTGATAAATTCATTTGAAAATAACTATTTTGTTTCATTACTATACTTTAATTAAATTCTGATTCTAAATAAGATCATAGAACAATTACTTTATGTGGGATTTCCATTAGTGGAATATAGTGGGTGTCCATTTATTGGAACGAAGGATGTACATTACTGGTATTTTGTTAGTTTTATTTTTGTTATTAGAAATATATTTTGATGCACTATTGGAAATGTGACTATGAGATTGGTTAAAAAATACTCTTTGTAGATTACTATAATATTAAAAAACTGGAATTTAATACATATAATTAAAAAAATATTGTTTAAATAAATTCCTTAAGGGTGTCCATTAATGGCACGTTCACATAGTTAGATTTATATAAAATTACATTTCATTAAATTAACCTATTTAATATTATTGGTGCTAAAATTTCAGTGATAGTTTTCTTTTTTGAAACGTCATTTCAAAGATAGGAGCATGGAAAATACACGAGAGCATGAATTATTGAAACATATATGGTATATAATTTTCAAAATTAGAAATTTGGGATTAAAAAGGTAAAATATCATCGCATAAATCGCCTGCGTCGGTATCTGTTTGATGTCATTACGTATCGATTTTAGTTGCAGTATTTTACAAAATAATAAATAGCCTTTTTGTGAAATAATTAAAAGCACAAAAACTATATTGAATGAATTGATATGCTCTTTTAATAAGGTAATTCTTTCCTTCAAAAAAAATGTTTGATCAACTGTGAAAAGGAAAAAAATTGTTTTCAACGAAAGATCAAAATTTTCTATATTTTGATCTCCTTTTTCGTAATAATTTTTTTTTTTGTCTTTTACGTTGTCCAAAAATTCTTTTACTTAAAAATACGGATCTTGTGATAAATCTTTCTGCAGGTTTCAGTTTTATAGAATATTTTTGAAAAATTTATTAAACAAAATAAAAAGAATTTAAAAAATATTTAAGTCATTCAGCGTGTCTAAAGTATGTTGGACATTCATAGATGACAGTTGCTGTGTTTCATTAGCAAAATCAACTTTATTTAAAATACTAGATGACCCGCCCGGCATTGCACGGGCCAGTGATAATAAATTTAAAGAAAACTCAAAAGTTTATATGATTTTATATCTTTAACCCGATTTTGTACGAAATTGTATTTTCAAATGAAAAATATTTATATTTAGTGATAAAAGCGCTCGCAAGAACACATTTACTTGTTTTTTCACATGAGGTCGTTTCATTAATTAAAAAAAAAAAATCTTCTCCGAACTCTTTGAAATTTTTATAAATAAAACTGTTTTACAGTCCGTGTAAAAATGTCGTGATAAATATGTTATCTAGAGTTTAAAAAAAAAAATTGTTCGTTTCTTTTCGCGTCGTCTCCTTTAACATAACAAAAAAAAATTCCCATTTTCCGATCTCTCGGAAATTTTAATCAGTTTTAAGTGTAACTGTATCCAAGCTCTCTTTAAAATTTCGTGGAAAAATATTCATATTTAATAGTTAAAACACGAATCTAAGTAGAGCGAATCCACGCCGAAAGACCACGCTTTTTAACTTTCTGTCGAATATTTTTAAGATTTTATTTTTTTATTACTTCTACATGTCCAAATGTTTCGAAAATTTTGTAGGTGATGTAAATGTGGTGTACCGAGATGCTTTGAAAAGATTGTCGTAATGCGGACGTTTAGTTACTTTTAGCGTAGAAAAGGTTTCATCCCCGTGAGGGGCGAAATGATTTGCGTTTTCTGGTGTTTATATAAGAGTTAAAATTCGTATTTTTTAAAACTGATTACATCGTCGATTAGAAGGTTTCAGCTTTAAGAGCATATTTTTGGTTAGTGATTGCCTCTAGAGTTGCGTCCTCGAGGGTAGTTGCCATGAGGAGAACTCTTTCATGAAAACGACTTTTTTATATATATTTTTAAAAGGTTAACAACTATATTTTTCCAAATTGATTGCGGTATTTTTCTGAATGTCTTCCGATTTTAACTGTACGGAATGCTTTGGCCAATTTAGGCCGATTTGGAACTGAAAATAATAGAAAAAAAAACCCGCGAGTTCGTTTCTTCATTACCTCTCGATGAAGAAAGACATGAGTTTTTAATTAATATTTTGGCTAATTATCAAAATTTTAAAATCTGATACTCAGATGCATCAGGGCCTACCATAGACTATTCTCATCAAATTTTCTAGGTGCGGTAGATTTATCTAGCAATCACAGACACACACACATTGGCAGAGCAAAACATTCTTTTATTAATATAGATTACATATGCTAATCTATATAATAAAGGACAAACGTGTCCGTCCTTAACGCTGACGTCATTTTGACGTTGGCAATACAAGAATGTTGAATTTCGCTTTTGCTACAGTATTTTAAATTTCTTACCATCGCACATTTAAAATATTTACAACGTCGAATAGTATAAAAAGGTGTCCTTTATACAACTTGTTTTAAAACTGTATCGTAATTTACTCATTTTTTAGATGTGTTCGTAATTATATAAATACGTAGCACCTATATTCGTCGTCTGGTCCGTCCGTCCGCATACAACAATGCTAAAACTACCCAAACGAATAGTTTGAAATTTAAAACGTATTTTTGCAGAATTTTGTCGAGACATTTCAAATTTTATGAAAATCTAATCAAAACTTTAGAAGATATTAATAAAAATATTTATTAAGAAATACGATTTTTAAAAAAATCGGTGCTTTGTTGAAGCTTTCGTTTCGGTTTAATCGTTAAGCGATCGCGATACTTATTTTATTACAGAAATTAATCTGCAGATAATATAATTCATTTCACAGAATTAAAAATCATCAAGATCTGAATATTTATATAACTAGCTGTAGCACGAACGCACCTCATTTGTCACGTTTGACGTACAATTTCAAACATGTTTATAAATTTAATCAATTTTCAAGAATGATTTTTTTTAAAATATCTCTTTCACGTGCAGACGATTAAGAAAGCTGAATCAGTTTGCACTTAAATTAATATAAATGAATAGAATTGATAGTTCAGCATTTTGTTCTAGCTTACATTTCATAATGAAATAAAAACTTAACCAATAAATAAATAAAATAGAATTAAAATACAAATTTAAGACGTGTAATCGAACAACGCTCTTAAACCCCCTGAAATTATCAGAATCAAAATGTCTACCGAAAACTTTGGCAAGTTCTTCGGCTTTTAACTCCTTGCACGAGGCTTACTAAAGTATTTATTGTGATAAATTTCAAAACTTTATAGTCTCTCTTTTATCGAAAAAAATGTATATGAAATGAAAAGAATTTATCAGAATTTCCATCTATTAGTGTTAAAAAAATCGTTTTTACTTGTATTCTGTAACCTTGCAAGCCCAGGTTGGATTTTCTAGTTTATTAAGTAAAAAACAAAAATAAATCTAAAATGAAAAAAAAAAAAAAAAAAAAAAAAAGAAAAAAAAAATAAACAATTGTTACACGGATTTTATCCAATCAAATTTTAGACTTTTTTTTAAAATCCTGACGCAAACGATAAATAACCGAATGTTGTTTCAATCAGAATTTTTACTTTGAAAATTTTGTTAAGCATCACAAACATTCCTTTCATGTTTAAATTAAGTAATTTCGATTTATAAAATTATCGCTCATCTAAACATTTTCTCAGTTTTTTCCCTCTTTTATTTTTCAAGGTGTCTGTATTATATACTAATAATACCATTTTGAATTCTTTAACCGACGATAATATGCGGTCATCAAGACGAAAATAAATAGCCAAAAAATTATAAATTACAAAAAATGAGTCCCAAAAAAGTAAAAAAAACAATTTTTACTATAAAAAATCATGGATATATCAGCATATTATACATCATAATGAGCTCTCAAATTTTCTCTCCGATGGTGGCAACGGCAAAAAAAAGGAAGAAAAAAAAACAATCAATTTTTTAAATTACCCCAGACATACACTTTTAGAATATCCTGCTTTATAATTTATATGATACGATTCCAAATTTGAATGCAACAAATAAATGTAAATGTAGCAATTTTTTCAGTTAGTCATTTTGTCTGATATTTGAATTGATCATCCAGTTTTTAAGAATTATATTACACATTTAAAAAAAGTGCTGTGGGACCTCAGGTGAATAGTTCTACAATGCCAGCATTTCTGTTCGTCCACCATGTTTTCAGATAATGGTTGTAAGTTAAAATTTTCTATATGAATATTTAAAATTCTATCGGCAAGCAGCAAAAGAATCGAAGTTGTTTATCTCTGGTACTGTAGTAAAGAAATCAAGTTTTATGATAGATACTCATAGTGTAATTAACTATCAGGTTTAGAATCTGTTTTGAACATGGGGCATAATAGACATTTGAATTTAAATCTGAAATTCTTTTTTGCAAACCTTGTAGTTTTCCAACGTATATTAGAACCATTATTGTAGCTTTGACCTCTTTAATAATTTGATTTTTTTTCAATAAATAAATACTACCTATCGAGCTTTTATAGCTTCTAAAATTTGATAAAATGATAAAACGTGTTAGTGCATTTCAAACCTTTAATGTTCTGAATTGAAATATGAACGAATCGGACTACACACAAGCGTGATAAGGAGATATTGATAGCATAACATAGTTCTACCCTACAATCTCTAAAATAACTGAAAAAATACTATGTGTTGCTGATATTGGTTAATAATATTATTAACAATTTTCAACATAGTTGAAAAGTGTTTGACTTCGGTTTGTCTGTCCACCTGCTAATTCTCGTAAATATACTGTGATTGCCTAAAAGTTTTGTATGTTATTGAACTTTACTATAACATGATCTCTATTGAAAATTATGTGTGTCGCATTAATAAGTTCTTTTACAGGAACAGTCAAAAGTAATCCGCTACATTCAGTATTCCGGTATAGTTTTTATTCCAGTATAGAATATATTTCAGTATAGTTTACAAAATTATTCAGTTTATGGGGAAAAATCGTTAGCGGTTCATTTTAATATTGTTAAACGATTTCAAACAAAATGAAGTTCATATTCATTTATGAAGTGCATTAAAACATGATTTCTGTAAAATATATGAAGTCCAAAGCTTTTATTATTCATTTACAGGGTCACGCAAAAGAATTCTCTTGCATAATGGTATACGGGGAAAAACGTTTGCAATGTATTTTAATATTGTTACACTATTTCAAACATAATGGAATTTATATGCGTTACTGAGGTGCATTATAAGTTTCTTACTGAAAAGTATGGTGTGCATTACAGGTATCGTTCATTTACAGAAACAGTCAAAAGTATTCCGTTATATTACGGTTTATGAAGAAAACTAGTTTGTGGTGCATTTTAATGGGTTAAACTATTATAAAACGTAATGAAATTGATATGCATTTATGAAGTGCACTAAAACATGCTTTCTCTACGATATGGAGTGCAAAGCATCTATTATTCATTTACAGGGTCATACAAAAGAATTCTGTAATAGAATGATCTAAGGGGAAAAATAGTCTGCACTAAATCTTTAGTTTTGTTACACTATTTCAAACACAATTAAATTTATATGCATTACTGAGGTGCACTATCAGTTTCTTACTGCAAGGTATGGTGTTTATTGCTTTTCTCGTTTAATTACAGGGTAACATAAAATAATTGGGTTACAGTACTGTCTATAAACCTTAATTGTTGGAAGTGCTAATGAAAGTTTTGTTTGTTTTAAAGTTAAACTATTTTTTTGCATAGTACGGGGCTCGTATAAATTCTGTTGACGATATACATGGTTACACAAAGGTATTCGTATGAATTACTCACTATGGGAGTGGATTTCTTAAAGGTAGTTTTCAATTGTTTTATGTATTTTCCTGCATTGGTAAATTCACTATGTCCAGTGTACTAATAGAAGTTTGTGGAATATAAATTCATATACAGGACTACGGAAAGAAGAAGATACACTGCCGCTTATGGTTTGTAATTGTTAAACATGCGGTTAAGTTGTGTTATGCATTTTTTACCTGCATTAAATTTTAGCTTAATTATGTAGTGTGTATAAAAGTATTTAGATAATGTACAGGACTGTAAAAAAGAATTCTGCATTTCCCATCTATTGGTGGAAATTGCTTGGAGTGAATCTCCTAACTGAACAACATTTTAGCATTCTATGCAGAATATGTGCAAATCTATAGATCATATACAGGGCTACGCAAAATAATTAGATTACTTTTGACTATAGACGGCAAATTAGATTTTGAATGTGTTAAATGTTTTCTAAACTATTTACTTACATATCTTCTTTCAACTTATTTAATGGTTTAGTTTCATTTTCTAGAGGTGTTGGAATGGGTTTCATAAGCTGTGTTAGGCGCATAATTTTTCGTTCTTGTTTTTATTATTTACTGCTAATAAAGAGAGTATATCATTCTGAATTTAATCTTCTAACTAGTAAAACATATTTTAAATTCAAAAAATCTTTAGTAAATGTTTAAAATTATCAAATTTTCTTAGCGACTCAATGTATTCTAAACAATTCTCAATCGTGAAATTTATTACTTGTATAACGAATAGTTAACCTAAAAAGTGTACTATAAAAGTTATTGTTTGTCTTCATAACAGAGCTTTTCACTTTTTTGTGTCTGTAATTAATTGCTATAACTTAACAATACAAATTTTACTTTTTAAGGACGCAGTTTGTTTTGTCTACTTTCGTAGCAACTCAAGTGAGCAAAAACAGTGTTGGGAAGTAAACGTTTTTAATAGAGAACTCATACAAAGTTCTAATTTAATCTTTTCTGTAGATTACTTATTGTAACACTTATTAGAGATAGGATAAGATTAAAATTAAATTTTCAAAATAGAATAACAAATAAACAAGTAATTTGTTTGAAGAAAATCTATAAAACGTAATTAACATTTCTAGAAAATGTAGTTCAATTTAAGGTTTAAATTAACTTATTTTTCCCAAATGCTTCCTCCTCACCTGAAATCTTCGGCGCCTTTACCGTCCTGGCGCCCGGTGTTGTTTCCGAAGGTAGTGATGCCGCAACTCTAAGATAGTTCTGATACAGTTTCGTTTAAAAAATATATACAACCATTAAATACATCGAAAAAACTTTTGCTAATATTGGAACATTAAATTAATCTTCGTATTTAAATTAAAACATTTAAAATGAATCAAAGTGTGTTTCTTATTACTCAAAAAGGTGTAAAATGAAATAAAAGTTTTAATGTTTTAAAGCTGTTATTTCATTTTAGTAAGTAATAAATTTTGATTAATATTAAAGGTTTTCATGTTTTTAATTCATACACAACCGACCGTGTATGCTGCCGAAGGCCATGGGGTTCGCAGCATTAGGATCGTTTATAAAGATGTCTAAATATATAAAAATCATTCAACATTGATGTTAGTTATATTTAAGGTTATTATCACGGGCGCGAGCAACGCCGAGTGGGTCAGACAGTGATCTATATTAACGCACATTCATTCAAAATATGTAACAGAAATTTTGAACATTTATTTTGTTTTAATAAATTTACGTAATGTCTGCATTAAGTAAAGAAAAGTACAAATTTCTGATAGGAATTTCGGCAAAAGTGATTACGACGCGCACACCAGACTGCAATATAATGCATTCATTCAAATATGCAGACAACGATTGGCTCGTTGTATTGCACTTACCGTTTTAATCTAAGTGACAAGTTTAAAAGAATTTATCCACAAGTTCAAGCTCTCTGATTCACTCATATTTTTTAACCCTTCAACTACTTATATATATATGTCCCTCTGATAGCTTGCAAGTTTTAAAGGCAGGAAGATCACCTAGTTTAAGCGAACAATTCAAAGTATGAAAATTAAAAGAAAACAGACATGCTCTGTCTCTTGCGTGAATTTCACATGAAATCTAAATTAGTAGCGAAATGTTTAAACGTGCTTTTTATATACAGGTTAGAGATGTATTCAAATGTTTCACCCGTGTCATATTTTAGAAAGAAAATACTTTGAATTGATAATTTATAATTAAAAGAAATAGTCATAAAAATGCACTATTTATAAAAATGAAGTTCATCATACAGTGGTGGCCAAAAGTTTGGACATTTTTTGAAAGTTTCATGTTTTTCAACTTTGTGTGCTTGTAGAATATATTAATTTTCACTTAAGTGCAAACGTTTATATATCAAATTGAAGGTAATTTAATGTAAAATTTAATAATAAAAACATTATTACAATATCTGTATTACAAAAAAATGTATGCTCCTTTTAGTAGAACAAAGACAAATCGTTTTGAATAAGGACATGTTTTGTAATAAAAGCGTACTAGCCAATCACAAACACTGTTCTGAGGACTAATCAAATGTCTGTAACTATAGTTTAGGTTATTTGGATGGTTAAGAGTTATTGTTGTGGAAATATTTTGAGGAATGATGCATACTAGTACAATTAAATAGAGTATTGCTGTTTTTGAATATTTAAAGTCCTTTTTTTTAATTAAACTAATTTTAAACAATGTCATTAACAAGAAGAACTAATTGGACATCTACAAAAAGAAACCGAATTGTCATATTGAGAGAAAATGGCCTCCCTTATGCTGAAATTGCAAGACAAGTTGGTAGTTCAGTGAATTGTTCTGGTGTACGAAAGTTCTGTTTACGTTATGAAAAAACGAAATCGGTGGAAAATAAGGCCAAATCAGGCCGAAAAAAATGCACAAGTGCTACTGCCAATAGAAAAATTAAACGGCTATGCCTTCAAGATAGAAAAATTTCATCAGATGCCATTAGATGTGAAATGAATGCAGCGGGTATTGCAGTAAGTTCAAGAACAATAAGAAGAAGGTTATCAGAATTTAGACTACAAGCTAGAATTCCAAGGAAAAAACCATATTTAAATCAAAAGCAACGCGTAAAACGAGTTAAGTGGGCAAAAGAACACATTAAATGGTCAGAAAATCAATGGAAGAAAGTAATCTGGAGCGATGAGAGTAAAATATCACTCTTTGGTAGTGATGGTAGAAAATACGTGAGACGTAGAGTAGGAGAAGCACTTCATCCTGATTGCATTGAAGCAACTACAAAAAACCCAACAAATGTCATGATTTGGGCATGTATGTCTGCAGATGGTGTGGGCGCGAATTCAAGTGATATATGGCGTCCTGAAAGCCAAAAAATACATCGAAACTGTCCTGGAACCAACATTGATACCTTCCATCAGGGATCTCTTTCCCAACAACGCACCATTTTTTTTTCAGCAGGATTCAGCTCCATGCCACACAGCATAAGTATGCAAAGCATGGTTACAAAATAAAGGCATAGGTATATTACCATGGCCAAGAAACAGCCCTGATCTCAATCCAATTGAAAATCTGTGGCGACGTTTGAAAATTCTTGTACGAAAAAAACGTCCATCCAATAAAAGACAACTTATTGAAGCTATAATTAATTCTTGGCACCATGTGATTACGAAAGATGAACTCCAATAACCCTTTCACTCGATGAAAAGACGCTGTGAAGCTGTCTTAAAAAATAAGGATTATCCTACTAAGTATTGATTGCGTAAGTATCACTTTAAAAAAATGCAAATCTAAGATGGATCTTACTATTAGTTGCATAACTTTTTTGTAATACAGATATTGTAATACTGTTTTTATTATTAAATTCTACATTAAAGTCCCTTCAATTTGATATATAAACGTTTGTATTTAAGTGAAAATTAATATATTCTACAAGCACACAAAGATGTAAAACATGAAACTTTCAAAAAATGTCCACACTTTTGGCCACCACTGTATGTGTTTTGTCCTTAAAATCCTTTTAAATGTTTTGAGATACTCACCCTTCCGATGCTAATATTTTTATTGCATCTTAGTTGGGTAACTGGGGCTGGGATGACACATCAATCAAAACCAATTCTCTTCTCCTTCTTTGAGAAGAATCACAACAGTAGAGTAATTACATATTATAGCCTTTTCATTTTGAAACTGTTTTACATTTTATGTTATATCGTTTGCACGAATATATGTTATACAATTGAATAGTTCATTCAATAGAAAGAAAGCCATAATTAATAAGTGAAATAGTTTAAGCATTTTATTTAAAATCTTGTTTGAATAACTTTTTTCTGGCATTATAAATCGTGTTATATAAATATAGCCAGCTTAATATGACAAAGTCTAAAGAGATACCTTTTATTCATCTTTCGATCAAGCGGTCGCATAAACCGCTCACAGTAGCTATGAAACAATTTCTGTCATAGCAGTTTAGGGTTAACGTACATAATTTGTACTAAATTAATTTCAATATTTATTTTTATTATTATAATTAGCTTGTTTTGTTTTTCTAGAAAATCAATTTCTTTTAAGAATTCTAAATAGAAAACATCATCGAACTAGTAAACTACTAGAAGTAGCATAGAAGTTACTTTCGTTCTCATTTTGGCCGGGTATTCTGGGATTGGGATTCTAGTAAAACTAAAGTGCTTGGCTAAGTTTTGGCGATTTTTTTCTTTGTTCAATGTTTTTTTTTTCAATCGCGATGCGTTTTGTAAGCTTTCTTTTAAAAACGAGCTCCACAGGTGTCTTTAGCCGTTTAGCCTACTATTTTTTTTATTTATCTTATTTTAATAAAAAATTTCTAATTAATTATAAAATTGTAAAAATTGATGTATTTAAAGATAAAAAGAGTGAAAGTTCTGCAAGTAGGAGGGGCGGGGGGGGGGGGGGTGGACTCCTAAATCCTCCTTCACTGTGCTGCTGCTTATCATGAAAACATAGCATAAAGCTTAATTTTTTTTTTTTTACTGAATAAATGTTTATGTGAGTATTAAAACAGAAAATAAATATATCAAAAATGAGCATAAAATCTTTTCTAATTTAGCTGAAAAGCTAAGTAAACAAATTTAATAATTTATATCCCTTACCAAAATGTAATATGAACAAAATTTTTATACATACCTAGTTTTCATTTATTTCTAAAAAATGAACCAGATTAATTTTGTTTCATTTAATACTGCTTTACATATTTTCTAATCAACGAATCAAATTCACCACATATATATAAATTGCATATATGTTTCTACATATTCTTTGATACAACGATAGGGTCAACGACTAATGGATGCGGCAGGTGTCCAATGTGAGTAAAAATATTTTTTATATACTGCTATTAAATGCTATTAGAAAGGTTTGCACTGGTTCCTTGCATCTAAAAAGATGTATATGCCATTTTTTTTTTTTTTTACTTTGAAAGGATGTTTAGCAGGCAAATGAAAATAATTCTTTACAGTTATTAAAAAATTATTTATAGTTCAATTTTATAATAAAGTTAGATACTAAAACAGAAGTTTCAATATAACAAAATCCTGCCCCAGTTTTTATGGTTCCGAGGAAGAGAATGCTGTTAAATGCCTGTTATGACGAGAACCTGTTTTAATCGGAGTTTTCCTCAGTCTCTTGCAATTCCATCTTAGTATATTTTGCTGTCTCACAAGGAGAGAGCCAAGCTTGGTATGCACAGATTTTGATTATTTTTATATCTGTTGTAGAGTAGAATCCCCTTAATCTCAGGTTCAACGGATTTTATACAACGCCCCTTAGTTCTCGAGAAATACGGGGGGGGGGTCCCCCTCCCCCTGTATTTCTGAGACAACTCACTTTCACAAGTGGTATTTACAAAATTGCACTAGTTAAATTGAAATCGCTTGATAAACTTGATTTTTTTTTTTTTTTGTGGTTTTGGCATTGGTCATTTTTATTATATAGTAAATGATAGAGTAGAAGTGAATTGTCTCATTAGTTATTGTCCTGGATCATACAAATGCAATATAATATGTCTATATTAACTCTGTAGCTCATAGATAGCCCATTCGCAGCACCATCTAACTAAACGATTTTTTATACAAATGCAAGAGAATATTTATAATCAGAAAGTTTTTGTTAGCAAATAAATAAAACTAAAAAAAACCCAAAAGAAATCTACAAGTTTATTTCAGATTTTAGAGTTTAACTGTAATCAAGGGATCCATCCCGGACTTCAAGGATTACAGAAAACACTGCTCCGTGTAGTATACATATGTGAAAATAATTTTTTATTGAAAAGTGATTAATGTAATTTTTTTAGATTGCCCACTAACACCAAAAAGCATTTTAATAGGAAAAAAATATCAATTGTGTAATCCAGTAATGTTTTAACATTCATTAAATTCTGTACTTTCGTAGTATATTTTATCTAATATGTAGCACTCGATTTACACAATAACAATTTAACCCGTCGTCGTAACATGTCTGGATATAACACTTAAGACACCGTATGCCATTTTAAAGTCCAACCCAAAATGTTCAGATCTGTAACACAAGATTAAGGTAGCCGCTTGCTGCAGCTACCTAAACCCGGAGTAATATTAAATTAGCCGGGTTCATCTTTAACGCGATGTAATATATGCGGTGTTATATCCAGATTTCTTACGACAGGTTAACACTATATAATAACTATATACAAGACTCTTCTCAATCTATTTTGTTTTGATGCAAATATGATATCAAATTGTATTCAACTTTTCACAGACTGATGTTCTTATAGATCTGAAACTGCAGTTCGCATTAAAAGAAGTCTTTTCGACTTTAACATTAGTTCATAATTTGAAATTATGTAATCATATACATAGGAGACAAATAGAAACATGCTATTCCACTATTTTTATATTATACCTTTATTTTTTAGCTCACAGGCTGTCAAAGTCTGAGAGCTAATGTGTCCGCAGGTTCTGTATGTATGTACGTAACGCGATAACACTTGATAGAATTATCCGATTTGCTTAAAATTTTGTTCATAGTTTCATTCTGATAAAGCGCTTCTATGATTAGTATTAGGTGTTCATTATTTAAGCATAAAGGGGGAACAAAGGTCTAATCCCCCCTTTCATTTAGATAAATGTTTTTCTCTTGAAGAGTTTTCCGATTTACTTCAAATTTTGTATATAGTACGTTTATTCTGATAAGACGCTTCTCCGATTAGTTTTGGGTGTTCATTGGTTAAGTATAAAGAGGGGGAACGGGGACGGGGACTAATTTCCCCACCTAATTTAGATGAATGTGTTTTTCATGCAGAATTATGCAATTTGGATCAAATTGTGTATGTAGGTTCATTCTAATACAAATTTAGTTTTGGGGGATCATTAGTTAAGTATAAAGGGAGTAACGAGGGGCTAATTCCCCTTAATTTCGATAAATGGGTTTTTCACGTAGAATTATCTGATTTGCTTCAAATTTTGTATATAAGTTCATTCTGGTAAAGCGTACCCTGATTAGTTTTGGGGGTTCATTGGTTAAGTATAAAGATGGATCGGGGTCTAAATAAAAGGGGGGGGGGCCCTTTTATTTAGATAATTGGTTTTTTCATGCAGAATTATCAGATTTGCTTCACATTTTGTATATATAGACTCATTGTGATAAGGCGCTTCCCTGACTAGCTTTGGGAGTTCATTGGTTAAGTATAAATGAGGGAATGGGGGCTAATCCCACCGTTTCATTTCGATAAATGGGATTTTCATGCAGAATTACGAAATTTGCTTATAATTTGTATATAGGCTTATTTTGATAAGGTGATTCCCAGATTAGTTTTCCGGGTTCATTGGTTAAGTATAAGGAGGGGGAACGGGTGCTCATCTCCCCTTAACTCATTCATGCTGAATTATCGGATTTGCTTCAAATTTTGTATATAGGTTTTTTGTGATAAGGCGCTTCCCTTATAAGTTTGGGGAGGTTCATTGATTATAAAGGGAGGAACGGGGGCTAATACCCCCTTAATTTATTGTCGATTTTTTCATTTTTCGACGGGCATTATTCTTTGAAATAAGAGTTTAATAAACAATTATTGTGATTTGTCTGTGTGCTGAATGCCATCAGTTTAACTGGTCACTTTTCTTTTTAAACATCCTATGAAAATCCTCCATTTCTGATTTTTTCTCTTTGTACTAACGAGTTATATATTACTTTTATATTCGCATTTCATATTATGTTAATGAAATCTTTGTGATTGGAACTCAGTTTTGCTACAGTGTGATATAAAGTTGGATAGATTTTGCTTAAGTAGATATTCAAATAGATGTTATAAGTTATTATATTAAGTAGATATAATATCACAAACAGTAATGTATGGATCATTTAATTATAATATTTTTTTTGTTTTTTAAACAATGAAAACAATTTGAGCAATGTAACTATTTGTTGTTTTTGCATAAAATTCATTAGATCGCGTTCAATTCTTAAAAAAGACCAAGGTTTACTTAGGAAAGAATAATAAATCCGCGTTATTGAATTGCATGATCCGCTCTGGGATTCTAGTGGTTCTGAAAGTCGCAAGATCCCACTTCGGGGGATTGACTTCTAATAGCCTAAACCAGGCATGTCAAATAGCCCCTGGGCAAGTATTCAGCGGCCCGCCAAGCCTTTGGTATTTTAAGTGTTTCATTCAGTTGTTCGAACACGCTTTCAGTAATCATTTAGTCCACTACCAATACACACTTACGCAAACCATTCGTCTTGCAGATGGCAAGCATCAGAAAGCATTTTATACGTATATACAGAGTTACTTATATACTAAATTTTAAATTTCAATCGGAACGCAACTAAGTGCGAGATCATGAACACGAAAATTAAATATTTATAAAAAATTTCTATTGCTTTCCTTATACATTGTTATGTGTTTTATGTCTAACTGATATTTTATTTTACTACTTTCTGTGATTTTACATATCGTAAAAAATAATATGGAGTTTTTAGCAAATACTAAGAAAACTATTGAATAAATAACGAAAATACACCACCATTTAATGAAAGTTAAAAATAAATATTTAAAATTTAAAGAAAGATTAAATGGATTTTAAAAGAGTAGTTATGAAGGTTTCCTGGAAGATCTCGAAAATATTCCTCAGATTTTTCACTTGCAAGACACTTAGACATTACGTGGATTGCGTGTTTGAGCTGCTTAATAATTTGCATTATTTAAATAAGCAAACGTGTAATTGTTAACGAGCATTGCATGATTTTTCTTCGCTTTATTGCATTTTTACTTTCTTCTGTCGTTACAAGAAGCAAGTCTCACATTCCTGAAAATTTTGACTTTCGGTTTTGACTGAATTATAAGTTTTAGAAGTTTCTGAACACGATTTTACTGTTTTTAGAAAATGTCTGTCCGTGAGTCTCTGTTCCATATGTTACACGAATATTGTAGGCGTATCTCAAGAAATAATTAACGGAATTTAATCAAACATCAGATTCAGTAGACCTTGTCATAAATTGGAGCTGATTGGGTTTTGGTGTAAGAGGCTGAACAGGTGATGACGCTCCTATACTCCATTTTTAACGATTTCCGCGGTAGGTATATCTCAAGAACCTAATACACGCTATTTCACTGAACTTCTTATTCTATGTGACTTTGAGATAGATATTTTTTTTAGGTTTGGGTATATATCTCCCAACAGGTGTCGTTGCTATCACGTGATTTCACGGTTTACTCAAGAATGAATATATTGTCATATAAGTTTGGTTTTAATTTCAAGAATTATTAAGAGAAAAATGGATTCTCAATATGAAAGGAGAAAACTAAATGAAATCGAAAATAAAGAATGGAAAAATGCAACATCTCATGTCCCTACAGCACCAAAAAGAACAAGTGTTGCCTTATTTAGACTTGTCACGGGACACGATTGTCTACCTAATTACCTTTCCAGATTTCACATTCTTGAAAGTCCAAATTGCCCTATTTGTGGAGAGGATGCAATCTTGAATGCACAGCATTTACCACTGTGCCCCGCACTATCAAGGAACAGTATATCTGGCAGATTTTGGGAGGCCAGAGAACAAATGAAGACCTCAGAACATCAATTGATTGTATTTCCTGTTTACAGTTGACTCTTTGTTTTCTCTAAAGTCTCTATATGTCACTCTTGTTTCGTTTATTGTTCTGTTTATTGTTCAATTGATTTGGTAGCATATAATAGTGTATAGATGTTTGTCTAAATGTTATTGCTTTGAAAAAAAGTTTGTTTGCAGATGATTTGATTTATATATAGGAAAGAATTGTGATGGCTACAACTGAAACCTCTTGACTTCGACGAATTTGGTATTCAATAAGTTGGAAGTGCAGCACGACTGGCTTCACACTGTGCTGTGGACAGATGAAGCGCATTTCATACTCTCTGGCGCTGTTAATATCCACAATTGTCGAGTGTGGACCACAGAAAATCCCCATGCATTTGTTGAGGTACCCTTGAAACAGCCTAAAGTGACAGTTTGGTTTGGCTTCACTGCTGATTTCATAATTGTTCCATTTTTTTCGAGGAAGTCACACAGACTGGTTTCAAAAGAGTTTGTCACTGGACAGCGAGATGTAGCACTGTTACAGAACATTATTCCTGAGCTGCAAGCGCGACAGGCACTCCAATCAGTCACATTTATACAAGATGGAGCACCACCGCATATTGCTGTGCCTGTGCAACGCCTGATACACTCAACATTATCGCATTATCAGTCACTACTTTAATCACGCCTGGCTTCCAAGATCTCCCGATCTGACACCCTGTGTCTTTTGACTGTGGGCATTCTTGAAGCCAAAAATGTACCGCAACCAACCGGCATCACTAGCAGCACTGAAAGATGCCATCCTCAAAAATGTGTCTGCCATAACGCAAGAAATGCTACTAAATGCTGTGAACGGTGTGGTGCCTCGTCTCACAGCTGTACTTCTGAATGATGGACAGCACATTGAACATTTACTGTAGTACTAATTAACTATAACTAAGCTGCATTGTAAGTTGTCAACATTTTTTCATTTGTAAATCATCGTTTGGTGCAATAAAACACCATAGTGAAATCTGTTGGTCGTCAACAGAACTATTTTTTTTGTCGTTGCCACACAAAACCCGGTTTCTTTTCCATCCGTTTAGTGCAAACCGTATCTTTGTATCTTCATTCGTTTTCGAATAATTCATTTTTAAAGTTCGTCCTGACTTTTGGATTACCGGGTACCTTTTTGAACGCATACTTTCAGGACTTATAAGGAAGGTATAATATTTAAAGGTTCACAGTATTATGAGTAACATTGGTAAAAACAATACATAATTGTCGCGGATTTTTTGTGACTTTCGGAAAAGTTTAGGAGGTACGGTTGGTGTGGAGATGGACTTTTATTTATAATAAAGTGAAAAAAAAATTATATTTATCAAATTTATTAAAACATTTGACGTCTTAAGAACAATAATGCTTTGCTATGATATAATTTCTTGCCTTATAAAGAAGGTATGATTTGAGTAAAATTAAGAATAAGAATTCTGCATTGTAGGTTTATTTTTCCTGACGTTTGGAAAATTGCTGTTTTCTTCAGGGGAAATTTTCATTATAAGAACGTAGACTGATGTCCAGAAATTAAGCGGCAGTGACTGGACACATTCGATTTCAGACGTTTTGTCGAATATCTACTGAAATTCTTGAGGCTTAAATTCCTTTGAATATTGGGGATATAAAGAACATGTTTAATTTCATGTTTTTCAGTGAAGATTTAGTCCCAAGAACAATTAAGAGGGTAATAATAAATTTAATGATAAAGTAATATTTGCGTTTCCCAAAGAAACAGAAAATACTCAAAATGATCGTTCACTGTGGTAAACGACTGTGTTCAACTTTTTGTGCATTTGTGTACGACTAGAACACATATTCTTGAAGATAACGTTTCTGTGAAAAATTATTTTTTATAGCATATAGAGATTTCAAACGAATTAAACAGCGCTTTCCAAAAACTTGACAGAGAACAGAAGAAATAGTATAATGCAATTAAAAGATCAATATATTGAATATTTGACATATGAGTACTTGCATAAATAAATTTTAACTGCGCATGCGCTAATTACATCAATGATTTCTTTTTTCATGATTTGGTAGTCAATTCTATAGAGCAACTTATATAAGAAGCCCATTCAAATATCGAGAAAATTCAGAAAGATCCAGGCAATACAGTGAGCTAATTGATAACTTGGGGAGGAGATACCATAGGATTATATGGGATTTCCTGTCCAAGTTATCAATTAGCTCATTGTATTGTCTGAATATTTTTGAGTTTTGACGTTGTTTGACTGGTCCTTTTTATGAGTTGCTCTATAGTATTGACTACCAAATCATGACTAAAAAATCTTTGCTGTATTTTGCTCATGCGCAGTTAAAATTTATTTCATACAAATAATATATTTTCAAATATTAAATATATTAATATTTTAATTGGAGCATACTATCTCTACTGTCTTTTGTCATGTTTTCGGGAAGTGGTGTTAAATTCGGTTGAAAACTCTGTATTACATAAAAAAAGAACCTTTTGAATTTTTCACAGAAACTTTAACGAATATACGTGCTATGCTTACACAAATGCACATAAATATTGAATAGTTCATACGTAGTCATTTGCGACAGTGACAGACCATTTGGAGCATTTTCTGTTACTTGGATGATCGTAATTTTTATTTTGTTATTACAATTATTATTGTCCGTCTAATAGTCCTCGCGACAAAATCTTCAGTGAAAAGGATGAAGTCAGATATGTTCTTTACGTTCTTGAAGTTCAAGGACAATTCGTAAAGAATTTCAGTAGATATTCGACAAAACGGCTAAATTTGGAAAATCCGCCCCTTAATTTTTGGACATCAGTGTAAAATAAAATTATACATGTCTATGAGGCCGATTACAGATGTGTAATCTTTTGAAAACTATGCAACTTTTCAGTGTCATGCTTAGAAGCATGAACTTCCGTTAAATCGGTCATGCTTAAAGGTAATTGAATGCATTTTCTATGACACCTAGAAGTATATTTTAATTATTTATTCGTAAAAATACTACAAAAGATATGCATATTTTGAACTGTGTCACTTTTTTTATAAGAGTGCGTTAGATTAATATTCTGGGTTCTTTTGTATTTCATGTGACACTGTATTTTTTAAAAATCTAATATGGAATAAAATAAATTTAAAGGATTATTTTAATGAAATCGGCATCGGTTCAACCGATTATTCATATCACTTTAAATTGAAAATCATTCTGTTGTATAAAAGTGAAAAGAAATCTCAAAGTATTTTAACAGTTTCGTTTTTATGAGGACAAGAATTGATATTTGTTATAGTGGACCTAAGGACCGAAGAGGTTAAGGATGTTAAATAGCGAATAAAAAGGCTATTTTGCACACCTAGAAAGACACCATCAGCTGTAAAAATGGAATTTTTAATAGCTTTGAGTCATTACATTCTATAAATAAAGTCAGCTTTAAATAAACAAAGCAAAAATTCCCATTTGATAGAAAAGAAATCAGATTTTCCGAAAATATTGTGCTAGACAATTTAGAGTCAAATTATTTACATACGTTTAAAAAAAAAAATCTGATAATTTCTTTTTCTGCATCCATGAAGAGCTCTTCCCGCCAGAGGATGAGTTAGGAAAGAAGAAAAAGTATATATATTTTGGTTTATATTAGATATATATATTATAAGGTACTTATTGTCTGTATGTTATTTTCTATTGGTATTGCTGTTACATACTCTTTCTCTTAAATTGTTAAGGAATTCGTGCCTTTAGTTTGATATTATTGCATTTTGTTTGTTTTTGTCTTAGTGAGAATTATGCATGTTCATTTTGTAAAATATAAGATAAAATAGATGTTAGAAATATAATTGTAGAAAATTTTTCACTAATTGTATTGATATGTGGATTAATTTTCTTCCATTTCGGGTTCAAGTTGGGTTACGAGTTCATGATTTTTTTCTCGTCTTCGGTTTGGGTTTGCTTTTAAATAAGTGTGTAACCCGACTCGTGTAGGATTCTAGTATGCACACCCAATCATATTTGAAAATTTCCACACATTTAGAATAAATACATTTTCATTTTTGGTATAGGGTTTATGCAGCAAATAAATTTAAAATTTTAGTATAAATTAATTGCCTGATATGAGTCAGCATACTTATCAATAACAGTTTTAAATTTAGGTATATTAGTATGAGGAACATATTATAATTTCAACATTAACATGATCTTGTAACAGTTCAGATTTTAATCCAATGGAAAGTGTGTATGGGGAAAAAAGGGGGAAGATTTTGTTGTTAAAATCTCGAACTTTATTTAGAGTTCGAAATCCTTATTTACAATATATGACATAATGGAATGGCTACAAATGACATAAAGGAACTGTATAATTCGATGCCAAATCCTATAAATTTGCTTAATTAAAATAATGGGCGTTGTAATTAAAATATGAAGAATTTTTGTGACAACATAAAATTCTTAAATATATTTCAACCATTTATTCTTTCTTCAATTTCGTGATCACATACTTTTAATAAATTATATTTAATAAGAACATTTCATTTGATTTCATTGAAAATTCTGCAGAAACTAACTGGTCATGAAAAGTTGTGATCGATTACTTATGTTTTGTCTTTAATTATATTTAACTGTATAATATACAAACAATGAATAATCATATCCATATTTACTGAACAACTCTATCGGGAAAAACCTTTTGTTATTGAAATTTTGTAAGATATTTGAAATAATAAAGCTCAAAATCAAATTTTCTACTGTGATCTTTTTTCGATAACATATTGTGATAGTTATATTTATTTAATATAGGATCATGCGGGGGTAATTCAAAACACTTTTAGCAAATATATTTTTTAATTATTATACGTCGGCTTTTAAACAAACATTAAGATTTGTTTTTTTTATTAAAATATAATTTGATCTATTGTGAATACGAAAGAGATATATTTTCACGAAGTTAAACTAGTTTTTATCTTTCACAGTAGGAAATAAAAAGAAAACTGCCCAGTTAAACTGAGGGCATTGAGCTCACAGGCTATTCACACTAATTGTATATTATACTCTTATTTCAAAAAATTTGAAATAAGCCCTTCGAAAAATAAAGAAATCGACGATATATAAAGGGGGATCATACCTCTCTCTCTGAATGGAGGTAAAATTAGCATGAGCCCATTGGAAAAAATTTTGTTCTATGAAATAGTGGTCTCTGAGAGAGGTGGTCGCACAGGTAGGTTTCACTGTACACACACACACACACACACACACACACACACACACACACACACACACACACATATATATATTATAAAAACTAAGACAATCCTAGATTCCGTAATTTAAATTTGAAACCAAACAAAATACTAAAATTAAAACACAACATTATGAAATGAACAAAAGAAACCATTAACGAAAAGACAATCAACAAAACCAAAGAGAAGTCAGGCGGCTTGACTTACGACAAGCATTGCGGGGTTAAATTAGATTTACGTGCACAATGTTCCCCCTCACCTGTCAAAAATATAAAATCAACCAGCAAAAATTGAAAACAAAAGATATAAAACGTAAACCAATCAATTAACTCCCATTACGTCCAATCGAAAATTTTACTTTAGCTAAAATCATAAATTAAACCATTAATAAAATTCGGAGGATAACCCTGCGAATTGGCGATACTATAATATTCAAACATTTCACCAACCAATCATCCGAACTTGAAGTCAATCTCTCTATGCGGTTTAAACCATTTACAAAGATGTTCCTAAAAATAGATTTGTGGACATTACTTTGAAAGTTCACAATTTTCAAAGTATCAAAACTGAAACTATTTCTTTTATCATATACACCTGTAACTAGACCCTTTCCATCAATTTCCAAAAAAGTGTCTAAATAACTCACTTTTTGATAACTATTAGTTTTTTTAAATGAATGAATTAGGATAAAAATCTAAAACACAATCGTTTTGAATATTATTTGTTTTAACATATAAAATATCTTCTATATATCTGTAGAAATATATAAATCCTTATTTAACTGTAATCAATCTTCGTACATAAACAGATAAATGTCCGTCAATATAGAACTACAACTACCTCCCATAGGCATTCCTCTAATCTGTTTATAAACTTTTTTCCCCTCAAAAAGGTAGTTTTAGTGAACTACAAAATTAAACAAATTGGTAAATTGATCAATGTCTGTATCATATACATTATATTTCTCATAAAATGCCATTAAAAAAAAATTGAATTGCCATAACTCCATACATGGTTACTCGTTGACGGTCCGCTACCTACCATCTTATCGGTTGCGAACCGAGCGCTGTGGTAATTTTTCAAAAACCGTACCTTGCCATTCTCTTTTCTATAATAATTTTTACTCTCCATGCATTTTAGAAAAACTTAAAAAGAAGCTTCATTAATCAATGCATATATAACCTCGATGAAAGCCGATACTAAACAATCCCCAGCACACAACTTTATCAACCACAATTAAAGCCAATCCAAATTACCTTCAAAATATCCCCTACACAACACAACAACATATATATGTATATATATAAGAGGTTCAGAAAAGATTGCACACATTTTAAGGGGTGCAAACTACAATTTTTTTAGGAAATGGGGGGGGGTGAGGGAATCCATTTACTCTGTCAAAAATTCATTCTATGTCATTCCAATCAGAAGAAAGATTATTTTTTAACTTGATCAAAACGGAAGACATTTAAAGAAATTTTCAACAGATTCACTTCACTTTGTATGAAATACGATAGAATTACGGAAAGTGTTGAAAGAGAACATTCATTAGGCCAGTGACATCGTATGTAATGTGAACTACACACATTCTGAAACAGAGTTTGAAGTTCAGCACTGGTTTGATGCGGATGATGGCTTTTTCCACCCTTTTTAGTGACCATTTCACACAAGGCGAAAATGTCGTTAATTTTTTTTAGTTGTTAAATTTATGAGAGACATCTGGGTTGAGATTGGAGTGAGACGCCCTATGCTTTTGTCCGAATAAATGGACTGCGCCACTTTATTCCTATATAACTATTAGCTGTACCACATATTAGTCTAATCAGTTTTTTCTTTTCCAAATACGCTTTTTTTCAATACAATTACGAATTTAAATAAATTATATTGTAAATTATTTCATAAGTTGATGTGGATTGTCAGGCCGAAAAGCGAATGATTTACAAGTATTATATTGTACCTTACAGTGTCTTAAACACTTTCAAAATACCCCGCGTGAAAAAATAATCAAACTAAAACGGAGTAAGAAGGTGATACAATGGCAACCATAGACGTCTCGATATTTTTCCAAACCAATCTTGTTCTAAGCTCTGATCGACATAAAACCATCAAAATCTTACTTTGAGGTTTAATTTGGCTACTGGCGAAAAAAATTATCGCTAAGTTTACTTGCGTTGGATGAAAGAGCATTAGTTACATTCTGATATATACTGTGCTGATGCCTGTCGAATTTTCAATTATCGCTATTTTAATTTTATTTCCTGAAAGATTCAGAATTGTTATTTTATATTTTGCCCAAAGTTCAGGATATATTCTGTATATACTTTTATAAGGTGGGCCATTTTACATTTCTAAAATTTATTTTATTTATGATTCTATTTTAAAAATTGAAAATGTATATTGAAAATGTGTAAAATGAGATTAATTTTGTTTCCTATGTTCGATCGTTTATTCAAACACATCTACGAAATGTTCCTAATATTATTTGGTATGAAAAGCGTTGAAATCATAATTTGAAATTATTAAATACAACTTTGGTAACGAACCACAGTAATATTATATTTAATTTCAAATTTACTGTCCCTGGCTTTTCCGCTAGGCCAGAAAATCATGCTTGTATTTTCGAATTCTGTCATGAGTTTCAATCTGGGCTATATTATCTAAAAACAAGTAAAAAAAATATGTATAATTTTTAAGATTTTGGAATGTAATCACAGTTTGTTTTTACAATTTGTCTCCCCCCCCCTCAGTTTCCCAGTTAAGGGGCAGGGGGAAGGCAATTGATGTCTGTGTCCAGTGAGGAATTAAGGGGGTGGCCCGGGGAAATTACCTCAGAGCTTTAAAATATCCCCATACGGATGTTTCAAGATTTTCTGTTTATTAATGGAATGGAAGTGTTAATGTCTCCTTCTCTCCACTCCCACCTGGAGTTACAGAAATTTCTCTCGGATAAAAATGTCTCAATTCAACAGTGTCTGTATAGCTGTAGCCGGAAAATTAAGGAACTTGGCATTATTAAGGGTTTCTGAGAATAAATACATTATGAAGTGGAATTTTTCAAAATTCAAATCAGCTCCCATATAGAGTATGAAAAGTAACGCAATTGGAAATATTTTTTTAGATTTGCCCTCTAATATGGGAAAAAGCCATTGCGTGTTTCTATGCGTGTTTTAAAGTGAAATAGAGTATTTCATTTGTAAGTTATTTATTTATTTTTGAAGAATAAAACTTTGAATGTTAAATAATTTCTGAAGCATAGCTTTCGAATAAAGAAAAAAAATTCGTCTCCTTTCTGCCGCAGTGTGAAACATAAAATAAGAAATTTTGAAAGATAAGATGTGTGTGAATACTATTTGCGGTAGTTTTGAGAATTAGCCCGCAAAAGAAGAGCTGATATTTCCTAGAATTTCTAAATTTTACAGGAATATAACAAGAAAAACATGATAAAAAATTCAGGCCAGAAAAAGAAAAAATCAAGTAGGGGAAGATAAGGCACAGTAAACCAACCCTTTAAAATTTATTTACTTTACATTGTTACACTTTTCATATTAGTTATATCTAGTAAATTGTATTCGTAATATTAGTAATCATAATCATTATTATATTAGTAATCATAAATGGCAGTATACTAAGGAATATTTCTAACCTTAAATCGCTTGGTCAAAGAAGACTTTTATCCTTTCAGGGGATGTTTGTTAGTGGAATATTTTTAAATTCAAAAAGTAAATTTTTCCTTCTTTAAAATTTTAGAATTTTTCTAATAAAGATTAAAACATTAAAGGGGAAAAACTAAAGTTTAACACTGCAACGATCGCGCTGCATTGGACAGATCTGGATCTCTAAGGTACCACGCGATCGTTCCCGTGATTTGATTAATCTTCTAAGTTTAAATAAAAGCTTTTAAAGATATTTTTCGTCGTATTTAAATGTTGCCTAACAACTGATGGCGATATTTTTGAAAGTAGACTCAAATTTTGGGTATGGATCTCATAGATCCAGCGCAATCGTTCTTGTAATTTTTAGGGCTTGATCATTGGAGTGTTAAGTATAAGGCGCTTATTTGTTGATAAATCAATGCAAAATTTGTCAATTTCTTCCAAATAAAATTTTGTAAAACTTTTTTATTTCATTAGGAACAGTGGGACACCCCAAAAGGAGGCTCAGTGGACAACTCATTTAAGCTAAATTGATATAGCTTAATGGTGAAATTAAACTAATACAACTCTTTCATTTAAAATTAAACCTGCAGATCAGAAAATTTCAGTCTATCCTTATTAATTTTGTCATTACATAAAAAGAAAAATAATTAAAAATGTTTTTTGTTAACTTTTTAACATCCTTAAAATTTTCAGTCCACTACAGTAAATCTCTATTTTATTTTCGTCATAAAAATGAAACCGTTAGAATACTATGTGGGTTTTCCTTCATTTCTACACAGATGAAAGATTTTGCATAGAAAACGACATCAAGATTGGCTGAACCGATGCCAATTTTATTAAAATATTGTTTAAATTTCTTGTATTCTATATTTAAAAAAAGTAGAAAATTTTGTATCACATGAGATACAAAAGAGCCCAGGATTTTAATATATCGCTTTCTTATACCTAAAGTGACACAGTTCAAAATACATATCTTTTGTAGCATTTTTTACAAATAAAGCATTAAAATATACTCCTAGGTGCCATAGGAGCCCCACCAGTGGCTGAGAGGTTGTGCTCTCGAAGCTGGTAGACGGGAGGTGCTGGGTTCGATCCCAATCGCGCCCGTCGGCCTAATCGTTCGGAGTTTTCGTGGTTTTCTTCGAGCCGTGGATTTATCCATGCGTAAATACGGATTAGGTTCCCTTAGAAAGACCCCCACGAAGGGCACTCCCCCCGGGCCTATATCCCTCGTGTAGATAATTGGCCGTCAATAATCAACCCAACCCAACCCTAGGTGCCATAGAAAATGCATTTAACTAACTTTAAGTATAACAGACTAAAACAATTTTACTTTTTTTCAAGTAGGGCGTTGCAAAGCTGTATTGTTCTCAAAATATTATACGTTTGTAATGCAAGATTAATAAAAAATTGTTGAGTTTTTTAATAAGAAACTGCAATTGACCAAAAATCGCAAAAAAAACCAAGAACATAATTATTTTCTTAACTTTATTCATAATGCTGTGAAACCATTTAACTAAGGAAAAACATACTTTTCATACAAAAGGCAAGAAATTATAGCATTGCAAAGTTCTCAACTGATCAAATTTTTGTAATCGTTTTGATAAAGATACATAACAAATTTCTGACCTTTTGATAAATAAAGGTACTCCCACCCCTCACCTCACCCTCCCCCCCCCAAAAAAAAAAATCTAAACTTTTCCAAAAGTCACAAAATATTCCCGACAATGATGTATTGTTTTTACCAGTGGTAACTCATAACGCTGTGAAACCGGTAAACTAATGAAATCTTATACCTTCCTGATAAGTCGTAAAGTATCGCGTTTCAAATCAGTATTGTTCTTAAATCCTTCAATATTTGAAGTTGGCCTGATACAGATAAAATACAAAATTTGGACATTATCATAAATAAAAGACTAACACATAAAATATAAAATAAAAACGCGTCCAGAAACTTATTTTTCCCCTAAATCTAGTATTTTGCGCAAGTCTTGTTTTATTTAAAACTCTTGAATATTTCCCGATATATTTCAAAATGAATTTTTGTTTCATCTTTAAAAAATGCTGCACCTTCTTCTTAAAATATTTTCTCTGTTATGTCACTTTAGAAAAATGAGTTTTAACTTTTATTTTAACATTTTAATCCATCTTAGAAAAGTGACTTGAAATTCTATTTTTCCACTTTAATAATTCCTCTTCGTAATCAGAGCAGAAAATTGCAACGCGCAGGCTAAATGATAATATATAAGGTAACGGGGGCTAATACATATCAAAGGAAAAGGAAAGCAACCCACTTATTCCATGGAAAATACAGGGAGTCTCCTATCAAACCGAAGACAGATGTCCATTCACAAATAGTATAAAAATAAGTTTAGATATTTTAGTGAGGTTTTTAACCTAATCACTTTTAAATCTTTTAAAAGGTATGCCATGAAGAAAAGGGATACAATTACATTGTCATTCGGTCAGTGACACAATTTATACTGTCAACTACCTTTGATTATTCAAGCGTCTACCTCAGTATTGTTTAGATGTGAATGACAGCTTTTTCTAGCAATTATTCTGGTTTCATCGCATTCTACAGAAAGCAAAGTAAATCTGTTGAAGAATTCGCTATATTTCCATTATTTTCACAGTTAAGAACGAATTTTCGTGTTCGGCTTCATGTGAGGCATACTGTATTTTTGATTGAATAAGTGGACTGTAAGTCACATCCACCGTAAAATCTTTACCTTGACATGTATTGTTACCTCTTAAAGTTCTGATTATCAGTTCAGATACACACAGTATAGTAAATGCATTATCCCAAAGTATGTAGCCATGCAAAGAATTAATCGTAATGTAATTAGGATTATATATATACAGCGTCGTTCAAAAAATATTGCAGAAATTTTAAGGGCTGTGCACTATAATAAACAGTTTTGTATAGGAAACTAAGGGCGAAATCCATTTATTCTGTGTAAAATACAGGGTGTCTCTCACCCATCAGAATATCCATGTTTATTCATATCTTAAACACTTAGGAAAATATGTTAACGTATTTTACAACAGTTTTACTTCGCTTTGTGTGAAAACGATGGCATTACTAAAAGTGTTAAATTGTAACAGTCATTCGGTCAGTGACACCGTATGTAATGTAAACCATTTTTCGAAATACGGCGTATTTAGTTCAGCATTGTTTGAATGCTGACAGTGGCGACTTCCACTCTTTCTCGTGATATCTTCATATTTCAAACAAAGCAAGATAAAAATGTCGTTAAAAATGTCTTAATTATTTTATGAATATACATCTGGATTGAGATTGGAGTGAGATGCCTTCTATTTGTGGAAGAAAAAGTGGATAGCGCCACCGTTTTACCATCCAAAAATTATTTACTTTACTAGCTCTACAATATCTTAGTTTAAGCTTTGTTTTTTCAATCTACTTCTATTTATTATTAATTTTTGAATTTAAATAATTGTAACCGTAAATGGTTACATAAGATGATTTGGCTTGTCAGTCCGGAAAGTGAACTGTTTACATGAATTGTACTTTATCTTAGTTTGTCTCGACTATTTCAAAATACTTCGTGTGAAAACATAATCCACTAAAACAAAGTAAAAAGGTGATACAATGCCAACCATAGAAGTCTCTATTTTTCCCCAAACCAATCTTGTTTTATGCTATGATCGAAGTAAAACCATTAAAATCTTCTTTTGAGCTCTAATTTGGCTACTGGCTAAATAATATATCGCCAAGTTTACTTGCGATGAGTGTAAGCAACACTAGTTAAATTCTGATAAAAGTTACAAAAAATGTTATAAACTATTTTCAAATTTGCAAACTATTTATTTACCGTAAAATCCTGAAAGTAAGCCCTCCTCCCACTTTTAAGCAAATTTGATTTTCTTTTCCATTCCCAAACCCCCGCCCCCTAACGCATTTTTTTTTCACAAAAAAAAAAAAAAATGATTGAAAATTCTCTTGCTTGGATTTTTAAATCTTTTGAAAATTATGGCAGATTTCCACTTTTGCTTTTATATTTTGCTATTTTGTTAAGGAAATAACACCCCCCCCTCCTCCCATGAAATGTCTGATTCCCTTATCTGCCCTCCCCAACAAAAAGTTCACAATCTTGAGAATCTTAAACTCTTCTGGCCTTTTTACCGCTCGCTAGTAATATTACAACAATAAATAAAAAATCAGTCCTCCAAACTACAATCTCCCCCTCCATCCAAAATTTATGTTTCCCCCTCCCCTCTCAGCATACAAAGTTTAAAATCTTTTAAAACTCTTTATTAAAAAATATATGCTCTATTTGTTGCTGTCTAGTGACAATAAATAAATCAACCATTATAATTACCTCTCTACCCCCAAAATTTCTGCTTCCCCCCTCTTTGTCAACCCCTATAATTTTTTTAAACTATTTATTTAAAAAAAAATCTTCTGTCCTATTTGTTGCTCTCTATTAATAATAAATAAATAACAAATCATCTAAAATACAATCCCGTTCCTTTGAAATTCATATTACCCCCTCATCCTCGAAAATACAAAGTTTAAAATTTGTACAGCTCTTATTTGAAGGAATCTTTTGTCCTATTTGTTGCTCTCTAGTAAAAACTAGTCGTTGGGGACCACTGTAATACTTACCCATCATGGATATGCATAATGTAAAATATTAAAATAAAAAATGTGTAAACTACTTATAAAATGCATTGCAATTCAAATAAAATCGAGGCTTGATGACGTCACAAACTTTAAAGGCTCGATTACTGAATTGCTTGAAAGAAACATCCTTATAACTCCAAAAATAATAATCCTATTAACTAGCGGTTTATTGCATCTGATTAAGCGTAAAATTTCCAGTTAAAATATATCTTTGAAGTGAAATTTGGATAAAATACAGGGTCATGAAAAATCGAAGAGTGTGGAAAATAGGATTCCAAATATCTCGGCAACTAATTATCCGATCAAATTCATGCTTTACGCAAAATTTGTTTTTTTATTGTCTTTTATATTCATTTCTTAAAATAACCAATTTCAAAAATTTTTACATACCTTTTATCAGAACGAATATTTCGAGAGTCCGAAAAAAATAGTTCCGGTTAATCGAGGTTATTGAAATGAAATAGGCTTTTTCACATTGTTACATACTAAGTACATACCAAACTGCAAGTCTCTACTTCAATTTTTTCGGGAGATAGAGCGTTCACAGACACACACACGGACAATTTTTTTTTTTTCTAAAAATGTTTTTCGGAATCTCCAGTGTCTGAAACGTGTTAATCCGTCAAAAATTTGTTTTCGATTTTCAAAACGATTATAAGACTTGCCCTATACTACGTATGATGGGTAAGTAATAAATAGTTAATTTGTCACTTAAGTTTTCTCTCTACTCCAAAAATGCCCCCCCCCCCCCACACACATACAATATTTAAAATCTTTAAAACTATTTTTTTTTTAAATCTGCTGTATTTGTTTATCTCTAGTAACAATCAATGAATAATCCATCATTTAAAATACCCTTCTTTCTCCGAAAAGTTCTATTTCCCCCACTCAGCAAATACTTTAAAATCCTTAATGTATATTTGTTTAAACACTGTTCTATATCTTATTTTATAGTAAGGTAACTCAGCTCATCTACATCATCTAAGTATCACTCATCTGAAATAATCATGCCCTTTGAAATTTTTCCTTTTCTCCCAAGGGACGGGGTAGGATTTCTAAATATGAGAGAGGAAAGCAAAAATTTTCATCTCTTTTGCAGTTTGGCTGTTCTTTCCTCCTTTAATCATGTGTATATTTTATGTTTTCAAATATATATGTTCTCTAAAATAACTCCCCTCCCATTAACAAAATATCAGGTGTAAGAACAGACAAACTACAAACAAGTGGGTAAGTGTGATCAAAGATCGCACAAAGTGTTTCGTTTAATATTCATTTCAAAACATTTTATCCTTTCTTTAATAAATCCAAATAAATTAATAAATTTCATTTAAAAAAAAAATAATAAGTCATGTTTTTTATAAAGTAAAAATTTACTGGATTTATTTAATTTTTTATAAAGTAAAAATCTAATGTTGTATAGAGACCTTCAAAATGTTAAAATATGCCAATATTTCCATAATCGGGTTTTTATCATGATTCAGTACGTTCTTCAAACTCATATTTACTCTTCTCTGTTACTCATATTGATACGCTCTTTGTATTATTCTCAAACATTCGAATAATCCATCAAGCTTCCAATATGACGTCAGATTAATTTTCGTTTTAATTCTCTTATGACGTCATATTAAGCTGCTTTCTGTATTTAGACGTACTCATACTCCTTGTATTATTGAGAAATGTTTGAAAATTTCCGTTTTATTACCAATATGCCGTCATATTAATCTTTTTTTCAATTGGTGAAACTTTTTATTTCATTTTCATTTTTCACGTGTAAATCTTTCAATAGAAAATTAATTATTGTAGAAAGAATTTTATTGTGGATTTTTAATTTTTGGCAACTGCTATAAGGAAAAATGTTTAAATTTAATAGGAAAAGGGTGTGAGATTTTTGTTTTTTTTATCTCTATATTAAAATAATACGATTTTTCATATTTTATGATTTTGAACTTCATAGTAGCTATTCAGCTATATATACACAAAATTTTAGGCCTGTAAGTTATATAGTTTCCGAGAACCGGAACTGTGACAGACAGACAACAAAGTGGGAGTAATAGGGTTTCGTGAGATGATCGAAATCCTTAAAAAACTCATTTTTTTCTCTGCCTTCCCCCCCTCCTACCTCCGTGTCTAAAAATTCACCCCTTTTTCTGGGGATGGGGAATGAAAATTTAAGCGGAGAGTTGCATGATCATTAATTTATTTTTTTCTACAAAGTTAACAATAAAGCATAAAAATCTTTAAAAAAATAATTATGATTTTAAAGTAAGTACTGGGGGGAGGGGGAGCAAAGTAAATAAAGAGGACTTTTTGGGGGAGAGAAGAGGAATAATTTAGATTGTTATTTAAATATTGTTACAAAAATTACAAACAGAGCAGAAAAAAATTAAGAATTTTTAAATTTAATGAAATGCATTTGCTGGGGGAGGGTATTCATGAGTTGAGGCTGGGGGGGTGGGGGCAGGGGTAGAAAAGCAGAGATTTTAGGACGAGGGGTTGATTTAGGTGGTAGATTACGTTTATTTATAGTTAATATCGAGTTTTAAATAAGTCTGAAAAGAAATTTAAATTTAAAGAGTTATATCGGTTAAACTATTGAGGTTTTGGTACTAGAGGGGGGCAAAAGGGGAAGCAGTAATTTTGAGGGGGATTTAGATGATTATTTAGTATTACAATAAAATAACAAATAAAGAAAAGTATTTTAATTTTTTTTTTTTAAGATTTTCAAATTATTTTTTTTTTTTTTGGGGGGGGGGGGAGCAGATTTTATATATTTATTTACTTTTGAGTGAAAATCTGCCGAAATACAGGAAATTCTCGCCCCTTTTTACTTCTAAATTAATGATAAAACAGGTTTTTAAATATTTTTTTAAAATCCCGATTATAAGCCCCCCTCCCACATTCAACCCTTTTTGGTTTTGAAAAAGGGGGGCTTACAATCGGGATTTTACGGTATATTTCTTAAAATACTTTTTTCCATTTTCTGCCAAGATTAGGCTATATTTTATTTTTGCGCGAGTCCTTTTTTCATTTCTAAAATATATTGATGATGCTAATTTAAGAAGATTGAATCTACAAGACAGTAACATGAAACATAACTCCCAACCTCTTTTTAGAATCTACCCATATTTATATTTATTGATCTGAATCTAATAAAAATGTGTAAAATCAGCGTAATTTTTTTACTATGTAAAATTGCACGGAGATAGTTTCTTCCAAACAGGACTAAAAAATGTTCCTACTATTACTTGGGAATGAAAAGCAATGAAATAACAATTTTAAATTGTTAAATACATTTTTGAAAATTTATTATAAAAACTTTTTGTTTTTATAAAAGTAAATACATTTTTTTAAATGAGGGATCTTGTTGCATATGCAGATAGCACAAGCAATTGTGCGATATTCCCACCACACTCACACCTGATCTATAACATAAAAATATACCTTCTAAGCCATTTAAATGAAAGTTTAAACTTTGATCATTAAATACCAAAGCCAAACACAGTAATAGCATAATTATTTTCAAAAATTGACTCCCCCCCCCCCAACCTTTTCCTTTAGGATGGTAAATCACTCGTTTTTTTCGAATTCTGGCCAGGAATTCAATCTCAGCTATCTTAGCTAACACAACAGAATAAGATTTTTAGATTATGGAATGTAATCATACAGTTTGTTTTTAAACTTTGTATGTTAACCCTGAGACTGTTACTTAAGTAGGGTGAAAACAATAGATGTCTGTGCACAGTATTGAATTCAGGTGTTGGCTTGCGGGTGTCATTTCCCAAGATCTTCAGAATATCTGCAAACGGCCTTTTTAAGAATTTGTATTTATTAATGAACTGAAAATATTAACCGTCCAAAAATTAAGAAACTTTGAATGATTTCATAGCGTAAACACATTAGAAGGCGAAATTTTCCAAAATTCAAATCAGCTCACTCATAGTGTACGAAAAGTTACGGAATCGGGAGTAATTTTTCAGAATTAGTTTCTTAATATGGGTCAAAAAGCTATTGTTTGTTTCATGGTGTATCTTATATTTAAGAAGAGTTAGTAGTTAGTTTTTAGTTGTTTTATTTTAAAGTTATTATTTGACAATAGATAAATTTAATAAAACTATAAATGCTTAAAATTCCTAAGACATAATAACTTTCGGATGAACAAAATGAAGGTAAACAAGAACGAAAAATCATGCGTCAAGCATAGATTATGTAGCACATTCCAACGCTTCCAAAATAATTTTACAAAACATACCGTTTAATAAGCTAAAAGATAACATCTAAGTAAACAATTTGGAAAACGCATAACATATTTAAAAACATAATTTCAGGAATTTCCAACAGATACAATATTCGGAAAAATATCCGAATACTTTTATTCAGCCCTGTATATGATCTATAGATTTGTATATGCTAGGATGCTAAATTTTAGTTTAGTTAGGAAACGCGTAGCACAGTTTAAAATTATCTTTCTGGAGTTTCTGTCAATAAACGGAAATGTGTTCGCGAACTTTTGTGCTGCCCTGTATAGGATCTACAGAATTTATACACACCACGTAATAGACAAAAAGCGAGTTAAAATTAAAATCGCGTTTAGTAACTTAAAACGCACTTCCAGGAATTAGTGTTAACAGACAGTTGATAATTCTTTTGTGTGTCCCTGTAAATGAACGATGACTGCTATACACACACTATTCTGTAGTAATCCTCTTGTAATGCACCTTAGATATATATATATAAATTTCAGTGCGTTTAAAATAGTGAAACATTATTTAAATAAACCGCAGACGATTTTTCTCCATAGACGTCATGTAACGGAATTCTTTTGACTGTCCCTGTAAAGTAACTATAAGTGCTATGCACACCCTATTCCATATTAAGCTTCTTCTAATGCACCTTAGTGATATATATAAATTTCAATGCGTTTAAAATAGTGAAACATTATTTAAATAAACCGCAAATGATTTTTCCCCATAGACCGCAATGTAACGGAATTCTTTTGAGTGTCCCTGTAATAAAACTATAAGTGCTACACACTTCCATTGAAATAGGGAACATGCTATAGATAACGACAATAACATATAAAAATTGCAGAGCAATCCGAGCATATTTACGGGAGTTAGAGCACGGACAGACGGCCAGACGGCAGACGGCCAGGCGGCAGACGGGCAGACTGCCATACGGCCAGACAAACCGAAGTCATAAGCACTTTTCAACTAGGTTGGAAAGTGCTAAAAATTAGTCCAGAATCGGATAAAACAACTAAGGAAAGATGGAACCTAGTAACCAATCGTTTCACAATGTATTTATTTTACATAGATTTAACTTATATTAGTAATATATAATAATTTATCATATATTTTAATACGAGCAAATCTTGTGTGTGTGTGTATGCATATTTCATTTTAAAAACGGCTCTAACGATCTTGATGAAATTTTGTATTCTACCGTTTTGGAGCACCAGAAAACTATTGGGGTAGGTCACATGTTCGAGAAAAATGGATTAGTGGGTCATTTTGGGTTACCATGGGTCAGGGTCAAGCTAATTGTATCTAAAAAACGGTTCAAACGATTTTGTCTAAATTTTGTGTCCTACCATTTTCGGGTACGAGAAGACTTATTGGACTGGGTCACATGTTCGAGGACTTTAGATTAGTGGGTCATTTTTGGGTCAACGCGGGTCAAGTTAATTTTATCTAATAAACGGCTTTAACGATTTTGATTAAATTCTGTATCCTACGAGCAGAGGTCGGAAGGAGCGCGCTCCAAGTAGCGAAACTACTGTAGCTGCAACTTTTTACAGTAGTTTGTAGTGTATCGCATTACATTTTGAACAATGTAGTGTAGCGAGTGGTGCGATAAAAAATAAAAATCCGCAGTTTGTAGCGATAACCGACGTTACTTTTAACGCTACTTCCGGAATGCAAAATGTACCATTCTACAAATCACGTTGCTGAAATTTGCTTATTTTGTACAAAATTTGTTAACCTTAACAATTTGCGAATCTCATGTGAAATTCTCAGCTGTGCAGCGTATAAGACCGTACCGCATGAAGTGATAGATTTTCCCCATTGACACTTACTGTTAAAAACATGTACTAATTCACTAAATGAATAAATTTCTTTCTAGCAACGCTTGTCTTTTTATTCATTATTAAGTATTCCTGTTTTAAAGCCGGTTTCTTAACCCTTAACTGCTGTTAACGGTCTCACAGACCGCCAACTTTTTCCAATTTTCACAGTTTAATTTGCAATTTCTAGTTTAACTATAGATACTAGGGAAATTTTGTTTTGCTTAGAGCTGTAGTTCTACCCCTAGAGCCTTTTGAATAGGTGAATTTTAATTATAATGCTAATGTACAGAAAGTTTAGTACAGAAACGTTTTCCTTTGTGTTTTATAGAGTCTTTTTTTTTCATATTTTGATCGAACTGTCTCACATACCCCTCACAGTAGTTATGCGACGCGACAATTTCTGTCACAGCAGTTAAGGGTTAATATTCGGAATTTTTTGATTTACAGATTTATTTATTGTTTGCATTTAAAGTAGTGCTCCCGATTCGATATTTATTTCAGTTATACGTTTAACCGATATACGTATATACGTATAATACGTATTTAAGGAATACGTATCCCTTAAATTATACGTTTAAACGTATCCGAATACGTATAAGCGTATATCGGTTAAACGTATAATTAAAGTATACGTTTAATTTAAGTATACGTATATTTCAAGTACCGTAATTTCGCGCGTATACGCCGCACCTCAGACAATTCGATTTCCTACCAGAATTTATTTTAAATAAAATGTAACTTTCTTCTACTTAGAACTTATTTGACTTCTTAATTTCAATAAAATTTCCGGTTTGAAAAAAACTTAACTAGGGTGTGGCGCATACGCGCGAAATTACGGTATTTTATTTACTTTTAATGCCAATGGATCTCATCAGTGTTACGTCACTGAACGGAGAAGAAATTGGAAATCTGTGGCGTGACTTTAGCAATCTGTATAATATGTCTCATACATAGAATCTTATTATTTTTTCCTATAAACGATTATCGTAAATATATAACGAAAATAAAGACTTTTTGAGCAAATAAGGAGAATATACACGTTTCAGATTTATTGTTAATCCTTATTAAGTATATTCTTTCTGTTTAATTTTTTTTTAATATTTTTTTTTTTTTTTGCGTATACTCAAATTGCGCCCGGGAGGTCAAATATTGTTCTTTCCACGGTGCTAATGTTTTCTACTCTATGTTAATGTATAACGCAATTTCAATTTTTTAACCATAACACTCCTGGTATTTTTTATACAAAGTATACGTGCATTACAAGATATTACGTTTTAAGAATTGTTGTTAGTCTTGACAAATTTCATTTTTTGTGTTAGTACCTATAAATTTCGATTACGTATGTCTGACAAATAATCGTCACTGCAAGTTTCAGAACGTAATCACACAAGCTTAAAATGACTTGTCTTCTCTTTTCTTTTTTGCTGTAAAACGTATTTTCAAAATATGAGGGGGTCGGGCCAAGAAATTGCCAAGGCACATTTTTGGTGAAATAAATCTCACTGTAATCTGTTGCTTAATATTGTAAATTATAATACCCAACATTAATTTGTTTCTAATGTCAATTACTGGCAGCATATGTGACAGGTTTCGTTTTTGCCCCAGATGTTTATGCCTCCACTGAAGATAGCTAATTTACAAAAATCATAATAGTAATATTATTAAAGTAATGCCATATTGTTACTCAGACTGTCTAAAATGTTAGTAAGACATTGGCGAAAAAACTTTAGGCTATATATCTTGATTTGAGTATTGGATTAAATTTTCAAATTGAAATATCTCAGAAGTTCAAATGGGGCTTGGCACTCTCTTTCCCCGACCCCCTCATATTTTTAATACAGAAAAAAGTATTCTTAAATAAAATAAAAGTATGTTTAGTTAGTGCAGATAATCGGCCGTAACAAATAACTAAGGATATAGGCCTGTGGGGGAAATGCCCTCCGTGGGGGGTCTTTAAAATTAAAATAAGATTATGGAACTTCCCAGAAGTTGGATTGATCAATGTCAGTATAAAATATGAAGTCAATGTAAGTTTGTGTTTTGCAATACTAATGTTTCGGGCGAAATGTCCACTCCATAAATCAAAGTAAGCTATGTGCGTGTGTTACAGATATGCGAAAGAAAAATCATTTCATAGTAAATCATTTCATAATTAACAGTTTAGATTTGAGGGGGAGGGGGATAAAATCTAAAATAAAAAAAAATGTATATTCCGATTTTTTTTATTTATTTACTAGCAAGCTACGCCCGCTACGCTGGTCAATTTCTTTTAACGAACCTTTAATCAAACAAAATATTGACATTTCATAAATAACTTTTATATTTTAACAGAATAATAAGGCTACTATAATTTGTGACACGTGCTATAGCCAATATACACGTCAGGACACGTCGTCCTTATTATCTTTTTACGCATGAAGGTTTCGCTATGGTACTCCATTGGGAAAATTTGGTAATTTTTGAAATTCAATATTTGAAAAACGGCATAATCATTAGATTTGAAATTTATATCAAGAAAAATACAATTTTTTACCTTTCAAACGCAGTTTGCCTAACAATTTTCTGACAAATACTTTTTGAGCTATAATTTTTTTCAGTAACTTCAAATGTTTCATTTTCAGAGATTAATCTGTTGCAACAATTAGCGAAAAACCCAGTCGTCAGCAACGCATAGTTTTTTATTTAAGAGTCTGTTGGAGCAGGGATTATCACCACCAATTTGCCACCATCACTTTTGAAATCGGTTCCGTGGTTCCAGAGATTCCATAGAAATTGTAATTTAGAATGACTTCAGAACGCTTTTCGCTCATTTCACACATTTAAATTTAGATTTTTTTTTAAATTTATTCTTAGAGAGTATTTACATCTTATAAGTAACTACAATGCTAAATTTCAAATTTCTTGCCCCTTCAGTATAAAAAAAGTCGCAATTTTCGAACATTTTTCGATCCTGCACCCCATTGATGTTAGTGGAACCGACATAAAATATAGCCTATGTTGGAGTAGGGATTGTCCCCATCAATTTGCCACCATTACTTTTGAAATCGGTTCTGTAGTTCCAGAGATTTCATAGAAATTGTAATTTAGACTGTTTTTAAAACTCTTTTCGCTCATTTCGCCCTTTTAAATTTCAATTTCTTTTTTATTTTGTTCTTAGCGAGCATTTACATCTTATAAGTAACTACAATGACAAATTTCAAATTTCTAGCTCCTTCAGTATAAAAAATAAAAATAAAACTGCCCAGTTAAACTGAGGGCATTGAGTTCACAGGCTATTCACACTAATTGTATATTATACTCTTATTTCAAAGAATTTGAAATAAGCCCATCGAAAAATAAAGAAATAAACAATATATTAAGGGGGGGGGGGTCATCTCCCCGTTACCCCCCCCCATAGTTAACTAATGAATCCCTTAAACTAATCAGGTAAATCTCTAATTACAATGAATATATATACAAAATTTGAAGGAAAACGGAATAATTCTCCATGAAAAACCCATTTATATAAATTAAGGGGGGGATTAGCCCTCTGTTCCCCTCTTTATACTTAACCAATCAAACCCGAAAAACTAATCAGGGAAGCGCCTTAACACAGTGAACCTATAAACAAAATTTGAAGGAAAACTGAATAATTCTGCATGAAAAACCCATCTTTTTAAATTAAGGGGGGGGGGAATTAGCCCCTTGTTCCCCCTCCCTTTAAACTTAACCAATCAATCCCGAAAAGTAATCAGGGAAGCGCCTTAACACAGTGAACCTATAAACAGAATTTGGAGGAAAACGGATATTTCTATGAAGAGTTATCGCATTACGTACGTACATACATACATACAGAACCGGCTGGCAAGCTCTCAGGGCTTGATAGCCAGTTTGATAGCTAAAAAAATCGCAATTTTAGAACGTTTTTTGCTCCTGCACCCCCTGGGGTTAGTGGTACCAACATAAATTATAGCCTATGTTGGAGCAGGGGTTGTCACCATCAATTTGCCACCATCACTTTTGAAATCTGTTCGGTAGTTCCAGAGATTACCCCCTACAAACAAACAAGCAATCTTTACTCCTTTATAATATTAGTATACATTTATTTTTTTCGCAAGTACCGACTGCACGGGAAACCGCGGTTGTTTCTCAAAGTTTCTAATCCGCAGACCAGCAGAAGAAAGGCATAATTTTTAACACTTTCCAACCTAGTTGAAAAGTGTTTATGACTTCGGTTTGTCTGGCCGTGCTCTAACTCCCGTAAATATGCTCGGATTGCCATGCAATTTTTATATGTTATTGTCGTTATCTATAGCACGTTCCTTATTTCAACTGAAGTGTGTAGCACTTATAGTTTTTTTACAAGTACTCTCAAAAGAATTCCGTTACATTACGGTCTATGGGGAAAAATCATTTGCGGTTTATTTAATGATGTTACACAATTGCAAACACATTGTAATTGATATATATCACTAAGGTGTATTACAAGAAGCTTAATATGGAATAGGGTGTGGATAGCACTTATAGTTAATTTACAGGGGCAGTCAAAATAATTCAGTTACATTACGTCTATGGAGAAAAATCGTCTGCGGTTTATTTAAATAATGTTTCACTATTTTAAACGCATTGAAATTTATATATATCACTAAGGTGCATTACAAGATGCTTACCACTGAATATTGTGTGTATAGCAGTCATCGTTCATTTACAGGCACACACAAAAGAATTCTGTCTGTTAACAATAATTCCTGGAAGTGCGTTTTAAATTAGTGAACGCGATTTTAAATTTAACTCACTTTTTGTTTATTACGTGGTGTGTATAAATTCTGTAGATCCTATACAGGGAAGCACAAAAGTTCGCGAGCACATTTCCGTTTATTGACAGAAACTCCAGAAGGAGAATTTTAAACTGTGATACTCGTTTCTTAACTGAACTAAAATTTAGCATCCTATGTAGTATATATACAAATCTATAGATCCTATACAGGGCTGAATAAAAGTATTTGGATATTTTTCCGAATATTGTATACGTTGGAAATTCCTGAAATTATGTTTTTAAATACGTTATGCGTTTTCCAAATTGTTTACTTAGATGTTATCTTTCAGCTTATTAAACGGTAGGATTTGTAAAATTATTTTGGAAGCGTTGGAAAGTGTTACATAATCTATGCTTGACGCATGATTTTTCGTTCTTGTTTAAGCAGTGAACGAAAACCGTTTAAACGCTTATACGTTTAACCGCTGGTGTACTATCCGTATATACGATGTACCATATCTGCTGTTTCGTATAATACGTATAACCGTTTCGACCGTATCATACGTATCCAAAATCTGCACCCCGTATAATACGTATTATACGTATACTCGTATAAACGTTTAATAGGGAGCACTAATTTAGAGTTTGTTTTTCAGTAATTTTCTAGATTATAATGTCTCTGTTAATTTTGCTAAGAAATGTAATGTGTGTATAAATTAACATTTTGGAGACAAACACAAAACATTTTCTTGTATGTTATCTTTTTTAATGCCTGCGATTATGCTGCATTTATGTAATTATGTACCGGCAATCGCGATATAACGAGGGGCTGCTTTATTATTTACTTCGTGTTTTCAATTTCTAGTGTAAATGGAACTCTTTGACAAAATCTGAAAGTAGCGAAGTAGTGACTACTTTTGAAAAGTAGTTTGCAGTCGCTACTTTTTAAAACAATTAATTGTGGTTAACTACATCTATATATACTTCATATATATATATATATATATATATATATATATATATATATATATATATATATATATATATATATATATACTTATAAAGAAGTAGCTTGGTTTTCTCATAATGCCGAGTCTCAACCGTTTGTCCTAGAATAATGAAATTTGGAAGTCATGTTCTTTACACAATGTAGGTGCGTACTAAGAAAGGATTTTTGAAAATTCAGTCTAAGGCTGTCAAATGGGGGGGGGGGGGTCGAAAGTGTTCGATAATTTCGTCTTTTCGACATATCTCAGCAGGAGTTTTAAGTAGGAGCGTGAAATTTGGGATAACAATTCTACTAAAGAATAGTTAAACATGTATTTTAGGCGATTTTAGAAATTCAACCATTAAGTGGGTTAAATGGGGGTTAAAATTTTTTCGGTGATTTCATATTTTATTCTTATTTCATCATCAGTTTTAGTTAAGAGAGTGAAATTCAAGATAACAAATCTACTAAAAAATAATTAAACACGTATTTAAACGATTTTAGAAATTCAATCACTAAGGGGAATAAATGGGGATCTGAAGTTTTAGGTCATTTTGCTATTTCGCCATATCTCAACAACAGTTTTAGTTAAAAGCGGGAAATATTCAGGATAACAAATGTACTAAAAGTTAGTTAAACACATATTTCAGCAATTTTAAAAATTCAACTGCTAAGAGGGTTAAATGGGGGGTCGAAAGTATTTAGTCATTCCACGTTTTCGCCATATCTCAGCAGCTGTTTTAGGTAGGAACGTGAAATTCAGGATAACAAATCTACTAAAAAAATAATTAAACACATATTTCAGCGATTTTAGAAATTCATTCATTATGAGGGTTAAATGGGGGGGGGGGGGGTTAACATTTTAGGTCATTTTACCTGTTCGCCATATCTTAGCAGCATTTTTAGTTAGGAGCTCGGAATTCGGGATAACAAATCTACAAAAAATATTGACAAACATTTATTTCAGCAATTTTAGAAATTCAGCAACTAAGATGGGTTAAATAACACATGGGCTGATAAGTTCCCGGTCTGGCACACAGATGGCGTTGCAATCGCCGAACCGATGTTTTTTTAGTAAATACTAACCTTTAAAATGTAGCAGAAAAAATATCATGACGATTCGCCTTGTGGATAAAACGTTAGTGATTTCAGTTGAACAACTTTGTTGATAAACAAAAAGATGGATAAACAAGAATTTCAAGAATTGTTATTTGATGGGGAAAAAACACTGTTCAAACAAAAACTTGGCTTTATAAGTGTTATCCGGGCACTGCACCAGGTAAATCAACCATTATTGACTGGTTTGTTAAATTTAAACGTGGTCGTACGGACACCAGTGATGCACCACGCAAAAGAGATGGTTACTCCGGAAAGCATAAAAAAGTCCACAAAATCGTTTTGGGGAACCGTAAAGTGAAGTTGCAGGAGATAGCTCAGATTCTGAAGATATCCAAGGAACGTGTAGATTTTATTTTGAATGAGCATTTGTCTATGAAAAAGCTGTTGTCAAAGTGGCTGCCGCGCGTGTTGACTTTTGACCAAAAATAACAACGAGTCGATGATTTTTAGCAGTGTTTGGAGCTTTTTCGTTATAAAATTATGTTATTTATTATACAATTATTATTTTTATTCATTTATTATTATAAAATTATTATAAAATTATTATTATTATTAAATTATTTATATTAGTTATGTTATTTATTAAAGTAATAAAGTTATAAAGTCATAAAGTTATAAAGTTTTGTTAAAAAGTTGTGTTTTTTTTATTAGACCGGGAACTTATCAGCCCATGTATTAGGAGGTCAAATATTTTAAGTCATTTTACCATAGCGCAGTAGAAATTATAGGCAGAATCATGAAACTCAAGATAACAAATCTACTAAAAAAATTTTTAAACACTTATTTCAGCGATTTTAGAAATTCAGACACTAAGGGGGGTTAAATGGGGGTCGAATGTTTTACGCTATTTTGCCATATCTCAGTAGAAGTTATAGTTAGGAGCGTGAAATTCTTGATAACAAATCTACTAAAGGATAGTTAAACATGCATTTCAGGCGATTTTAGAAATTCAACTACAAAGGAGGTTAAATGAAGTTTCGAAAATTTTCGGCGATTTCACCTTATCTCATCATACATGCGCTGTGTCCGTCGTTAGGTCAGTTGACAGAGCGGAGGACTGTAGAAGATGGAGAGATCAGAAATTCATCAGACTCGACGGAATTTCTTTTTTGGTCAATGATACATAAAAAAAAAATATTACTTATGCGTCTAATTTTATTTTTCATATATATAATTACATTGAGAGAAATTGTAAGAACGCGCTTAGAACTAAGAGTTTCATTTGGAATTTTATGTAATCTGTTAAACGAATCAAAGGCTCTGTCCGTCGATAGCTCATTTGGCAGAGCGGTGGACTGTAGAGGACGTAGTAATCAGAAATCCATAGGTCACTGGTTCGAATCCGGCTCGACGGAATTCCTTTTTTAGTCGATGATATATAATAAAAATATTACATATGTGTCTAATTTTATTTCTCATGCATATAATTACAGTAAGAAAAGTTGTAAGAATGCGTTTAAAAAAATGGAGTTTCGTTTGGTAGTTTATTTAATGTGTTAATCGAAACAAATGGGTGCGCCCGTCGATAGCTCTGTTGGCCGAGCGGTGGAATGTAGATGACGGAGTAATCAGAAATCCATAGGTCGCTGGTTCGAATCCGGCTCGACGGAATTCCTTTTTTAGTCGATGATATATAATAAAAAAATATTACTTATGTGTCTCATTTTATTTCTCATATATATAACTCTGCCGGTCTTCGCCCATATAGCCGGTCCCTTCCGGGTGGGGCCCAGATGCAAAGTACTACTTGGTTCTCACCCTAGATAATCACGGGTAGGGCCCAGTATTACTTTGTCAGGGTGTTCATGAAAAAAATATTTATGTCGCGAAATCTTTATTTAAGTGCTTTTTTATATTCTTATTAGTTATTTTCGTATACTTTTAATTTAAAATATTTTATTTATATTTCTGGTTGCATGTAAAATACACTTTCTGAGCCCCAAGGGAAGTCAGGGCGGTACACTGCACTATCAGGGGCTCCACTCGGAAGCGACCGGTTAGTTTTCGATAAAGTAATTGTAATTTGCTAAAATAAAAAAGTAGTTTTTCCGACCCCTGCCTACGAGTTTTGGGGCACGAGGAAATCACTGGACTAGGTCACATGTCCGACAAAATTCAATTGATGGGTCATTTTTGGGACACTGTGGATCAAGCTAATTTTATATAAAAAACGGCTCAGACTATTTTGCATCCTATGTTTTTCGGCATGAGAAGACTCCTGCGCTAGGTCACATGATCGAGAAAATTCGATTTGAGGGTCATTTTGGTCATGGATCATTATGGGTCAAGCTATTTTTATGTTAAAAATGGATTAGAGGATTTGAACTAAATTTAGTATCCTACAGTTTTAGAGAACGAGAAGACTATTGGGCTAGGACACATGTTCCTGAAATTTAGATTAGTGGGTAATTTTCGTCATTGGTCATTATGGGTCAAGCTATTTTTATCTTAAAAAAGACTCAGGCGATTTGAACTAAAATTTTGTATCCTACGGTTTTGAGGCACGAGAAAATTATTGAGCTAGGGAACATGATCGAGAAAATCAGATTAGTGAGTCATTTTTCTGTCCCTGTGGGTCAAGCTAATTTTATCTAAAAAAAGGCTCAGGTTTTTTTTAATACATTTTGTATCCTACAGGTTTCGGGCACGAGAAGACAATTGGGTTTGGTCGCATGTTCGAGAAAATATTATTAGTGGATAATTTTGATTATGGGTCATTATGGGTCAAGCTATTTTTATAAAATAAAAGGCGTTATAGTAACAAAAGAGAGAGAAAAAGATATCGAGTTGAACTCAAAGCTAATTTTGACCGAGCATAGCTCGTTTGTCCCTGATCGTAATAGTAATGTAACTTAATATTTTAGTAAATATAAATAGCAGTATAGTAAGGAACTCTTAAATCATTTAACCAAAGTAGGTTTTTGTCATTTCAGAGGTTTTGTTTATAGGATCTTTATATAAACTACAAAAAATAAAACAAATTCTTTAAAATTTCAGAACTTCGCTAATCAGATCATAAAAATAGAGGAGAAACAACTAAAGTTTAATGATAAGACATTTATTTGTAAAATGATGCAGAGTTTGCCATTTTTATGCTAAGTAAAATATTTTAAAACCTTTCTTATTCTATGGTGAGTACACCAAAAAGAAGTTCAGGTAACAACACATTTATGGTGATTTAATAGTGAAATTTTGAATAAAACACTTAAACATATATACAGCAATGATACTTTCTTTCATTTAAAAATAAAGCGGCAGCTAAGAAAATTTCTAGTATATATTTTTTATTTATTTTGTAATTACTTTAAAAGAAAACGTAAAATATTTCAATTATATATGTCCTGAAAATTTTAATATTATAAAGATTGTGGCTACCAATTCATATTAAATTGAAAAAACTTTATTCAGAAGGAAATTTGCTTTTTATACTCTTTTAAAGAATATGAAAATCTACAAAAACAACGTTTCAAAAGTAAAAAAGAGGTGGAAGTTGTGGCTAAAATATGGTGTGATATCGAATTTACAAGCTTATATTATGGTACTTATTTAATATTTTCCATTAAATAAGTTACCATATGCAAGTAAAGTGCCTACTCATATGTTGATAGTTTTTTTTTTCTCCTGTACTAAATACAGTATACCGTGTTTCCGAAAATTCAATGTTTTTTTTAAATTATGCATGATGGGCTTGGCGGCCATCTTTCCGTATTTTACACTATTTTCCAACCACCCAGATCACAAAAGAAAAAAGCGTAACTACGGATAGACAAATTGAGAATTTTCACTGCTTTTAAATGATTTATTACTCTAACAAATATAAAATTAATTGTTACTATATGACACCATTATCTTACAACACAAATTTCTAAACATGCAGTAAGGAGAAGCTTAAAATATTTGCTTAAGTAACAATTCCGAACTTCTGATTTTAACTATGCATTGGGTACTTAGAAACTTTTGTAAAATATGGAAATATGGCCGCCAAGCCCATCATGCATTAAAAAAAATAATTTTCAGAAATATGGTATAATGTATTTATTACAGAGAAAAAAAGTTGTATCAACATATGAGTATGCACTTGACTTACATATGGGAACTCATTTAATGGAAAAAATTAAGTACCGTAATATAAGCTTGGAAATTTGATATACCATTTTTTAGCCGCAACTTCCACCTTTTTTTTTTACTTTTGAAAAGTTGTTTTTGTAGATATCATTTCCTTTTTTTAACAAAATATATATAATATAAATAATCTGCTTTCTGAAATTAACAGGAGTTCTCGTAGAACCTTTCTAAGCAGGGGACGAACAGAATGCATGTACATTTTGTTTACATATCAACAGTTTTATCGTTTAAAAAAATTAAAACTTTACCTGAAACACCTGTAGAGTGCTTAATTAAGTTATTTAAACTTAAAAAAATGCATACTAAATTTGGTAACACACCCCTCCCCGCACTAAAGGGTTTATACTTCATCAGACTTTACATACACTTACAATATAGTTACTATAGCTTCGACTTATGCTTACTAAGAATTAATACAATTTCATATTTACATTAGTTTGTATAGAAATAACCCATGATTGATTTATAATTGATCATTTCAATAATTTTTCACTTTATTATAAACAATATAAATAACAAATACATTTTGTAACCATATAGGTTGGATTTACAACTTTTATTTTCAGTTGCTTTTAGAAATAAACGTATTGCTAAATATAGTTTTAAAACTTTACCTGAAACACCTGTAGAATTTTTAATTAAACTATTTAAACTTACAGAAAATATATAATAAATTTGGTGTACCTCCCCCCCCCCGCCCATGTCACTGCCCGTTTATATTTTATTCAGACCTTTCGTACACATACAATATATACTTACTATAACTTTGACTTAAGCTTACTAAGAGTCAAATAAATTTCATATTTACATTAGTTTGTTGCATATTGATACGAGATAACCTTTAATTGATTTATAATTCATCATTTCAATAGAACAGTATTCCACTTTATTATAAACAATATAGATAACAAGTACAATTTTTATCAATGTACGTTGAATTAACCCCTTTATTTTCGGTTACTTGTATCAAAGTAAATGTATTACGAGATACCGTTTGAAGACTTTATCTGGGACACCTGTAAAATTTTAAAACTATTAAAAAAATATATACATACTGAATTTGATGCATCCCCCCCCATCCCAACTGCCGGTTTTATACTTTATTCAAACTTTACATACAATATACATACTATAACTTCGACTTAAGCTTACTAAGAATCCATTGAATTGCATATTTAAATTAGTTTGTTGTATATTGATACGAGATAACCCTTAATTGATTTATAATTCACCATTTCAAAAGAACAGTATTTCACTTTATTATAAACAGTATAGATAACAAGTAAATTTTTGTATCCATAGGGAATGAATCAACTTCTTTATTTTCGGTTGCTTTTAGAAGTAAACGTATTTCAAAATATCGTTTTAAGACTTTACCTGGAACGCCTGTTGATTTTTTAATTAATCTGTTTAAAACTTTTTAAAAAAAAATGCATCTTAAATTTGATGCAACCCCACCCCCTCTACCAGTTGTTATATTTCATTCAGACCTTACATACATTTATAACACACTCACCAAGAATCAGTTAAAACTCACATTTACATTGGTTGTAGATTAAGGTAATGTATGTAAATAAATGTATAAGAATTCTTCATACATTTTTAATTCAAAGTTTCAATACTATAGAAGATTTTACTTTTTTATAAACAATATAAATAACAAAGTTTATTTTTTATCCATGTAAGTTGAAATACAGTTTATTTTCCGTTATTTTAAAAGTAACCGGTTTACGAAATATTGATTTGACTTAACCAGATAAGATTTAATAGAATGATAAGATTTAATAGATAATAAGATTTAATAGAATATCTGTATTCTACGGTTAAGACAAGAATTTTATTTATTACAACAAACTTAAAACAAGCGAAAACCCACGTTATTTGACTTGTTTAAGCAAATATGTTAAGCAACTCTCTTTAATTTTTTAATTATCTGTAATAAATTAATTTACGTATCGGTATCTATACTTATAAAAGAACATGCCCTGACTGACTCATAATCAACGCCGAGCCTCAACCGTTGCTCCTAGGACAATGAAATTTGGAAGACATGTTCCTTACATATTATAGGCACCCACTAAGAAAGGATTTTTCAGAATTCCCCACCTAAGGGGGTTGAATGGGGGAGGGTCGAATGTCTTAGGTCATTTCGCCTTTTTGCCATATCTCAGCAGGGGTTTTAGGTAGGAGCGTAAATTTCAGGATAAAAAATCTACTAAACAGATAGTTAAACACTCATTTTAGCGATTTTAGAAATTCAGCCACTAAAGTCGGATTAAATGAGGTTCCGATGTTTTAGGTCATATTGTCATATCGATGTAGAGGTTATAGAAAGGATCGTGAAATTCAGGATAACAAATGTACTAAAAATACTTAAATAGGTATTAAAGTAATTTTAGATTTTAATCCACAAAGTTGGTTAAACGGGGTTAGGAAGTTTTAGGTCATTTTGCCCTATCTCAACAGCAGTTTTAAGTACGAGCGTGAATTTCAGCATTGCAAATCTACTAAAAAAAATAATTAAACACCCATTTCAGCGATCTAAGATTTAGCGAGTTTTTTTGCCCACATCGGCTGTGAACAAAATTATGGAAGATTAGACGAATAAGGCAACTGTTGCTGATTATTTAATAGATATTTTGCGTGTCATTCTTTAAGGAAATATTTTTCTTTATTTCATGTCTTATAAATTGTTTTTGCGCTTTCGTCTTGTAGCGATCGGATTTAATTTTGTATAAAAATGTGATACATTTCCTCCTCTGTTCAAAATACATTTTTGGAAGTAAATATTTGCGATTTAAATACAGATCGCGATATTTATGGACTCAGGTATGCACAAGGTTGTGTTATACTGATTGCCGTATAATCAGCTTAAAGGCGTGAAACTCAAAGAACTCTGTTAAAATAGTTTAATTTTAACGATTTATGCACGCATAATAACTGAACCCCGTTATAGTGATCACTGTATTAACGATGTATGGCTGAGGAAACACACAGGACCGCGTAATTTTTATCACGGCATTAACAATTTATGGGCGTGAATCCGCAGTCCCCATTTCCAATGATCGTCTTGTATCTTATGCAATCCCATTTTTCTTTATTTCATCTAAACCCTCTCCCTTTTCCCTGTATAATCACGGGCAGTGCCGAACAGTACTTTTTCAGGGGGCTCATGAAGAAAAAAAAACTATGTCGCGAAAACTTTATTATTATTATTTTAATATTCGTATTGGTTTTCATATAGTTTAAAATAAAATATTTTATTTATATTTTTCTGTTTGTATGTAAAATGCACTTTCTTGGCCCCAAGCGAAATTTAGGATATACGCTTCAGAAGGTATCTGGGCTCCAGTCGGAAGGAACTGGCTAGACGGGCGAAGACCGCCTAGTCTTATATAAAACATTGTAAGCTTTCAATACATTTAAATGGAATTGACAAAAAAAACCCCTTTCTAGTCTGTCTGTTTTAAATAACTTAGTCATAACGATATTCTGTAAGGAAATAGTACACAGTTGTTTGGCTGCTTTATTGCTGTTTTGGCAAATTTTGTTAATTTTATAATTAATAAACAGTTCTTTTTTATGATTAACGGTAGAACATTCAATTTTTTTTTATCTGAACTTTATAAAAGCACGTAGATTAAGGAATTTCCTGTCCAAAAATTCAATCCTTAGATTTTTCTGTCCAATAGTTAAGACTCTAAGTTGTTTGAAAAAATAAGTTTAACGAAGAAAAAAAGTGATCATTTTAAGTAACTCGCTGTTTGTTAAAAAATCTATATATCTCTTTATAATTCACTTATGAAGACTAGTTTGGTCTCAAATTAAAGAATATCTTCATTAGATTATTCTAGTTTTAATTTTACTTTTCTCCAATGCTTCGTTCGTATGATATGTGACGTTTTACGATTGCATGTTTGGTCGACTTTACATTGAGAAGTTGTCTTCTGTATAGTAATCATTAGCGTTGTTGCAAATTATTAAACATTAGTTTTAGAGAAGAATAGTTCCGATAGAAAAAAATTCAAAATATTCCCTTCATCATATTTACCATTTGTGTCCGACTTGGTATTTTTATAAAACTTGGGAAATTTATTTATTTTGCAGATTTATCAAATACCCTGTATCAACAGCTACTGTCCAATATTATTTCAGGACAGAAAACCTTTGTTTTAACTCTTTGATTTTCGCAATGGCAACTCTTTAAGCATTTAAAACACTGAACTTCTGCTAAACCAGCAAAGGTAAACAATTTGTTCATAATATATAGTAACCTTCAATAGGATATAGTGTATTGATATATTTTGTGCAACCCTAGAAATGAACAACAGAAACTGAAGTGCACACATGGAACACCTACAATGTGAACCCCAGTAACATATCTAAATTTTATATAAAATTTACGTTCACGTGATAGTAACGTTGAAGTTAGGATTTTCAAAATAAGCCTGATCGAGTAAATATAAGCATTTTGACAATTGGATGGACGAGTAAATATCGATATAAATCAACTGAAATCATATCCACTTTTAAATTATTAAAATTAAGAGAAAACCTACAAAAAGTGGAGTCATTTCAAAAAGTGGGGTCATCAAAGTCTACGAGGTTAATTGTCACCCCTGTTGTATTTTATAAATCTTTTTTTTTATCACAGCTATATTCGTAAACCACTTTCCGATTGAATAAAATGAAGATTATTTTTCGCAATTAGTGGTTAAAAAATATACATACAATCTACTCCACCGGCCACTCTGTAGTTTTAAGGGGATAATACACCTTTAAAAGAACATACGCAGAACATGCGAAAATTGTCCTGAGAAAGACACAAGTAGCATAAAAATTTCGGGTATATTTAGGTGATATTGAACAACGTTTAAAGACAATTTATTTGGATATACTAAATATAATATAATTTATTATGCATATAATTTAATTTGGATAAAATAAATAGGGGTTGGGTTTCAAAGTGATAATTAAAATTTGTTAGTTTTGAATAACATTTCGCCGCGCACACGATAATTCATGCAAATTTCATCTGTTTTGCATAATCTTTATCTTAAATTAAACATAATACTTTGGACTATAATTTGAACTAAAACTTTTGTAAATGGTTAATTAGATAAAGAGTAATCAACTTTTAATTAGAAAAACTAAATTTTTAAGTATTTTATAATTTTTTTGTATTAAACACAGCTTCATAATTCTGGTTCATTTTCACGATTATATCAACATATAATTAGGAAAAAAAATTGAAGCTTTACTTCAAACGGTTTTGGAGATATGCACGCGGGAGTATAAAAAATAATTTTGAGATAAAAGAGTATAAAGTTTTAATTGTATTTTAAAAATATAAAATTCATTATAAAAGAAACAAAACAGCTATATAACTTAACTATATAATATATAACTTATTCAGTATTTAAATTGATAAATATAAATTAGTTTGTAAAAGGCTGCAGAATATATAAACGTGAGTCAAAAATAAATAAATTTAAATAGTAAAAATTAACACTTATTGTTAAAAAAAACAATGTTAAACATATATGTTAAAATATTGTTTCGAAGTGCTTGCTGAGTCGATTGAATATACGCTTTTTATAAAATTTATTCAATGCAAAATATTGCTAATTTTTTAGGGATGCTGATATTTCAATATCTGATTCACATACTTTGTAGCACAAAAAATCGGATAATTTACTAAAAATAATATTAATATCAATAAATCCGTATCCAAAACTGTCACTTGAAACAACAAAATCACTGTCATATTTTTACTACCTTTTGAGTTTTTTTATAAGATGAATTAACACCGTAGGACATATATTTATAATAGTCAGACATATTTGTATAGGGATGACCATTAGACTGACGATTTATTTCGCGCTATTATTCATTATAATTGATGATAAATCCTAAGAAGTGCAATAATATTACAAAATCAGGAAAGCTTCGTTCTGAAAAGAACAGTTTTGTTCAAATTAAACAACTTAATAGCGAATAAAATAAACAGTTAAACAAAATTGTGATCAGATTTCAGATCAAAGTAAACTAACTTTGCGAAATAGGAAGTTATTGGTTTAAAGCTTTTATATAGTTATTTACGATATTAAACTAAAAACAATTAACGCATTTTAGTATATTTCCAAAGTTCCGATAATGCGAATCGTGATATCAAAATGTTTACAAGTCTCCAAGGTAGTTGTCGCAGGGCATTTAAATCGGAAATGAAGAAGCGATGTCTACATTTTCCCTAATATCCAGTAAATAATCACGCATAATCAAAAGATTGGTATAAAATTATTGAAAATAAAATTAATCTTTCAAAAATCTAAAAATCGATCTTTTGACCATTTTAAAGCTGTACTGTCCCAATTAAGGCTAAATCTCAGAGTTTGAAAACACATCCATCGCTACGGACGAGCTATCTCATTTTACAGGACAAAAAATGAGTGCTCTAAGGAGGAGATATCTCATTCGCATCATTTATTCTTTTCATATTCTCCATTGTGTGCAGCAAATTTTTTATTAACTTTTTAGCACATCCCAGTCCATACAATTTTTCTTTGTACAATTATTACAATATTTACTTGTAATAATACTTGTTACAATATTTTGAAATCACTGTACAAGAGGACGCAGATATTTTCCCACACTAGTTAAAAGAAATCCGGTTTCAATATTGTAGCTCAATATAGTAAATTTTGTCCTCTTTTCAATAAAATTTATTCGGAATTCTTACGGTGATTTTTGAATTTTTAGCAATATGCGGTTTCTAACGCTTTTTAGCGTTCCACAGGAAAATTTTACATTTATACAGCACATTTGGCTACAATCTCTTAAATCAATATAGTAAATTTTATGTTTTGCAATTTTAGAATTTGAGATTTTTCGCGTTTTTTTTACGGCAAATTCTTCACATTCGTAAAAGTAAATCCCAGTCTCAATCTTTTAGCATATTACAGTAAATTTTTGTCCTGTGCAATTTTTTAACGTTTGCGTTTTTTTTCTGTGATTTTTAGAGCTTTTCATGGTTTTCAGTGTTTTTTACATTCGTAAAAGGATTTAATACTTCTAGCCCAATATAAATTTTCTCCTGTGATTTTTTGAGTTTTTCGTGATTTTTTTTTTCAGATTTTGCGGCCATTTTTTCACATTTGTAAAAATGTATATTGCTTCATTCTTTTAGCTTACTTTAGTAAATTTTGCTCTCTTGAATTTTTAATATTTCTTGAATTTCAAATCCGAATGTTAGCGTTTCGCGGCAATTTTTTGACAATTTATTCCGGAAACGGAACAATTTATTCCTAGTAAATTTTGTTATTGCCGTGATTAAATTTTAATTGGAAGTATGCCAAAATGGTTCCTAATGCTGAAAATTGAAATTTAATCTGGATCGAAAAAAATCGCAATATATATCAAGATTAGTTTGATTTGAGACCGGAGCTAGCGTATGGTGCCCCAACGCCGAATTCGGCTAGCAAAAGACCCATTAGCTAAGCTCCGTTGGGGATTATCTATCTATAATAATAAGGGAAGAAGTTGTGTGTGCTGTGTTCTAAAGAGACCACTGTACGCAGAGCTAACAAATTGCGGGAATATACATTTATATCTGTTGTAATGCACCTTGAAGCCCCATTTTTGATTTTTTGATTTTTAATTTAATTTTTTATGCGATTTTAATTTTTTTCACGTTTTAAATCGATTTTTCTACATTAATAAAATAATCAGGTTTAAACCTTTTTAGCCCAATATAGTAACTTTTGTCTTATTTCAATAAAGTTTATTCGGAATTCGTAAATTGATTTTAATTTTTTTTTCTTTATTTTTTTATGCGACGTTTTAGCAATTTTTTAACATTAAGGTAAGGAATTTGGTTTCAAACTTTTAAAATATAGTCCTAAGTGTATATAAGTATTTTGTCATGCACCATTTTTCAATTTTAGCTATTTTGAATGCGAATTTTAGCCTGTTTTCAAATCCCGAGTGTTGAAATTCGGAGAAGGATTTTTTTTCAAACTTTTAGCCTAATATAATAAATTTTGTCCTACAGGCTTTTTTAATTTTAGCGAATTTAATAGAATTTCCTATGCGATTTTTAGCTTTGTTTCACGTTTTTTACATTAATAAAAATAGTCTAGTTTTAATCTTTTAGTCCATTATAGTAAATTTTGTCATCTTTTCAATAAAGTTTATTCGGAATTCGCACAGTGATGTTTGATTTTTTTTTTTCACGAATTATTTTAGCAATAAAAGTTTTATGCGAATTTTAGAACATTTTTGCATTTTGCGGCGATTTTTGATATTGTTGAAACGAATTCGATTTTAAGATTTTAGCCTTATATGGAAAATTTTGTACTCTGCGATCTTTGAATTTCAGTGAATTTTAGTGCGATTTTCATTGCGATTTGTAGGGCTTTTTTGCGTTTTCAGTGGCAATTTTTCAACCTTCGGAAAAGGAATTTTGTTTCAAAGTGTTCCCTAATATAGTAATAAGTAATTATAATAATATAGTAATAAGTAATATAGTAATAAGTAATATAGTAATAAGTAATATAATAATATAGTAATAAGTAATATAATAATATAGTAATAAGAAATATAATAATATAGTAATAAGAAATAAGTAATATAATAATATAGTAATAAGAAATAAGTAATATAATAAAATAGTAATAAGCTCCCTAATATAGTAAATTTTGTCCTCCATGATTTTTTTATTAATTTTATCTATTTTTCATGTGTTTTATTAATTTTTAGTGCTTTTTAGAGTACCACGGCGATTTTTTGACATACGAAAATAAAATTTGTTTTCAAACTTTTAACCTAATATAGTAAATTTTGTCATGCACATTTTTTTTAATTTTTAGCTATATTTCATGCGATTTTCAATGTGTATTTTTTCGGTTCTGCGGTAATTTTTTTATATTTGTAAAAGGAATTCTGTTTCAAAATTTTTCTCTAATGTAGTGAATTTTCTCCTCCACGATTTTTGAATTTTAGCGATTATTTTCAGTGTTTTTTCGGATTCCGTACATGTTTGGAACATGTTCGTTCCATACAATTCCGTTTTTGACATTTTGTAAAATGAATTCGGTTTCAAATTTTCATAGCCTAATACAGGAAATTTTCTATTCCATAAATTTGATTTTTAGCGATTTGGTATGTGATCTTTTGCGTTCCGAGGCGATTTTTTGACATTTTGAAAAAAAAAAAAAACAATTTTTAAGCTTTGTCTAATGTAGTAAATTCTGTCGTCGATAATTTTTGAATTTTAGCAATTTTTAATACTATTTTCAATATGATTTATAGTGTACTTTCGCGTTCCCTGGCGAATTTTTTTGTTAGTACAAGAAATTCGTTTTCAAGCATTTAACCAATTATTTGAAAATTTGTTCTAAATTTTTAATACAAGTTTGTTTTTCTAGCGATCCGCTGCGAATTTCTGACATTCGAAAAAAGAATTCAATGTTCAATTTTTAGTAAATTCTGTTCCACACGATTTTTTATGATATTGCGATTTTCTATGCGCTTTGTACCATTTGTTGGCGATCCGTGGTGATTTTTCGACATTCATAAAAGAATTCGGTTTCCAACATTTTCCTTAAAGGTTCACTGTCATCCGCGAGTTTCAATGCGGTTTTCAGTGTTTTTTTCGAGTTTTGCGCCGATTTTTTAGCATTTGTTGAAGAATTCCTGTTACAGTGTGCGAAAACATTGTAGTAAACTTTGCGATTTTTGATATTTTAGCCATTTTTTATGAGTTTTTTTTTTCAATTTTTTTGTAATTCAAGGCGATTTTTCCTGATTAGTAAAATCCATACTGTTTTAATATTTGAGCCCAATATAGTAAATTCGGTTATTTTTTCAATAAACGTTTTTCGGAATTTATGCAGCGATTTTTATATTTTTCGCAATTTTTGTTGTGATTTTCAGAGTTTGTTCGTGTTTCGTGCTATTTTTTGATGGGACCGGGCAACGCCGGTCACGTTAGCTTGTGCTCTTATCAAATTAGATCTCAGCAAAACATTACAGAATCTTTAACTAAACTTTGTTTACATCTTTTTTATATCAATGAGGTAAAGAAACTGACTGAATTTACAACAATTCGGTAGTTACAAAGTACAATTTTATCCACTGCCGCGAAATCACAAAAGTATTGTTTATTAAAACAAAATCTTCCGTATTTCTCAACAGATTAAACGTAGGGTAGATGAGGGAGGGATGGGACACAGGAAGGGATGAGACATCTGCAGTAATGCTTAAAGTAAGCTTTGTTTTTAGTTTGACTCTTGCACCAGATGGAGTAATCATTGCATTATACTTGTTGCTGAAAATAGTTTTAGTTGCAAGCACCTATGCGTTTGTGAATTAAAAATATTATTTTACAATATCAAAAGTAACTAACAACTACTCAGATTTTTAATGAAATTTTCAATCTCATTCTTTGTTGCTAACTTAATTTTTTTAATGTTTTGTAAACTCAACAATATATATTTTATGAATGAACAGTTAAGTTAAAACTAAAAGCCACGTGCTTTTTTAAATGTTGCTCTAAGGGAGGGATGGGGCACTATGATTCGGGAAGGGATGGGACATATTCATCCCTCCTAAATTATACCTCTATCCAAAAAAATGTTTAATTACATGCATTTTTTTTGTATTTTATATTTATAAGACTAACTTGTTTTGGATTGAATAGTGTAACAAATACAACTTATTATTTTACCAGTTAAAAATGAATTTTAACTACTTCCTAATTAAAAAAAACAAAACAAATATAGTACATTGAAAAATGAAAGCAGTGCAAATTTTTCTTTCCTTATCAGTGTCATTGATTAGTGTTAAAAATATTTATATTTATTTCTATAATATCTTTTTAAAATAAAATATTACTGTTTTGAAATAATTGTTGAACTTAAACTGCGAACTTTTATTTTTGCATGGCAATACACTATTTAAAAAGCTACGTAAAAGTACATTATGACTGTTCCATTATTCATGAACAAGATATAATTGTAAAGCTACATCCACCAAAAAAAGTTGACGGCACTAGTCGGGCACAAGCATATTTTTCATTTGATTTGGATTTTACAAAGCATAATATAAGATGAAATAAATGTTGGGATTTACAATAAATCTTTGGAATGCAAATGCCACACTGTTTTTGTCATTTTTGCACCACATTTTTGAAAATTAAATATAAATTTTCATTTTAAAAACATGTCCTATCCCTCCCTCATATGAGGGAGGGATGGGACATTTTTATTGTTAATTTAATGACTTAATCTAAAATTTTAATTATCATCAAATTTATATTTTTTAAATATGTTAAAATGTTTCACGATGTTATTCTGAAAATTTCCATTTTGTACTAGCGAAACATAATTTGTAAAAAATGCATCCCTCCCTAAGTCCCATCCCTCCCTAATCTCCACTAATTTACAAATTCTGAAACCTAAAACAAAAAGTAAAATTTAGTATATTTTTTTATTGCAGTGAAATGCACAGCACTTCAAAAATGAGACGCAATTTTTAAATTAGCATTTATGAAACCATAGGAATAATAACTACAAAAATATATTAAATGTGCATAATTACCTTTAATTATTTAAATAAAATCATTCCGTAAATTACAAACTACTATAACTGCAATTTAAAAAAATAAAAATAATTTCTCTAAATCTTATATTTCTTAAGTTTTAAACATAGCTTAATTAACGTGTAATAATCTGTATACACTCAAAGGTGATTAAATTTAAAAAACAAAAATGAAATTTTCTGTATTATTACACGCCTGTATTTGATTATCATAAATAGAAAAAAATAATGTAGTATTTTACTTAAAAAAACACGTCAATATTTACAAAATATATACTAAGGAACACAACTTGTTAAAATGTAAATAAAATTTTCTGCTATCAGTATATATACACATAATATACACACACTGAAATATTTCAGCTGTATTTCAATGAGCCTATTACCAGACACAACTAGTACTTCACAAACAAGAACATATTTCAATTTTAAAATAACTAGGGCATCCAACCCGGGCTTCACGGGATTGAGAATACAGTAATCCCTTAACATTCGCGAGTTTTGATTATTCGCGAACATGAAAATGCGAAAAAACTTAACATTCGCGAGAATCTGATTTGGTCATTCGCGATTTTTTTTTATTATCTCTTCCGTTTTCAGAATTTTTAGTGGTTAAAATTTATTTCTCCTGTATTTTCACAGTATGTATTTACAAATCAATTTTAAATTATCCATTTTAAATTAAATGAAAAAGCGAGTACTGTAGAAAAGTAAACAACAGCAGAATATTCTCATTGCAATGGTGATATTAGAAGTGGCAAGGTAACTGCATCTTTAATCTATTAATTCAACATGTCCATATTCTCGTATAGATGGATAGGAAACTGCTCTTAGATGTAAAATAAATGAAAGCAATTCTTACGCACTTAGCTGTATATAAATATCGTATTTTAATATTGTATCGCATATTGACCCACTAATACATTATCTCTTTGCGAACAGAGAGAGTCTATATTACGTAATACAAATCCATATACATTTTTAGCTGTAATTATTTCTCTAGACCAGTAATTGGAATTACCTTTCATAAATAAATTTTATGTTTATGAATATGTGCGTACATTTAACTTCTATATATATGTTAGGCATAACATATTATTAATATACTAGCTGACCCGCCCGGCGTTGCCCGGTCCCGAGATAATTACAATCTCAGAGAAAGGCGTTAACCCCCGCCTTCCCGATACCCGCAAATATAATGAATAATTTGTTCCAGAGTACCACCGTCACCTATATTAACGCGATCATTAAAAAAATAATTACATTTTTCTGATAATTAGAACATAACGAAGACGCTACGCTTAAATAGCCGGCAGATGACACCCCTTCCCGACCTCAATTTCAAATCTATATCTTAATTAGTTAACTAAATTTTTGTTCATTAGTAAAAATTGGCAATTATTTCCTTTCATTTTCGCAAACTAAATGGAGGGATCTCCCCCAGGAACAGATCTCTTTGTAGTTCAGTTTTTAATGAAAGCAGATCCCTGTCTGAAAATTTCAAGGATCGTTTTCACTGGTTCCGGCAGATTTTTTGGCAGTTTTTTGCATAAATAAAAAAAAATTACCGACCGAATTTTTCAAAAATCTCATAGTCAGATGCAGAATATATTTTTACATATGCTCAGAAATTTTCAAAGTGATATATCAATTAATTTTCTTAAAATTCGCTAATTAGTAAAATAATTTAGAATTCGTTCATTTCTGTTTGCAAATCCAATGCACCGGTTCGTTTCTTTCGCCATTTTGACGCCAGAGCATTTCAGCGTAGGATTAAACTAGTTACCATGAAGAAGAAAATTGCCAATTTGAAATCTACTAAAGCTAAGCACGCAGAACCGAAGCCAGATACTTTTATTAATATTTCAAAGAAGGAAGTTATCAAAAAAAGAAAAATTAGTCCTCAATCTTGGGCCGAAATTCATGTTTGATTCACAATGGAACAACAAGATTATTATTACTGATTGTGAGAACGCCGTGCAGGCTGCTGATCCAATGCAGAAAGAGGTGGTTAGGAGTGTTTTACATAGCAACATGAGATCTTTTGTTTACAGACCAAACTCTCAACACGAGAAGTATAAGAAAATAGCAGGAAAACTGAGGAAGGATAAGAACATTGTTATTATCCAGATAGATAAAACTAACCGTATTGCTATTTTAAACAGACAGGATTATCTCCTAAAGATGAAAGTTTGCATTGATAATATGGACTGTGTCGTTAAATAAAGACCCCAATTTGAAAATAGAAAATAAAGTTAAAGAACTTATAGGAAAAAGGAGTTTGGCCAGGTTTTATGAAAAGTAAAATAAGACTTAACAAGACTGCAACCACTCCCTCCCTCATAGGTAGACTAAAGGATCATAAAACGGACTTACCAATCCGCCCAATCGTTACAAAATGCTCCTCTCCAACATATTTTATGGAAAAAACCTACACTCATCTTTTGAAGCGATATTTACAGCCATCTGATTTTGTTATTGAATCAACTGCAAATTTTATTGAGAAAATTAAATATAAAAATCTTGAAAATTCCAGTTTTATGGCTAGTTTAGACGTGATATCTTTATACCCGTCTATCGATATAAAAGAAGTTACTAACACCATAGAGAGTCTGATCGATTCTGATCCTACGTTTACAGAAAATATTAAAAATACAGTCAAGTCGGGTTTAAATTTAATTATCAACAACGTTTTTTGTTTTCAACAATAAAGTTTACAGACAAGTCAATGGGGCCCCAATGGGTTCCCCCATTTCAGGTTTGCTTGCAGAGTTTAAACTACGTCCTCTTGAAAATATAATCATGGAGACCATAAAACCGGGTCCGGTTGGCTGGTTAATATATGTGGATGATATTTACATTATATGGAATCACGGTAAAGATGAATTATAGTCCTTTCTAGATAAAATCAATAGCCTAGACAATAAAATAAAATTCTTACTAGAAATAGCACAAAATCAAAAGCTTGCTTTTATGGATGTACAACTAATTACAAATATGGATAAACAGAATCTTGATTACACGGTGTTTAGGAAAATTAACAGATCTAACTCCACCATCCTTAATTGCAGTTCACCCATTAGGTACAAGTTTGCACCTTTCAATTTTTATGTAAAAAGAGCGTTTGAAGTTTGTTCATGCCTTTTCCTTAATGAAGAATTAGATGTAATTAGAAAAATAGCAGCCGAGAATTCAGTTCCATCCCCTTTCATTGAAAAAATCATAAACAAATTTAAAGTGAAAGATGAAGGAAAACGAAATACAGGTACAGTTAAAAGTTTGAAGTTTTGTAAAGTTAACTACATCCCAAGGTTTTTTGAAAGTATGAGATATTCCCTCTTTAAGTTTGGCATTACATTAATCGCAGTCCCTCCCCAAAAGTTGCGGGTTTTGTTAAACAGAAAAATGGACCCAATTCAGACTATCAATAGATCAGGGGTATATATTATACCATTCAAGAAAGATAACAAAGATTTTATGTACGTAGGTATGACACTGAGGAAATTTCGTGACAGAATAAAAGAACAGATCTGAGATTAAATAGACCCCACACTGCGTTAGCAAGATTAGCACAAACTGAACCTATAAAAGTAGATTTCAATGGATCCAAAATTATATTTCGCACAAATAATCACCAGGAAGCTATCATAAGAGAGTCTCTAGAAATAATAACTAAAAAAGAAATAGTCTGTAACGATGTATTATATGATATCCACGCAGTCTGGAATGAATTAATACATCATTGATTACTTTTCCCATCCCACCCTTGAAGTAAAATAGTTTATTCCGGGCAAGCAAGATAACGCGAAGAGACAACAACTCAACTCAACAATTAGTTTTTCACTGATGATGACCGAGTAGTTCGGTTGAAAACGTTTAGTATTTTTAAAAGCACTTTAATGTGCTTTTAAGTGTTTTATGTATTTTTTACGCACCTTCACGCAATATATTTACATTTAGTTGTATTTTTATGAATTTTAATATCATACGAATTTTGAAGTTTTAATTCCTACTTGGTTTGTGAGTAGGCGTTTTCTAATAAATATTCAGGGCAATTTTCAAATGTACATGGATATTCATTTTCTTTGAACTTCAAACATTTTCTTGTTACATGCATTTTTTGTCCATTCCTGCCACTTAAACCGAATAACATAATCCGAATAACATAAGAATTTCTAAAATACAGAGTTATTACAAAAGAATCATCGGATTTACGAAGCGTTTATTTCGGAACATAACTAGGTTACAACAATGAGTTATACATGAAAATAAACCGAAAGTATACAAGATTGACGTCCATACTACAGATGTTCAATATGTGCGTGATACGGCAGATGTCAAGGCGATAGTTCAGTTCGCTCCACACAATACTCAGCATGGTCGTGTTGATGGTCGCGAATGCAGTCGTGATGCGGTTTCGCAGTTCAGCCAAAGTATTAGGTAACGGTGGTACGTAAACTAAGTCTTTAACATATTCCCAAACGAAGAAGTCACACGGCGAAAGGTCGGGCGACCTGGGTGGCCATGAAAACAGTGTCTTATCTCGGCCACATCAACGACCAATCCGTCGTTGTGGGAGTTGTCGATTAAGGTAGTCACGAACCTCTTTGTGCCAGTGTGGCGGAGCCCCATCCAGTTGGTAAATGAAATCGTTGATATCGTGTTCCAGTTGCTTTCTGTTGTCCAGTCGCCATATGAATATGACGTTTGCGCAGCAACCATGGCAACCACATGCACATGACACATATGCAGCACGAAACTATAGTTAACGCCCTCTCGTTTGAGTTGTCATGAAAATATATGTTTCCTAGTTCGCACGTAGTAACGTATCAAAACCCGATGATTCATTTTTAATAACCCTGTATTTCACGCAAACAACTCTACGATCTGACGGATACCAGTCTTTCCTTGGAATATTCCGCACCAAGGTTGTTTCTTGACCGCCTCCTTTGGAAATTTTAAGACTGAAACGTAAGTCTTATTTTTGTCTTAATTTGAAGAACAGTAACTCAGCAACGGACAGGCATTCCAGAAAATAACTAAATTGTAATTAATATAATTAAATAGAAATAATACAATACGATGTACTATAAGCATAACAAGCGAAAAGATAAGCGGCGAGCAAATCAAAACACACGAACTGCATCGATATGAAATTTATTTCTCCTTACAAAAAAAACGGCGTTCATGACGTCAAATCACATGGTCTCCAGTGGTTTTATAGCCGCTACTGGAATCGGCGTTGCATAGGCGCGGGAATAGCCCGTATTCGCTTTCATGAGTTAACAATACGGCGGTGAATATAACGGGAGCATTAGTGGTAGGAGCACCACTTCCTTCGGCAGCGTAAACCCGAGTACTAGCTTTTTCCTTTCTCTCGTTAACAAGGCGATCGGTAAATCGGAGACCATTGGTAAATAAGTCGTTTAGTTACTTATTTTTCCGTATTTATTTTTAAGTGATTCTTTTCATTTTATACAGGTTTCTGTTGTATGCAGACTCCGTTCCACTTTATTTCATTAAGAGTAATTATTATATATAGTATAATAGTCTGTTTACTAAATTATAGTTATTCTTTAACACGTTCTAACATAGTTGAAAAGCATTTAGGACTTCGATTTGTCTGGCCGTCTGTATGTGCTGTAACGCCCGGAATTGAATTACCATGAACTTAAGTATATGTAAATAAGGCTTAACATAGAACATTACCTATTGAAAATGGAATTTGTAGCATTTATTTCATTTATAGGAGTCGTTTACAGGACACACAAAAGAATTCCGTTACATTATGATACATGGTTACAGGGATACATGGATACAGAATACATGGATACAGAAAAATTGTTTGAGAAGTATTTTAATAAAATGACACTATTTAAAACATACTGAAATTGATTTGCGTTTTTGAGAATATGGAGGTGATTTGTAGAATATGGAGGTGATTTGTAGAATATGGAGTTACCTTTCAGATACAGGGACATTCAAAATAATTACGTTGCATTGTGGTCTATAGGGAAAAATTATTTGCCATGTATTATAAAAATTGACTATTTTAAACATATTGATTATTGTGCGTTATTATTGTATGTAACATATTGTATGTAACATATACATGTGTATTTCTAACGTGCACTACAAGATGCTTATTCTAGAATATAGTACTTTTTTGTTCGTGTACAGGGACATAAAAAAAGAACTACTGTACTGCGTATAAGTGATAATATTTGGTGGGTATAAAACTTGTAGATCATAAATATAATATTTGAAGTCATCATATATGAGCAGTAAATGGTGAAAAAATAATCAAATGTGTTTTACGTTTTCTAGATGAATTAAATTTTAGCAAATCAATAAATGGCTGCTTAAAAGAATTCAACTATCTTATCGACTCTGTCCGTTAATTGCTGAAATTCTAAATTGTTTCTTTTGCTTTATTTAAAAATGTTTTGTTACAGTGTTCTGGAAATGTAGTAATGTGTTTCCTAATCTATGCGTGATGCATCATTTTTCTTTCTTATTCTTTGTATGGTGGTTTATTTTGTAAACAGGTTCCAAAAACGTTAGTTTTAACAGTAATCTACCACAATAGCTTTAAGTAGTGGCCTCAACAATATCTGCATCATGACGCGTTGGGAAAACCGAACTCTTCCCTTCAATTTATTTCTCTTCTTCTTTTGAAGGAAAAAATCCTTCCGTTTCCATATTTTCTTCACCCGCCGATCTCAGACTCATTACATTTTTTAAGTTAAATAATTCAGTTAATATGTTCGAAAATACCTCTTCTAAAGTTAACCTGACGTTCCACAATTGTCAAAAATCGAAAAAAGCTGGCCGGAAAAACAAGAGGTTGTAGATCCTTCTAAAAATTTTTACATATAGGTTTTTGAGGTTGCTGATTACGAATTTGATATCGAAATTCAAAAATTCAAAATGGCGGACTTTTTATAAAAAAATTTGTTTTTTTTTCTGTAAAAGTTTCTTTAAGGTGGTTTTTGAGGTCGCTGATTACGTATTTGATATTAAAATTCAAAAATTCAAAATAGCAAATCCAATATGGCGGACATTTTCATAATTTTTTTTTCTGTAAATTTTAAGGGGATTCTGGAGGTTACTTTGTACTAATTTGATATTATAATGAAAACAAAATACATTAGCGCATTCAATATGGTAAGCAAATAAATGGAAAAAGCTTATATTTTGTGAAATATAAATGTTTTGTATTATTAATAATAAAAATACAGTGCATTATGTCATATAAGCAGTTTGAAATTGTTAAATTTAAAAACAACTATACTTCCAAGAATGCAAACTAATGCAGCTGGTTTTATGATATTTCATAAAAAACATCATCAGGAATTACGTCTCTGGATAACGCAAGTTAAAAATATTTCGTTAATTAATTTTTACTTTGTGCATCAATACGTGATTTTTTCATGTGTCTTTTCTTTTCACTTTTAAGACATATTTTTTAATGAATTACATAAAATAAATATGTGCAAATATTCTTCTTACCTTTCGGAAGATCACACATTTTGCAGAATGTAATTTGCACACGTACAACAAAAGTTATTCACTGTAGAACGCGCGCAACATTTACCGCGTAAGAGCACGTGCGAGCGAGCGTTACACAGCAGCTGACTTAGACTTTCGATACATAAGCAGGTATAAAAGATACCCCTTACTTTATGCGGGATAAGGCGCAGATGCTCCCTCTGAACGTAAAAAGGAGGTACTGAAATGAATTAAGAAACATTTTTTTTTCGACTTTCGGCCATCTTTTTTCGATATTTGACCAGTGTGCGTTCTCTCTATATAACGATTTAAAAATTATCTAAGAAGCAAATATTTCATATCGAAATTATTTTGATTTAAAAAAAAATGTTCACATCTGTCTGCACAACGAAAATGAAGGAAAACAAACCACAGAAAATCGATAAATTTCTCTAAGAAATCTGAATAAAGTTCATATGAAAGAGTACAAAATTTCCTAATTGACAGTATAAATATTAAAATCGGGTTGCTGATATGAATGTTAAAAGTCGCTGGCGGAAATGAATTACACTTAAATATTACAATTTCGTTGAAAAATATTCATGTATTTTCCCCTTAAACTGAAAAATATCGAGAAATTGCACAAGAATCACTATTACAGCACCTCATTCTATGGTAATTTCCCCATTTTAAACTGGGACCTGCCTTCCATAGTCAAAAACGCATATAAAACGTATACATGAAGTTTGGTTCAATTCTATCCATAACTTCATACACTTTTCAATTATACAAAAGGCAAATCGCACAAAAATCGGTATCCCACTGCCCCTTCCAGGGGAATATCCACAATTTCAACTGGGTCCTACCCGTCATAGGAAAAAAACATACATATGAAGGTTTTTTCCTACAGAGCAAAAGTATCCGGGCCATGACTAGAACCTTGGTACCTTGGCCTGATCTGCCATTGGATCATCAGGTAGCTCTTCCTACTGAGCTACCTGAACGATATCCTGGCTTGCATAATTCACTCTTATTTTGTGGTGATTGCAAACCAAGGTACCTAGGTTCGTGTCCTGGCCCAGACATGTTTGCTCTGTTGGAATAAACTCCAACCATTGAATATGATTTATCTATTGAAAAATCATTCCATTCCTCATTAATATGACCTAATTGCATAGCATACAGACAGTCAGACAGCGCCCAACCTAGTGACCAGCTTTTGGCTAATAGCCAACCCCTAAGCCTAGGGAGGAAAAAATATTTCTATCCGGCGCTAGCTACAATAATTACAAGTTAAACTAAGATTTTACGAAGTATAAAAGTTACCCAATTTTGCCACAAGGCTGGGCGAACGTTAAAATTGTTACAATAATTGATATTTTACATAAACTTTAGTTATAGTTATTTATATAGCATTTTGAGATTAGGAGTTTCCATGCTATATCACACTTTCATCATGTAAATGCTATAGTTGTAGCTCGGATTAATGAAATTAGCATTGAAGTTTGCAGCCATGTCATGTCCAACAAGTAAGAGTGAATTATGCCAGCCAGGATATCTTTCAGGTAGCTCAGTAGAAAGAGCATTGCCACGGCATGCCAAGATACCCAGGTTCAATTCCTGGCCCGGACATTTTTCGTTCTGTTTGAATAAACCTCAACTATGATATTCCAACCGTTGAATGCGATTTACCTAGTTGAAAAAACTTTCCTCTCTCCATTACTATGACATATATGGCGTTTGAATTAATTCTGAGTGTAGCGTCGTACATTTTCCATTGATACATAAGGAAAATGGCGAAAAACGCGCTATCACAGCGTCCCCTTCCGGCAGAATACCCCCAATTTCATCTGAGACCTTCTGGTATATCTAAAAACATATATATGAAGTTTGGTTCGTTTCTATGCATAACTTCATACACTTTTCGATGATACAAATAAGACACACGTACATAAAGACTCTTTGTAAAAACATATTTTTCGGGTTCTTTGAAACCTGTAAATCCATCGAACACCGGAAGTTTAGAAAAATTTCGATTACAATACTTTTTTCTGTTATAGATTGAAGAAAGTGAAAATGTATATGCCAAAGCGTGTGCACAAGGTGTAAAATGATTTTATCATCAGAAAGAATATTGTGGCTTTTTTTCCTTTAGAAAAACGGCTAAGAACCTGACCCGTTAGGATCACACGCAACTAGAAACTGACTCATAACTTGAAACAATTATTCAAACCAGATCTAGAATGGACTCCCACCGAAGTAAATTGACAAAAGGACCCGACCCGAACCGCGGGCTGGTCGGGTTTGGCCATAACCGGGTTTTCCGTTCTGATAATTTACACTAATGTACATTCAATTTAAATATGATTGTTGCCAGTATCGTTTATTTTGAAGCGCAGTTGACAGTAATATCGTAATAATATATTGACAATTTTGAAGTGTGTCTGTGCAGAAACAATACACTAGGACTTCCCTCAAAGGGATTAGTCTGAGTGATATTGCTGAGAACATAAAGTTAACAATTACGATATAAAGAAGATATCAACAAGAATCTAAGTGAATATACAGCATATGATAGACAAGAGATAGATAAAGATACAACATATGGAAAATAGCAAATTAAATGATATAATTACAAAATATCATCTATAAATTCATATACTGTTATGTTTTCATATGCATTTTTTTATAACATTTGGCAAATAATCTCATTTTCTTAAGCGGGAATTGCTCAAAACTTAAAAAAAAAAAAAACGCCGGATCTTTTAAAACGATATTTTTAAAGTCGCATAATCAGATTTGCAGCCAATAGCGTATTTTAGCAAGCGTAGTTTAACGCAAATTTAATTTAATTTTTGCAACATTTTCTTTGTGACAAATATCTAAATAAAATATTAAAAAATAAAATATTAACTATTGAAATATTAAATCAAATATTTAATATTTGAATTAAAAAAAATTCCTTTGTTTATTTGTATAACTATTTATAGAAACTCGTATACTTCAAACCACATTGATAACATGCTTTGCTATAAACGTGTCTACCAGTCTAACTACTCGTATGTCTTAGCTGTGTCTCTCTCCGAACTCATCTGTCTACTGTCTCTCTACTCTTCTGTATACCCGTCTCAGTATCCGTCTGTCTTTCTACCCGACTCTTTAATCGTGTCTCTACCTGTCTCGCTTCCCGTTACACTACTCGTCTATCAACACGTCTGTCTTTCTATATACCCCTCTCTCTACCCGTCTGTCAAGTCGTCTCTGTACTCGTCTCTCTATCCACCACGCTACCCGTCTCCCTACCCATCTCACTACCCCTCTGTCAACCCTTTTTTGCACCTGCCTCGCTACCCGTCTGTCTATTCGTTTTGCTACCCGTTAGCTTATCTCTGTCGCTATCCGTCTCTCTTCCTGATTGTTTACACGTCTATCTATCTCTCGCCAACTCTTCCCAATATTTAAACAATTTAGTAAACGGAAGCCGTTTATCTATTATTAAATGCAAACAGGAGTAATTTATCTAAAGAGTGTAATCAGATGCAATTTTTTTAAATACATGCATAAATCAGCATAATAATTCACCAGTTTTATTTTCATAGTAGTTTATGTCATTTGACAGTAAATCTCAAACAACCCGAACTGCGTCAAGCTTTTTAAAAAAGCCCCAAGGTCCGTATAACTGGGAAGGGGAATTGTCCTCAGGGCTATTAGATACATGTTATTAAGTTAAGTGAAAGTTTCGTAATCGGGTTCGCAGCCAATTTCTTATGTCAGAAAGGGTGGCTTCACGCCATTTTAAATTCATTTCTGTAACTTTCTTTTTCTTTTTTTGGTGGGTGGTTGGGGGGGGGGGAGGGTTCCAAATATATACACTTAAATTCAAACTTTTGCCCCCATGTTAATATTAGTGTTGTTTGTATTATCAATTAATACTTTGTTGATCGAGCTTCATTCGAAACAAATGTAAAAGACTTCTACAGTTTTTTTTTTTCTAGGAGAAAGTTCCGTAATCGGGCCCTAAGCTAATCGGGGAATTTAATATCATTATTGTTTCTAACTCTTATATAGTTAAAACAATATTGTTGCTAGCATTACTCTTGTTTGTGACCAACCTCTTCTGTGTATCTGAATAGGGAAAAGTTCCGTATCATGTACTGGTTGGTGCCAAAGGCAAATGTAGAATCTTACAAATTTTTCTAGAGAGCGGAAAAACATGTTTTTTAAAATATTTACAAATATACGGTTATTAAACCATGTTTTTGAGCCATTTTAAAAAATTAAGTACGGTGCTAAAATAAAATTTTATTGCCATTTTCGATATTTTAATAAGAAATGAAAATACATAACAAACAAATTTAACAAAACTAAGCCATTTTTGGGTACTTCTCTATTATCCCGTCGACCACTTTTCATAACAAAAAACTATCGCCAAACTAAGATTAAACGCCAAAAATACAGTCCCATTTACTTGATGCCAGAAGCATTATACGTATTTGTTATGCCATCAAGTGGTTTTTAATTCGACATTTGCGTGTATTTTTCATTATGTTTTACTGATTTATTAGTTATTTCATTCATTAAAGTAACAATTGTGTCTTTAATTCTTATATTTTATTTATTTTGATATTTCAATGGCAACGTTCTCCCGTTTATTTAGCGTTACAGTTTGGCGATAGTTTTTTGTTATGAAAAGTGGTCGACGGGATAATAGAGAAGTACCCATTTTTTGTGATAAATAATTGTTATTGCCAGGGGGGCAAATTGTAAACAATTAATAAGCGAACTAAAAAAATTGCCGGAAAAAACTTGTGGGAATCTCAAGAAAGAAATATCTGATATAAATAGCATTTAAAATCTTAAAATGGAGAAGTGGTCCGTATAAAAATGCAAAACATTATACACCTGATATAAGAATTTTTTAATTTTTTTATATTTCCGAAAGCACAGATAAAAGGGTAAAAATCCCGGCACAGATGCCATATACTCACCACGTTGGCGCGATTTTTCCCCCGCCCCTTTGGCGAAAACTGTTTGTTGTGTTTGTTTACTTTTATTTTTTATTTTAATTCTATAGATTATTTTTTTATGTATATCAATATTAACTTAGGCACAGATGTCATATACGCACCAGATTGGCGCGATTTTTCCCCCGCCAATTTGGCGAAAACTTTCTTTTTGAATATTAGTTACAAATACCATACAATAATAGCATGTAATTTTTTATTTCAATATAAAAATAAAATAACGTAATAAATGAAATAGCTCCTATTATTCAAAAATGGGAAATAAAAATAAATAAATGATAGTTTGATATAAATAAATATTGATATATATAATAAAAACAATTTATAGAATTAAAATAAAAAATAAAAGTTAATAAACAACAATTGAAACAAAATAACCGGGTTACCACGTGAGGCATAAAATTGCCATTTTGTTGCAATCGCGCCAATGTGGTGCGTATATGACATCCGCGCCTTTATTTATATCAAACTATTATTTATTTATTTTTATTTCCTTTTTTAAAATAATAGAAGCTAATTTATTACGTTATTTTATTTTTATATTGAAATAAAAAATCACGTGTACTATTTGTCACACTATTTGTAACTAATATTCAAAAACAAAGTTTTCCCCAAGCTGGTGGAGGGAAAAATCGCGCCAACGTGGTGCGTATATCACATCTGTGTCTTGTTTCATTTCACATAGAGGTACTGCTCTATTATCCCGTCGACCACTTTTCATAACAAAAAACTATCGCCAAACTGTTAGATTAAACGCCAAAAATGCAGTCCCATTTACTTGATATCAGAAGCATTATACGTGTTTGTTACGTCATCAAGTGGTTTTTAACGCGACATTTGCGTGTATTTTTCATTATGTTTTACTGATTTATTAGTTATTTCATTCATTAAAATAACAATTGTGTCCTTAAATTCTTATATTTTATTTATTTATGTATTTTGATATTTCAATGACAACGTTCTCCCGTTTATTTGGCGATAGTTTTTTGTTATGAAAAGTGGTCGACGGGATAACAGAGAAGTACCCACATATGTATTGGTACTTTTATGTTAACTTGGCGCAGTTGATAAATCGCCAAATATTTTTCTCATAACATCTTCATATTGCATTCATTTCATTTAAATATAAATCTTTCACTGATTTCATTTGAAATGCATACATTAAAAATACACGTATTTCACTCATTTAATTTAAAATACACGCCTTTCACTAATTCCATTTAAAATACTAAAAAGGAAAAGAAAATAAGAAATAATGCCACAAATCGAAACCTTTTATTTAAACATCAAAGAATTGTTCCTAACATACACACGCGAAATAAAAAAGCTGCTAATGGTGTGATTTACGCCAAATGTCTAATACTAATACTACTCTTACTAATCTCTAATACTTTTCAAACAGAAAAAATTCCAGATTAACTTTCCATTTTTATTAAATTGAAATATATTTTATTGTGCTGAATATTAGTGCTTGCATATTTTTTTGCTCCATGTATTCCATGAACTTTTCAATTCCGATTGTCTACGAAAATCTCCCGCCGGTGAAAATGACGTACGCACAAAATTTAGTGACGTATGTACTTTAATTGTGCTTTTTTATCTATTTTTTTAATATAACTTCCAAACGGTTTGACACTTATTCTTGGTAATAAATAGACGACGTTGTCACCTTTATAGGTACCTGCTGTAAAAATTTGAACGAAATCCGTTAAATATTTTTTGAGTTATGCTTGACGAAAGGTTTTAATATCCATCGTAGCTATATATGGGGCAAAGTAATACTGCGCTGTGTATGAGTCTTCGTTGCACTCAGACAATTATACAACGATTATTTTCAAAATGCAAAGTCGTACTCTGTAATTTAACACCATATTCTATGACTTTGTCAATTCTTACGAATGTTAACTTAGAAAATATAAATAGTCACGAAATATTCAGAGAGACAAACATATCATTGTTACATTCTAATGCAACTGAAACAAGATTACCTTGCAGAAATAATACCTTTCCAGCCAAACAAATGATAAAAATTGGACCATTCGTTCAAATGTTTTGTGTGGATATACATAAAGAAATATATATCCAAAGGAATCGTATAATTTTCTTTGTTGGAAATCTTGTGTAATTTAAATTGTAGCATTAAACTTAAAAAAATTGAAATTTACTCATTTTTTTCAAGATAATGTTGTTGAAATTTAAAATTAATCGAAAAAAAAAATAAATCAACAGTCTCAAATAAAGTATTTAAGCACATTACAATATCTCCAATCACTCTTACGAACGTTTCTATTTGCTACACCGAAATTTGAAAAATCGGTATAATCCAATCAACTATCAAGAGGCGTGGTTTTTATGAAGGCGATGATTTGTGGATTCAGGTGCTTTTCCTAAATTTTGCACTAAAATCTTTCTTAATTTTGCTCACCCTGATTGCAGTAGAATTATGAAAAGCATTTGAAAACTTAAACTCCCAGCTATTGTTGAGCGTTTTTAATTTTTTCTGAATTTTCCTGGTATAGATTTTACCCGACACCTCGATTCTCACTGGAACCTAAATAAGATGGTCCCAGAATTAATCTAACATAGAAATAAAAAAAAGTTAAAACAGCGCCGGTTGCAGAATGATTTCAGCTATCCTATGCAAAAAAATAGTTTAAAAATATTGAAATCTATATAGGGTACTTTGAAAATAACTCTAACATAGGTTTAACATTAGCTTGAGAGTTTCTTCACGTGACTAATGGTAGATTCTTAACTTTATTTAAAACTAGTTAACCCGTGCGGCGTTGCCCGGGCCCATGATAATAGATAAAAAATTCCCTCAATTTTTTATATCAAGTCGAATAACCCAAACCCTGTTGAAATCGGACCCATAGTACCCGAGAAAAGAATGCTCAACCAGGCGGTGTAAGGTGCACCCTGTAAATTTAACGAATTATCTCTTTAACATTAAACCTATCTTTAATTTACGGATGCAATCCCTCCTCTCTAAACGTAACCAATTATCTTTAACAATAACTAGAATTTGATTTCCGGCTGTAGTGAGTAAACGTAAGTTGATGCCGAAAAAGAAGATTAATATTTTTAAAAGATGGTAGCTGGGAGTCAAAGGAAATGTTTAGTAGTTTATAAAGCAGTTGGAGGACCCTAGAACTATGTAAAGAAAATTGCAAGAGAATCGGATTATTCTTAAAAATGCTGCATCAAGAAGGAGATTAATATCCAAAATTGGGGGTAGCTGAGGACAGAGATATTTTTTGTTGTTCATGTAGTTGCTGGAAGTCTTAACAAGTTGTCAGAAAAAAATGTGAATCGGGCGATTTTCAAGGAAGCTATAGTAGGGGTTCCAAAAGGAGCCAGCTGATAGTTTTGATCAGGGCCCTGGTCCTATTTGGAATGTAGAAACGGGGGAACATAACGGGGGTCCCCGTAGCATGACGCAGGGGACCAGGGTCTTGACAGGAACGTAGAAACGGGGGAAAATTACATGTAGAAAGGGCCTCAAAAATGAAGAATATCGGATAAAAATGATGCAATTTATTAGCAATTTAGGGCATAAAAACGTAAAGGCACCAAGGGGACCGGGTCTTGTCCAATTTATTTTTGTCGTTCATGTTACTGCTGGAATTCCTAAGAAGTTGTTAGAAAAAAAAAGTTATGAATAGGACGATTTTTAAGGGAACTATTATAGGGTGTCCAAAAAGGGCCAGCTGATCGTTTTGAACAAGGCCCTAATATGAAGGGTCCTAACTGGAATGTAATAATGGGAGAATAATTAAATGAAAAAATGGCCCCAAAAACGAAGAATATCGGATTAAAAGGGGGAAGTTAACAATTTAGGGAACAAAAATTCAAGGGGCCGTATAAGGGGGTCCGTGATTCTAACTGGGATGTACCGGGTGCGTCATAAATTCGTGCAAACTTTAAAAATTCATAATAAAAGAAGTGATGCTTGGAAAAATTTTCGGTTTACGCAAGTATGATCAGAAAGATTTTGGATTTTTTTTCCATGTATAATAAAAAATGATTCCAAAAATAAACGATAGAGGGCACTCACACGTCATACTGAGGCGTTTTATGCTAATCAGGCTCTCAATAAAACACCTGGCTGGAAATGGATTCGTCATTCGATCTCGGCAGCATGCTATCGTTACCAGATCGAGTGCTGGTGGTTAAACTTTTTTACAAGAATGGTTAATCCACAGTTATTTCATTGCAAAAGTTTCGCACGGAGAAAGGACTTCAGGCGCAAAAAACCCTATTTCATTGAATAGGATACTCAATTTAGTACGACGTTTTGAGAAAACGGGGAGTTTGGAGGATCGTCCACGTAGTGGCAGACCATCCTCGAACGTAGATCGCGTCCATGTTGTAAAAAGTGTCATGGAAGAATTGGCAGCCGAAACATCAACGGGGAGTAGCAGTGTTCGTGAAGCTGGGGGAATTCGGATACGACTTATTCTGCACGGAATCTTGGATCTGTATCCGTACAAGATACAGGCACTTCACCAGTTACTACCGGCAGATACAGGTAAAAGACTAAAGTTTGCTACATGGGTGCTGGCACAAGTGGAGCGTGACCCACAATGGTTACTGAACGTCATGGGAACGGATGAAGCACAATTTTCACTGCATGGTGACGTCAATATGCAAAACAGTCTTATCTAGGCAACGTCAAACCCTCGTGAATACCTGACCAAGCCACTGCATGCTCTTTATGTGACTGTTTGGTGTGTTTTCACCCCGTCTTTCATTCTGGGTTCTTTCTTTTTTGAAAAGCCTTGCCCTGAATCCGGCTGGAAAACCTGTACAGTCACTGCAGAACGGTATCTTACGATTTTTCGTGACCACGTTGTGCCTGCATTGCAGGAAAGACATGCGTTACCTGTCGTCACTTTCACTCAGGATGGTATCCCACCCCACTTTGCACGTGAAGTCAAGATGTTCCTGTTGGACACTTTCACTGAAGACCGAGTGATAAGTCGAGGTTGTAAGTTTGAGTGTCCCGCTCGATCTCCAGACTTGACCCCGGCAGATTTTTGGTTGTGGGGATACTAAAAGTCTTTTGTATACCGGCGCTCCCCTGCCACTTTGGTGGAACTGAAAGATGCCATTCGACGGACCGTCGGTGCCATCGATGCCGACATACTACACACAGATGTAACAAGCGTATTGATGCGCCTCACTTGCCTAATACCTGGTGGTGATGGTGGTCATGTTGAGCATCTTTTACCTTAAAATAAATGCACAGTGTCACGATTTGCATAAAACGCCTCAGTATGACGTGTGAGCACCCTCTATCGGTTACTTTTGAAATATTTTTTTATTATACATGGAAAAAAATCCAAAATCTTCTGATCATATTTCGCGCAAACCGAAAATTTTTCCGAACATTACTTCTTTTATTAGGGATTTTTTTTAAGTTTGCACGAATTTATGACGCACCCGGTATAAATGGGGAAATATCTAAATGGATAAAAGGGCCCCAAAACGAAGAAGATCGGATAAAATGGGGGCAAGTTATTACAAATTTCTTTCAACAAAAAATTGTTTCCCATTGGGCCCGGGTCTTATTCGAATTTTTTTTCGTTCATATAGTCCTAAGAAGTTGTTAGAAATAAATAAGCTAGTGAATCGGACGTTTTTAAGGTAGCTATAATAGTGCCCAAAAAGGGCCAACTCATAGTTTTGAGCAGGGCCCTAAGATGAAGGATCCTAACTGGAATGTAAAAATTGGGAAATAATTAAATGTAGAAAAGGCCCCCAAAACGAAGAACATCGGATTAAACGGGGTCATGTTATTAACAATTAAATAAACAAAAACTTCAAGGGGGAAAACTTCCCCGTACGTGACCCCAGGAGGCCAAGGTCTTAAATGAAACATAGAAATGAGGGAAAAGTTAAATGTAGAAAGAGCCTCAAAAACGAAGAAGTTCCGATAAAAATGGGGCACTTTATTAGCAATTTAGGACAAAAATATTAAAGGGGCCTCAAGAAGCCCGGGTCTTAAAAAATTAAAAATCCGAGCATCGGGTGCATCAAGACCTACCTAAAACTATCCGCACACAAATTTTCAGCCTTCTACGTGCGGTAGATTTTGCTAGCCATCACACACAAACAACTTTTTTTATTAGTATAAATGCTGTGAAACCATTTAACTAAGAAAAAAACATACTTTATTTATGAAACAATGAAGTATAGCATTGCAAAGCATTATTTTTCTCAATTTGTCAAATTTTTGTAATCAATTGGAAACAGATAAACTTTTTTGAACTTATTATGAATAAAGGTTTCTTTCTCCTCCACTAAACTTTTCTAAAAGTCAGAAAAAATCCCCTACAATGATGTAATATTGTTAACAACGTTACTCATAATTCTGTGAAACCGTTAAACTAATGAAATATCATACTTTCCTTATAAGTCCTGAAAGAATGGCGTTCCAAAGCTGTATTGTTCTTAAATCGTTCAATATTTGTAGTTGGACTGATACAGATTACTTACAAAAGTGTGAGATTCTCATTATTAAAAGCCATCTCATACAATCAAAACGTGACCAGATAGTTTTTTTCTATTTTTCGAAATTTAGCGTTTTCCACAACTGTTGTTTTCATTGAATATCCTTCAATATATTCAGATTCATTTTACAATGAAAAGGATTTTTAAATTCATGCTTTAAAATGATTTACATTCCTCTTTTAAAACATTAGGTGTTTTGTGGCTCTTTAGAAAAATAACACATTATTACTTTCCTTCCTTTTTTTGGACGTTTTAATCCATTTTAGAAATGCTACAGGAAATTCTTTTTTTCAACTTTAATAATTTCGCTTCCAAATCGGAGCAGAAAAGCACAAAACTCAAGTTAAAGGATACTGTACAGGGAAAATGATGATTCACATGAAAATACACGTGAAGGTAAGGACTTTTTGTGAAGGAAAGCACGGTCGCAATCTGCGCGTTCCATGAAAAAAAACAGGGAGTCTCACACGAAACAGAATCGGGATTTCCATTCACAACGCTAACAATAATGAAGATATTTAAGAGAAATTGTTAACAAATCCCTTTTCTTTCTAAAAGCATGCTATCAAAAAAAGTGACTGAATTGCATTGCTATTCGGTCAGTGACATAGTATACACTGTCAGCTACCATCGAAATTTTAAGAGTCTACTTCAGTATTGTTTGTATGAGGATGACAGAAACTTAATGCGATTTCTTCGCATTTCACAGGAAGCAAAGTAAATCTGTTCAAGAATTTGCTATAATATTTTCATTATTGTTACTCTTTTGAAAGGAAATTCGCATTCGGCTTCATGTGTGGTACTCTGTATTTTTCAATGAATAAGTTAATTGGGACCACCCCTCCCTAAAAAGAAAAAAACCTTTACCTTGACATGTATTGCCACCTGTTACACTTCTGCTCATCAATTCAGATACACGCTGTATAGTAAATTCATTATTACAAAGTATGGAGACATGCAAAGAATTAAAGTTATTAGGATTATAACTATATACACAGGGTGGTTAAATAAAGATTGCACAAATTTTAAGGGACACTATGACAAACAATTTTTGTATGGGGAAATGGGGGGCGAAATCCATTTATTCTGTGTAAAATAAAACGTGTCTCACTCCCATCTGAACATAGATTATTTTCCATAACTTGAACAATTAGGTAGATATGTTAACGAAACTTACAACAGATTCACTTTGACACCGTATGTAATGTGAAATATTTTCCGAAAAAGGGTGTACTTTGTTCTATACTGTTTGAATGCGGATAGTGGCACCGCTTCCACGCTTTCTCGTGATATCTTCACATTTTACATAAAGCAAGGTTAAAATGTTGTTAAAAATGTCTGAATTATTGTAGGGAAAATCTGTATCGAGATTGGAGTGAGACGCACGGAGTATTTGTGACAAAATAAATTGATTGCGCTATTCGTATACAAAAAGTGTTTGTTGTACCATATCTTAATTTAAGATGTTTTTCTCTTACCTTCTCTCTCTCTCTCATATATATATATATACGAGCAGGGAAGACCGAGCTATGCTCGGTCAAAATTAAATTTGAGTTCAAATATCATGACCCATGACCAAAATGACCCAATAATTGAATTTTCTCGAACATGTGACTTATCCCAACAGTCTTCTCGTGCCCGAAAACCATAGGATGCAAAATTTAGTGTAAATAGTCTGAGCCGTTTTTAAGATAAAATAGCTTGACCCATAATGACCCATGACCAAAATGACCCACTAATCGAAATTTCTCGAACATGTGACCTAGCCTAATAGTCTTCTTGTTCCCTAAACCTGTAGGGTTCTAAATTTATTTCAAATACTCTGAACCGTTTTTAAGATAAAATAGCTTGACCCATAATGACCCACTAATTGAATTTTCTCGAACATGGGATCCTAGCCGAACATCTGACCTAGCCCAACAGTCTTCTCGTGCTCGAAAACCATTGGATGCAAAATTTAGTGTAAATTGAGCCACTTTTTAGATCTTGACCCACAGTGACCCAGAAATGACCCACTAATCGAATTTTCTCGGACATGTGACCTAGCCCAATGATTTTATCGTGCTCGAAACTCGTAGGACACAAAATTTAATCAAAATCGTTAGAGCCGTTTTTTAGATAAAATTAATTTGACCCGCGTTGACCCAAAAATGACCCACTAATCAAAAGTTCTCGAACATGTGACCCAGTCTTCTTGTGCCCGAAAATAGTCGGATACAAAATTTCGTCAAAATCGTTTGAACCGTTTTTTATATACAATTAGCTAGACCATGGCCTAAAATGACCCACTAATCGAATTTTCTCGAACATGTGACCTAGCCCAATGGTTTTCTGGTGCCCCAAAACGGTAGGACACAAAATTTCGTCAAAATCGTTAGAGCCGTTTTTAAGATAAATTTTGCATATATATATATATATATATATATATATAATATATATATATACACAAATTTGAATTTGAATAATTATCAAGTAAATGGTTTCATAAGATAATTTTGACAGTCAATCCAAAAAAGTGAAGTATTTAGAAGATTGCTTAATTTTTCTTAGTGTCTGAACACATTGAAATATAACGAGTGAAAACATAATCATCTAAAACTAAAACAGAGTAAGAAGAGGATAAAACACCAACCATAGAAGTCTCGATTTTTTCCCAAACGAATCAACGAATCGTGTTCTATGCTTGAATCGACGCAAAACCATCAAAACCTGCGTCTGAGCTCTAATTTGGCTACTGGCGAAATAAATTCTCGCCAAGTTCATTTGAGTTGGATGTAAAGAAATTACGTTCTATTCAGTGCTATTGTTACCCAATGTGTATTGTGACTCCAAATCTATTTATATATTATTTAATTACTGAAATTAACAGTAAATTTTTATTTTACCTTTCAAGTTGAAAGAGTATTGTTTTGATTATTGTATTAGGTGAGTCCTTTTTACATTTCTAACATTTTTTATGATGCTAATTTATAAAGAAAATTTCTATAGCGAAATAACGGGAAACATAACGCCCACACCCTTCTTTGATCTACCGCTATTTGAATTTATTATTCTGAATTTATAGAAAATGTATGAAATTAGAGTCACACCTTTTGTTTCTATTTTTATGCATTTTTCGAAAGCTATATGGTATAGATGCTGGTAAATATGATTATATTTTGGTTGCTTAAAAATTTCATCTGAATTGCTACTTATTAACCTTGTGATGTAGTGATGAGATAAAAACAGTTATGAAACTCCACTTAATATATTGTTTTTGATAAAGCAATATATATTCAAGACTGAAAATAAATCTAGATAGTAAATGAGGGAAAGAGGAGGGAGGGATAAATGTAAATAGTAGATAAGGGAGGGGTGAGGGTCACAACTTTTGTTTCTATTTTTATGCATTTCTCAAAAGCTATATGGTATAGATATGCTGTTAAATATGCTTATATTTTGGTTGCTTAAAAATTTCATCTGAATTGCTACTTAATAATCTTATCATATAGTGATGAAACTCCACTTAATTTCACACTGGGTAAGATGGTAGAGTGGCCTCTTCAACACCCTATAAATATTTGTAGGTGAAAATAATTGTTAACGTAGTTTAAATATACTCGCTATTTACACATCTATATTTTTAAGGTGCAGGTTGTTATATAACAACCTGCTATATAAGCACATTGTTATATAAGCGTTGTTATATAAGCACATTGTTTGTATGACATTTAAATCATTTTAATATCTTAATTTAAATAAGTTTAAAGCAAATGACAGAAAATGCATCAAAAGTTAGATAAAAATTATTTTACTAACATTTTTTACTGCACAAGTTTTATTATATGAATATAAGACAGTTTGTGAAAGATCGAAAACTATAAATTTAGTATTTTGAACCGCTTCCTTTTATTAGATTACTTCCATATGTTTTAATGAATTTCAATTTGATAAAACTTCTTTTGTTTGAGGCCACTGATACAGGCAGAGTAAGAAAGGGTTTGAGTCATGTAGTTAAGGATATTTAAACTTTTAAAAAAATCAATTTTCTGTTTTTGTTTTATTTTGAATTTTGAAACATTTCTAAACAAAATGTAAAAATCACATTAAAAAAAAAAAAACTGCATTTTTTCTTGAGTTGTAAACATTTATAGATGTCTTTACACGTAATTTGGTAAGAAGGGTATTGAAACTTTAGGATGCGTTTTCTCAGATTAGCAAATTTTGAGATTGAGTGCACTGTTTCTTTCAAATGATATAAGCTACAGTTTTAAAATTTTAATATGTTAAAGGTTTCAGAATTTTGTTAGATGGCTTAACTTTGCTGCAATATATTGCTATTTCATTCTATACATTGATTTTAATTAATAGTAAGCACATAATATTTAATTTTTAAAATACACATTAGTTATGGAAAACTTTTCACGAAAGTTTTGAAGTCCTCAATTTTTGAACTTAAATCCGAGTGCAAAATATATAAAAACACGACAATGCATTTTTCTCTTTTTAGCACTTTCCAACATAGTTGAAAAGAGTTTATGAATTCGATCTGTCTGCCGTCTGTTCGTGCTCTGACTCTCCTAAATATACTCGGAATGCCATGCAATCGATATATTATATTGGTGTTTACTATGACTTGTTTCGTGTTGAAAGTGAAATATGTAGAATATAGTTAATTTGCAGGGAGACTTAAAAGAATTCCCTTACATAACGGTCTATGTGGAAAAATCCTTTGCGGTGTATTTTAATGATTTTACACTGTATCAAACATATTGAAAGTGATATATATCACTGAGGCGCACTACATGATGTTCAAGACAGAATGTGGTGCGCATAGCATTCCTTGTGTATTTACAGTGACAGGCTAAACTTTGAGGGGGTCGGGGCAAGAAAGTGCTAAGCCACATTTGTTAACTTCTGAGATATATCAATTTGAAAGTTAGAGCACATATTTAAATCAAGATATGTAACAAAGTATTTTTGCCAATGTCTTAGTAACATTTGAGATATTCTGAATAAAAATATGACGTTACTTGAATAATATTACTATTGCGTCTTTTGTACATTAGCTATCTTCATTGGGGGCATAAACGTCAGGGGGGGGGAAACGAAACCTGGCACATATGCTGGCACAAAGTGACATTAGAAACAAATAATATGTAGGATACAATAATTTTCAATATTAAACAAAAGACTACAGTTACAGTTTTGTCTATCGATACTAATGGCTAGACGTGCGTTTTCAATTGTGGTAGGTTTTTATGAATTTAACTAATTACTTACCCATCATACGTAGTATAGGGTAAGTCTTGTAATCGTTTTGAAAATCGAAAAAAAATTTTGACGGTTTTACACGTTTCAGACACTGGAGATTCCGAAAAACATATTTTTAGAAAAAAAAAATTGCCGTCCGTCTGTGTGTCTGTAAACGCTCTATCTCCCGAAAAAATTGAGATAGAGACTCGAAATTTGGTATGTACTTAGTATGTAATAATGGGAAGAAGCCTTTTAAATTTCAATAACCTCGATTAACCGGATTTTTTTTTTTCGGACTCTCGAAAGAGTCGTTTTGATAAAAAGGTATATAAAGATTTTCGAAATTGTTTATTTTAAGGAGTGACTATAAAAGACAATAAAAAAACATAAATTTTGCATAAAGCATGAAGTCGATCGGATAATGAGTTACCGAGATATCTGTAATCCTATTTTCCACACTCTTCGATTTTTCATGATCCTGTATTTCATCCAAATTTCAATTCAAAGATATATTTTAATTGGAAATGAGACTCTTAATCAGATGCAATAAACCGCTATCTAATAGGATTATTGTTTTTGGAGTTATAAGGATGTTTCTTTTACGCAATTCAGTAATTGAGCCTTCAAAGTTCATGACGTCATCAAGGAACGATTTTATTCGAATTGCAATGCATTTTATAAGTAGTTTACACATTTTTAATTTTAATATTTTATATTATGCATAAAAATGATGGATAAGTATTACGGTGGCCCCCAACGACTAGTTTTTGTATATTACTGAGTGTATATAAATATTACAGATCCCATATGTGGCTGCAAAAATGATTTCAAGTACATTTCCGCTTACTGGCGGAATTTTCTGTAGGGGAATTTTGAACTCAGCTACACTTTTCCCAAGAGAAATTAATTGTAGAATACTATGTAGTAAATATACAAATTTCTAAATCCTATACAGGAATGAACACAATAATTCGGATGCTTTTCCGACTATTGACGGTAATTCCAATTGTATCATGTGTTTTCAAAATTGGTTACTTAGACATCCTATTTCACTTTAAAGCGGGGAAGTTTGTCTATAGTATTCTAAATGTGTTGGAAAATTTTTAATAATCTATGCTTGACGCATGATTTTTCGTTCTTGTTAAAAGTTCATCGAGAGAAAACTTTTGGCAGCGGTGCAATACATACTTGCAGAATTTTCTGGTTGTTTCTAATCATAGGTAAGTTGCCGATAGAACTTCACGTTTATGTCATAAAAATTCTTTTGCCATGATAGAGAGATTCTGAAAATGAATATTGGAATAAATGACCTTCTGCGAAATAAACGACCATCTGTGAAATAAGTGACGTGTTTATGAAATAAGAGGAGTTTTATAGAATAATAGAGTAATTGTGAACAGGGGGGGGGGCGCCAGCAGTGTACGCTCCCTGTGTGAGAACATCAATTAGGTACAGAAAAATATCTCATTCACTTAATACAATGGCGTTTATTTATCATAAATTTGCTGAATAAAATCAATATTTAAAGGTACATAGAAGACAGCAAAAATAACTTATAAGAAAATAAGATAATTTACGTTATGTATCCAGAAAATTAAATACGGATTGTACTATATATTGTGTTATGTATATGAAGTTTTTTTAATATAATTTTTTTTGGTACGTAACTTTATATGATTTGACAAGAACATCACTTTTATCCAAACCATCCGGCTCCTGAGATCTTTTGGTAAAGTAGCAAAGTTTTAAATTCTGCCTTGTACTATTTGAGAGCGTAAGTAGTTTTAATAATTTTAAGTTTAGAAAATGATTGTTCCTCAGAAATTAAAAATATCGGCATTGATAAAAAAATCCAGGAAAAAAATATATAATTCTGACGAACTGGTAATTAAGTTAACTGTTGATGTGAAAATAGGAGTGTGGCAAATACGCGATTTTCTTTAAAAGTATTTATTTATATTAAGTTACTGAAGGAAAACTTGAAATAACAAAAATGATAATAAAATAAATATATAAATATCTTTAACAAGTATATAATATTTTAATAAATAAATTATTAATATTTAGAAAACTTTATCGCAGTTTAAATACTTATTTTACGTGAGCGTTTTTATTAGCGACTAAATTCTCCATTACGTTTAAGAAATAGCTTTAAATGCTGTCATAGACACATTTAGTGTAACTAAATTTGTGGTTTTTGTAACATTCAAACACTGAACTCTTATTCTAATTAAGGGTATTTCTTAAAACTTAACTTATTTGATAGAAATTGTCGCATAACTACTGTGAGCGGTGTCCGAGACAGATTGATAGAAAGATGAACAAAAAGTTCGATTAACTCAAAGGATACTGTTTTTCTGTACTAAACATTATGTACATGGCTATTAGAATTAAAATTCATATAATCAGAAGTTTTTAGAGATAGGTCTAGGACTTAAAACGAGACAAAAATTGATTAGTATGTATGGTTAAACTGTGAAAATAGAAGAAAGCAGTAGTTAAGGGTTAACTTTGAAATTACAAAATGTTTTCCCGAATATTAGACTTTATTTGGCATACATTTTTGTTCCCGCATAAAAAATTCGAGTAAAATTTTAATCGAATAAAATTTTAATTTTTTCCCAGCAAATTAGACTATATTAAAGATATAATTTTAAATTCTTAAACGAATGCGAAAAAGTCTGTGAAACTTTATCTTTACCAGATAAGTGTAATATATGGCTGATGATAGCCATATTTGTTGCATTAACCATTTTCATTCACTTTTAAAGCAGGCGATATAAAACGCAGTTATAAAAAAGCGGATTGGTTTCCTTCAAATCACAGAAAGATAATGAAACTTTATTTTAGTACAGGTTAAAAATGAAAAGATTTTCAGACTGTATATAGTGTAAATGTACCAGTAATGCGCATCCTCCAAAGTTTTTAGTTAATAAAAAAAGTAATCAACAAAAATTCAGTTTTTATTATTTTTTCCACAACTCTCCCTTGCATGATTTATAACCTGCATTAACTTTGACAACCTTAATCAAACTAATCAGGAAGCAGAAAATGTTTCAGTTTTACTGTATTTAAGTGAAAATTTTAATGATCTGGTTTAAATTTATATCTCCTTTTATTTTCTTGTGAAAAAATGCGTATTTTGATTTTCAAAATAATAGAAGACTTTTAGCTAATGGCGATTTACAAAAAATGTCCTTTATTTTTAAGGTTTTAGAACCATAGTCCATTGATGCAATGTTTAAATAGTCAATTTGCAGTGTGGACATTAATAAACGTTCACTTACAGTGACGTTCATACTAAATAAAATATTTTGATTTAACTGAAGAGTTAAGTAATTCAATTTAATATTTTAAATGCATTTACCAGAATGTAATAAGAACAAAATGTTTATAAAAGCTGCTTTTAATTAATATCATAGTTAATAAAATCGTTAATATTAAAGCAGATTAATGCGCTTTATAATTTTGCCCTATGCATATGTCATTATCTGTGAATCATTCAAATCAATAAGAAAGCAGAAAATAATATTCATGGGTTTAGGAAAAAGAGGCTCTCAAACCCTCTCCATTTAAATAAAGACAATATTTAAATTCACAGTAATTGTTAAAATTCCTATATTATTTTCAGTCTTATGTGCTTGATTTTTAAAGCTGTGACAACACAACTCTGTACATAACAAAATACTATAATTATTAAATGCATTTATAGTAGTAATGAAAATAGTACACCAGCAAATTAGGGACAGCAAACATTAATTCTACAGTTTTAAATTGAAATCCTTGTATTCAATATATAAAAAAAATCAACCAGCAGTTTCATTTCTTTTATATATCTGTTACTAATTACAAGTATTGTTTCAGGTAGTTTTAGGAAATTTAACTGTTGAGAATTGTAAAGTAAAATACGATTCAATGCGCTGGTGATCTAACAATTTTTTTTTCAGATTTCTTTATTATATTCCCAATCCCTCCTTCCCATCGTCTCAATAACTTAGTAGTTATCTGAAATTCTGTATTTTGAATTTTCTATCGAAAATAATTAAAATTTTCACTTAGGGATCATGACAATTTTTAATTTAAACAATTATTCTCATAAATATTTTATTTATGTTCTAATTGTTAAATTCATTTGAAAATAACTATTTTGTTTCATTACTATTCTTTAATTAAATTCTGATCCTAAATACGATATTAAAACAATAACTTACTTTATGTGGGATGTTCATTACTGAAATAGTGGGTGTCCGTTATTGGAATGAAGGATGTCCATTACTGGAATTTTGTTAGTTTAGTTTTATTTCGGTTATTACAATTAAATATTTGACTCGCTATGAGAAATGTGACTTCGAAATTGGTTAAATTGCACAATTATTTTCTTTTCTGGAACGTCCTTTCAAAGATAGGAGCACAGAAAATTCATGCGCGCTTAAAATATGCAAACAAATATGGTATATATATTTTTCAAAATTATAAATTTGTGATTAAAAGTGTAAAATGGTCTTCTCATAAATCGCCTGCGTCCGTATCTGTTTGATGTCATTACTTATCGATTTTAATTGCAGGATTCTACAAAATAATAGCCATTTTGTGAAGTAATTAAAAGTACAAAAATTAAATTGACTGAATTGAATAAAATATGTTCTTTTAATAAAGTTACTTCCCGCTTAAAAACCAAATGTTTGATCGAGTATAAAAAGGAAAAAATTGTTTTAAATGAAATGATCTCCTATAAAGTAATAAAAATTTTTTTCTTTTACGTTGTCCCAATATCCTTTTTCTAAAAATTACAGATTCTGTGATAAATCTTTCTGCAATCTGAGCTTCATAGAATTTATTTGAAAAATTTCTTAAACCAAAATAATTTCAAAAATGAAGTCATACAGAGTGTCTAAAGTATGTTGGACATTCATAGATGAGAGTTGCTGTGTTTCATTCGCAAAATCAACTTTATTTAAAATATTAGCTGACCGGCCAGGCATTGCACGAACCAGTGATAATACATTTAAAGAAACCTCAAAAGTTTGTATGATTTTATATCTTTAACCTAATTTTTATGAAGTTGTATTATTGAAAAATTCGTGATAAAATACGATATTTAGCGATAAAAGCGCTCGTAAAAAGTCGTTTTCTTGTTTTTTCACATAGTGTCGTTTTAGTAATTAAAAAAAGTTCTTGTTGTCCGAACTCTTTGAAATTTCTATAGTTTATAAAATATGATTTTACAATCCGCGTAAAAATTTCGTGAAAAAATATTGTTATCTACTTGTAAAAGAAATAGGTTTTCTTCTGTTTTGTTTGTTCGTTTGTTTCCCCGTCGGGGATATAACAGTATCCAAGCTCTCTTTAAAATTTCGTTGAAAAATATGCATATTTAGTAATGAAAACACTAGTCTAAGCAAAGCGAAGCCATGCCCCAAAGCCACGCTTTTCGCTTTTTTCGAAAAATTTTAAGATTTTATTTTTTAAGTACTTCTACACGTCCAAATATTTAGAAAAATTTGTAGGTGATGTAAATCTGGTCTACCAAGATTCTCTGAAAATATTGTTGAAATACGGACGTTTAGTTACTTTTAGTGTAGAAGTACGATCATCCCCGTGAGAGGCGAAGTGATTTCGTTTACCGGTGTTTATTAACGGGTTAAAATTAGATTTTTTAAAAACTGATTACACAGTCGATTAAAAGAAAGTTTCAACTTTAAAAGCATACTTTTGGTTTGTCGGAACCTCTAGAGTTGCGTTCTGGAGGAGCGTTGCCATAAGGAGAAAGTCTTCCGTGAAAACGACTTTTATATTATAAGCACTAAATATAAGCTGCCCTAAATATAAGACCATATAGTTTTATAATAGAGATTTTATACGTGGCTTGAATGGAAATAAAAGTAATTTAACATCTGTTAAAAGTTATAATACAAGACTCTTCTACACTATATTGCCAAAGGTGACCGGTCACTTGCGATTTTAGACGTTTTGTTAACTATCTAGAAAAATACATGAGGAATTAACCTTAAACTGCAGGTGTATAAACAGTATAGTATAGGTTATATATTTCCGCGAAGATTTTTTTTCACGAAACCCCATAGGAGGCTGTCAACAAATTGAAAAAGAACGAATATCTTTTGGATAACCCTGTAAAAACTAATGTAGCAAAGGCATTCAAACTCGAGATTATTAATACGTGGCTTATTGTAATATACTGCGTTCATTTGTATGAGGATATCATGTATACTCGTAGAGAAATTAAGGATTTTATAAAAACAGTCCCAAATTTCGCCTAGTTTTTTGCTTATAGTTTGCAGAGTTCTTAATATAAAAAAAGTTCTTTTCAGAAAATATGACAAACAAAATTGTACATAATACTCTGCAATCAGAATGAAAAAATAATAAAAATTGGATGAAAATTGAGGTTTACTAAAAATGTTTCACTGCGCATGCGCGAATGCAATCAAAATATAATATGCATAATGTATTAGCATATGTATTAGCACCTTCTGTGAAAGTTTCAAAATCATAGCTTGAAAATTTTGAAAATTATCGTCGATAGAATAAGCTCTAAATCCGTTGTTACAAATATCTGTTGGGGTTGTATCAAACATCTGTTGATTAGTGCCACGATAGCGTACACAATATTGCACGTACTACTATATTTGGATACAACCCCTCATACTTTTGCTTCTTTTCGGGAACAACGGATTTCGACCTTATTCTACTGACGATAATTTTTAGAATTTTCAAGCTATGATTTTGAGACTTTCACAAAAGTTGCTCTATACACTTATCTAATACATTATGTATATTATATTTTCATTGCATTCGCGCATGCGCAGTGAAACATTTTTTAGTATACCTGCTCATTTTTTATCCAATTTTTATTGGTTTTTAATTCTGATTTTAAATATCTACGAACGACATATGTACAATGTTGTTTATCATATTTTCTGAAAAGAACTTTTTTTTATATTAAGAACTCTGCAAATTATAAGGAAAAAACTAGGCGAAATTTGGGACTGTTTTATAAAAACCCTAATTTCTCTACGAGTATACATGCTATCCTCGTAAAAATGAACACAGTATATTACAATAAGCCATTTATGAATAATCTCGAGTTTTAACGCCTTTGCTACATTAGTTTTTACAGGGTTATCCAAAAGATATTCGTTCTTTTTCAATTTTTTAACAGTCCCCTATGGGGTTTCGTGAAAAAATCTTCGCGGAAATATATAACTTATACTATACTTTTTACACACCTGCAGTTTTAGGTTAATTCCTCGTGTATTTTTCTAGATAGTTAACAAAACGTCTAAATTCGCAAATGACCGGTCACCTTTGGAATTATAGTGTAGAACAGAAATATGAGGAAGAGTCATGAGGACAATTTATTTAAACAGAAAAAGTGTAGGGATAAGCGCTGTTAAGTGTGTGTCAGTGCTGATGATATTCATAATCAAAATAATAATGATATTGGTTTGAAATTTTGTAAGGTATACAATTGCGTTTATAGACTGAAATGTAAGGTTTGTAATATGTCATCTATTGGACAAACGTCCGGTGCAATTAATAAAAAAAATTAACATTCGTGCCTTAAAAAGTAATAAGGAGGAACATGAAATAGAAATTGCCCATTTTGCAAAACATGGGATTAATAAAATCGTAATTTCATGATACAGATTGTACTAAATAAGGAGGAGAGACTTATATGCGAAAGAAATATGATGGTAAGGTTTGGTTCTGCTTATCAATATGGTTTAAATGTTTTGTTTGATCAAAGTAATGTGCTTAGACATTTTAGGAATAATTTATTGGAATACTCAGTATACGGAAGAATTAATCACGATTTTTGCAATGAAAATGGTTGCTTATAAATATCATATAACAACATATGATCAGTTAAAATGTGTCAAAGACGTTGAAAAAAGTGTTGTTAACTTTAATTAAAGTAACAACGAAAAGTTATTAAGTAGATTGTTTTTAGCTTAAAAAGAAAGTTAATTTCTGATTTATTAAACAATTTTATATCATTATAACGGGAATAGTAACGTGGGTATGGCATTGGATTCGTTGAGATTTAGAGTTAATGAACAGAACTTAAAAGTATTATTGAATTCAAAATCTAACAATATAGATACAGATAATAAAATCTATTTTGTAATAGATTATATGGGAGATCCTTTCAAAGGAGAGAAGTTTAAAAACATTTTAAATAGATTTAACAAATCTTCCAGATAAAAATATTTTGATGAAAAGAGACTTTAAATATGATAAACCATTCGGAAAGAATATTTTTTAATTATAGTAGTTTTGCAAAGGAGTTGCAAAATGGCATTGAGATACATATGCCATTGTAATGAAGAAAAATACAACAAATTCTTGAATTCAGACTATGGACATATTATCACGGATAGTTTAGATATTATTTCTGATGTTAATCTTAGACAAAATATGAGTTATGGAACAAAATTTAGATTGAAGAGAATTTTGTCAAAGGGTTATGCTATAAAGCTATTAAAAACAAATATATATATATTTTTTCATACAGAAAATGATCTATCGATTTGGACTACCAATCAAAGTATTTGAAGAAGGGAACTACCACGTTCTAAAAGATCTAATTATTGCATATACTAAAATTATGAGGGATTCTTTGTGGAATATTATAAACATTTGATTGAATCTATAAAGAACTTTAGGGATAATTTTATAGTTACATACGTTGACAAAGCTGACTCTACTTACGCTGTAATTTATAAGAAATTGTATGGTAATATACTTACAGAGGCTTATAACAATTGTAATTATGAACTTTTAAATTCCAGCAATTACAGAGTCAAGGCTTTGTATAAAACGGTTAGTGTTAAAACATACTATTACTGATTTTCCGTATTTAGTAATGATTCCTAAATTTCATAAATAACCTATAAAATTTAGAGCATTTACATGTGATTTTAATACCTATTTGGAGAACTAGATTATTTTTTTATAACACAATTATTTCAAATTGGTAAAGTAATCATACAAGTTGTAAATTTCCAACTGGACAAAAAAATGTCCGGGTAAATTTCCAACTGGATGAAAAATGTCCGGGTCCTGCGAAAACTAACCTGCGATCTTTTTTGTTGAGCTGATTAAAATATCAGACCAGATGCTTCGATCAATAAGACTGGATGAATTATGCCCTCCAGGTTCGACCGGGATAGCTCAGTGGTAGAGCGTGGCGGCTTCAGCCAAGCGATCCCAGGTTCGAATCCTGGCCCGGACATTTTTCGTCCAGTTGGAAATTTACAACTTGTCTATTTGGAGGAAGTTCAGAAATCTATTGGAAAAATTAGTTATTCAATCGTGTTTTGAATGAAAAAGTCATTTATAATCAAGAACAGTTATAAACTATAAGAAGTTTTAAACAACTGAAAAATATAACAGGTTTATATACTTCGAGGATCTTTATAACAGTATTGATTTAAAGAACAAACTCATGGCGTTTTATGAGAAATATAATGTACATGATACAGACATTGATCAATTTACCACTAGTTACAGGAGTATGTGATAAAAGGAATAGTTTTAGTTTTGAAACTTTGAAAATTTTGAATTTTCAAAATAATATGCATATAATCCAATTTTAGAAACATCTTTGTAAATGGTTTAAACCACATAGATTGACATCAAGTTCGGATTGATTGTTGGTGAGCTGTTTGAATATTGTGGTACGACAGTTCGCAGGGTTATTCTCAGAGTTTTGTTATTGGTTTAGTTTATGGTTTTACTAAAAATAAAAGTTAACGATTTGAGTTATATTCACTGTTCGATTCTAGAGGTGTTTCGTTTGCACGTTATGGGAATTAATTGTTTGGTCTACATTTTATCTCTTTTCAGTTTTCATATCGCTTTTTTCTTGTTGATTTTATGGTTTTGACAGTTGGGGGGGGGGGGGACTTTGTGCACGTAAATCTACATTAACCCCGCAGTGCTTGTCGGTAGTCATGCCGCCTGTCTCCTATTTGGTTTTGTTGGTTTTTAAATTCATTTCATCATTAATGTTTTCTGCTTGTTCATTTGATATTTTTGTGCTTTAGGTTTGTTTTAGTTATTTATTTCGTTTAAAATTTAAATTAATGGAATGTTGGGTTGTCTTAGTTTTTATAATATATATATACGTTTTTTAAAGGTTAACAAAGATATTTTTTCAAATTGATTGCAATATTTGATACGTAAGAATAAGAATTTTTCTGAATATCTTCCAATTTTAATTGTACGAAAGCTTTGGCCAATTCAGAACTACGAAATAGCAAAAAAAAAAAAAAAAAAAAACCCGCGAGTTCGGTCTTCATTAACTCTCGATGCGTAAATATGTTTCTGGGCATGCGCTAGAACTTTGGCCGGCTTGTAAAGAAAGATATGCGTTTTTAATTAATATCTCTGCTAATTATCAAAAAATGAAACTTTTGACACTCAGGTGCATCATGACCTGTCTTAGACTATTCTCACCCAAAATTTCTATGTGCGGTAGATTTCCCTAGCCATCACAAACCGAAACAAACCCACTGGTAAAGCGAAACTTTCTTTTATTAATATAGGTTACATATGCTACTCTATATTATAAAGGACAAAAGCGTCCGTTCTTAACGCTGACGTCATTTTGACGTTGGCGATACAAGAATATCCGATTTCCCTTTTACTACAGTTTTTAATAAATCTGTTACCATCGCACATTTTAAATTTTTACACCGTCGAATAAGATAAAACGATGTACTTTTTAAATACAATTTGTTTGAAACTTTACAGCAATTTAGTCTTTTTTTTATAAATTTAAACAATTCTCAAGAATGATTTTTTTAATCTACCTCTTTCGCGTGCAGAAGATTACGAAAGCTAAATTCGTTTGCACTTAAGTTAATCTCTAACTATAATAAAAAAATGAAGTTTGAGTATCTGTCTATATGTGTGTTTGTCGTCTGTGTTCTGAAGATACCGCTGCAGGCAGATCTATAACATTTGATGGGAAAATACTTTTATATATGCAGTTTTACACATCAAAGCCCGATTTTGGAATTTTGGAATTTTTTTTAATTAAATTTTTTATTAGATTTTTAGAGGTTTTTTTTTGTTTCACTGCGATCTTTCCACATCAGTAACTTCAATCCTGTTCCTGTCTTTTAGCTCAATATAGTAAATTTTGTCCTCATTTCAATAAAGTTTATTTGGAAATCGTAAAACGATTCTTGAATTTTTGGCGATTTTTTTCCTTTGACACTAAGAACATTTCCCAAGAATTCTTGATTGGTTGTTGGTTGCTTCCATTTTGGGCACAGTTTTGCTCAAAATTGTCAATTTTTCCCCCTTTATAGCTTAGAGAGTGTTGATAATTCTTTACAGATAAAAATGGTCATGATTTTAAAAAGGAAGGGCGGTTATTAATTATCCCGATTTGAATCTTGTTATTACATTTTTTAAATTTTATTTTTTATGCATTTTTTGACGTTTTTCATGTTTTGCAGCATTGTTTCTTTCAAATTACGTCACAAATCCTCTATTGGAAGTCAACGTTAGAGTACAGTGTTAATCGGTAACTCAGACGATTGTAGGCACAGCTAGAAGTCAACCGGGCAATTGTGATTGGCGCATGAAAAGGCCATCAGCTAATTGCAATTCGAACAGCGATTTGTGAATTTTTCGTGAAAAGTTTTATGCGATTTTTATGAGTTTTTTAATGTACGTGACGTCATTTATTTATTTTATTTTAGAAATTGGCAACGATAATTTACTGTATTTGTGTGCCAAAACAAAAAAAAAAAGTCATTTAGTGTGTTTCAAAAGTTAACGAAAATTCCTAATGTTAGTTTGGTTTAATTTCGAAGAGGGAGGGGGAATTGTCCGGTAGTAATTTAAATATAGTGTTAATGCTCTGATCGAAACTCCCTCCTTCCCCCCCCCCTGCCTCCAAAATGAGAACTAATTATTAGTCCGATTCAAACGAAACCTTTTCTCAGGTCCCCCAGGTACTAGATAAACTTCGGTATAATTTTTTCAATCCTTGGTTAGCACTATTTCTGAAAATTAATGACCAGGCAGGAATATTTTATCGGGTTCTATGGGCCCAATTTCAACGAGAATTAGTTCATTCAACTTAACACGATCTAATTAATATATAGATAACTAATTAAGATACTGATTAGATTCCCCCTGGCGGTAGACAGGGGTAGTAAAAGATTTTGCAGTGCATGCGCAGCACGCCTGCTATACGGTGTCGTAGTCAGCGGAGACACGTGCCGAAGTTTTTATCAGAAAGTTTTATCTAGAACAGAATACGCCCCTAGCGGTGGGAGTGGAACTAGAGAATTTTGCATTTAAAATTGGTCCGATTCAAACAAAATATTTTCTAACATTCTTTCCAGTTCTCTCAAGTAATGAACTTCGGTATCATTTTATCAGTCCTTGGTTACCACCATTTATTAATATTAATTTTCGTGGTTGGGAATTTATTTTCTCGAGTTTCATGGACCCGGTTTCAACGAGAAATAGTTCTTTCAACTTAACACGAACTAATTAAGCTATAGATAACTAATTAAGTTACAGGTTTGACACCCCCTGGCGGTAGAAAGCGGAACTAAAATATTTTGCAGCGCGTGCATAGGAAGCCTGATTTACGGTATCGTAGGCAGCGAGGACGCCTTCAAGAGTTTCGATCGGAAAGGTCTTCATTTGTGCGCCACCTTGTGGTGGAAAGTGGAACTAAAATTTGCATTTAAAATTGATCCGATTCAAACAAAATCTTTTCGAACTTTCTTTCCAGGTCTCCCAGGTACTAAAGTTCTGTATCATGTTTTCAGCCGTTGATTACCACCATTTATGAATATTAATCTCCAGCGGGTTGTATTTATTTTCTCGTTCTACGGGGCCCAATTTCAACAGAAAATGGTTCATTCAACTTAACATGAACTAATTAAGATATGGATAACTAAGACATAGATTTGGTACCCCTGGCGATGGAAAGTGGAACTAAAAGATTTTCGTGCTTGCACAGAACGCCTTCTATACGGTGCAATAAGCAGCGGGAGGGAATGCTGGAGGTTCATTCGGAAAGACGTTTATTTAGAACAGATTGTTCCACCTGGTGTTGGAAACTGGAACTAAATGATTTTGTAGTGCGTGCGCAACACGTCTGATATAGTGTACCGTATGCATCGGGATCACGTGTCGGAAGTTTGTGTAGAACAGAATGCACCCCTTGGTGGTGGAACTAAAAGATTTTTTTGCGCGTGTGCCGAAACTGGCTATTTTTATCGAAACCGCCAAAGAAATTTACAAATTTGATAATCCCAGACTAAGAAATATTCTTATGACTCATCCTCTAGTATTAATAAAAGTACTGGAGGTACCGATTCGATTGACAGTTTATTTTTCTGGTTACGAAAATGCAAATTTTGTGAAAATCAAACGGTAACTTTTTTTTAAATTTTACCCAACACTGACCTTTTGTTAATCATATGATCCAGACATTTGAGGGGGTGTTATTGAATTTATTTCCGCATCGGAGCCCATCGCTCTATTTAATTTCCGAAAGACTAAATAGTTACCGGGAGAACGGTTTCGTGCAGCGATTTTTAAAATGATTTCGCATTTCATACATATATATATATTATTTAACGGGCCGCCCGGGCAACGCTGGTTGGATAGGCTAGTATATAATATTATAATATAAATTAATAAAATTGATAGTTCAACAGTTTGTTCTGGCTTACATTCCATAAAGAAATTAAGACTTCAATCAAATTTATTAAATAGTTTATTTATTAAATAAAATACATATATATATAATTCTAATCCAAATTTAAGGCATGTAATCGAACGACGGTCTTAAATCACCTGAACTTATCGGAATCAAAATGGCTACCGAAAATAGCTATCTTCGGCGATTTTTTTTGCTTTTATCTCCTGGCACGATGTCAATACGAAAGTATTTCTTTTCATAAATTTCAAAACTTTATAATCTCTATTTTATCTAGAAAAATATATTAAATTTTAAGAATTGATTACAGTTTCCATCTATAAGAGTACAAAAAAGACGTTTTTACCTGTACTCTGTAACCCTGCAATCCCGGAGTGGATTCGCTAGCTTATTAAGTAAAAAAAAATTTAAAAAATCTGAAAAAAAAAATTATATCATACGGATTTTATCCAATCAAATTATACATATCTATACTAATAAAAGAAAGTTTCGCTCTGTGTGTGTGTGTCTGTTGGCGATGGCTAGGAAAATTTAGCGCACTTAGAAGTCTGTAAATTTAGAATTAGGTAGTCCAAACCCTCTCCTGGTATACCTGAACGTCAGAATTTTAATATTTTAATTACTTTCTGAAATATTAATTAAAATGCACAAAGAACTCTCATTAAAAATACGCTTTTATTCTCTTGGGTTGGTTGGTTGCATCGATTCTTCACAGAAGTAATTAAATAAACCAGAGTAGCGATGCATAAATAAGGATTTCTAACTAAATAGTGTCAATATGGATTGAAGTTATCAGCGTAGAGGAGCCATGCGAATGTCGCGCCACCTGTACATGGCAAATTACACATACGTCCCACTGATTGAAATATTTCCCAGATACATTTTTCTTCATGACAATTAGTCGGGTATAAGATTTTTATTACATGACATTTATTATTATGAAGGAGATTGTTAATACAGAAAACTTTATTTAACAGATTCTTTTTTATATTTGCGGGAATGAAGAGGGACAAGTGTCTAATTACATTTAAGCTTCAAGGTGTATTTCTAGAAAGCAGTTACCAGAATTTCCGAATAATAGTGTAAGCCAAATTTCAAATTAAGTTCCTAGCTTAACCAAATGAATCAATCATTAAAGATGTATTGTGATCCTCCTAATTGGTTATTTGCTGAAGGCCACTTGAACAACCCCCGCCCCCCTCCCGACCGGTCCTTCAAGGTTTTTTCTCTAACTATGCTCCGTTTCCATATCTCAGCAACTATCTTTCCGATTTCAACGAAAGTGATTTCAAACATTATAATTAATTTAATACTCACCTTTTATAACATTAAACTAAATTTATGAGTAGCGGTTACCACTATTTACGAATAACAGTTTAAGCCAAATTTGTAATTAAATTCCTAGCTTAAGCAAACGAACGAATTTTGAAAGATGCATAGTGGTCCTTCTAATTAGTCATTTGCCGAAGGACACTTGACCAACACCCCCCCCCCCCCCGGCCCGTCCTTCAAGGTTTTTCTCTAACTGTGCCCCGTTTCTATATATCAGCAACTATCTTTCCGATTTCAACGCAAGCGATTCTAAACATTAAATTTAACTTAATAGTCACCCTTTATAACATTAAATTAAATTTATGAGTAGCGGTTACCACTATTTACAAATAAGAGTTTAAGAAAACTTTGTAATGAAGTTACTAGCTTAACAAATCGAACGAATTTTTATGCATGCATAGTGGGCCTCCTAATTAGTCATTTTCTGAAGGACACTCGAACATCCCCTCCCCTCGGCACCTCACTCAAGGTTATTTTCTCTAACTGTGCCTTATTGAAATAACTGGGCTAATAATGTTCCAATCTTCTCGAAACCAGCTCAATTTTGTAGTGCGCCTACTATACAGTAACGTAGGCAGCGGGGACCTGTCTCAGAAGTTCGTTCGGAAAGAGGTTTGTTTAGAACAGACTGCTCCCCTGGCGGTGGTAGGGAGAAATAAGACTTTCTAGAGCTTACGAGCATGCCGGGTATACGGTTCCGAAGCCATCGTAGACCGTGGCCAGTGTTCCGTTTTTTAAGAGATTTAAGTTTATTACAAGGGCTCGGTCAACGCCGGGCGGGTCAGCTAGTATATATATATATATATATATATATATATATATATATATATATATATTTTACCCTGGCGCAAACGTTAAGTAACCAAATGTACTCTAATTTTTTGCATTCAATTTTTGCATTGCAAATTTTATTAAGCATCGCAAACATTCCTTTTGTTTTTAAATTAAATAATTTCGATTTATAAAAGTATCTCTTATTTAAACATACTTTTTTCTTTCTATTTTATATAAAATCGGTAACCATTTTTTTTTTTGTTATATTTCGAGGTTTTTGTATTATATTCTAATAATAGCATTTTCAATTCTTTAACCGACGATAATATGCGGTCGCCAAGGTGAAAAAAAAAATCCAATGGGAAACTTTAAGCCCAAAACATGTGAAAAATTCCAAATTTTATTATAAAAAAACATGGTTATATCGGTATATTATGCATCATAATGAGTGCGGAAAGTTTCTCTATCCGATGGCCCAAAAGAAAAAAAAAATCCATCGGTAATTTTCAAATTACCCCGGACATACACTTTTAGAGTCCAATGTTTTATAATTTATGATACGATACTAAATTTTAATGCAACAAATAAATGTTTATTTAGTAATTTTTTCAGCCAGTCATTTTCTGATATTTGGTTTGTTCATCCAGTTTTTAAAGTTATATTAGTTATATGACACACTAAAAAAGCACTGTGGACTTCAGGTAAATATTTATAAGATGCCACCATTTCTGTTCGTCCAACCATATTTCAGATGATGGTTTTAAGTTTAAATTTTCTATATGAAAAATTAAAAAAATTCTATCGGCAAGCAGAAGAGGAAAGCGAAATTGTTTTTCTCTGGTATTATAGTAAATAAATCAACAGTTTCATGATTGATATTCATATTGAAGTTCACTATCAGGTTTAGAATATGATTTACAACAATGGGACATATAAAATACATGGAGATTTAAATCAGAAATGCTTTTTTTGCAAAACTGTAGTTGTGGCATGCATATTTGAGCCATTATTCATTTCATATATCACCATTATACATTTAATAATTTATGTCTTTTCCAATAAATAAATGGGAAATAGTACTTATCGAGCTCTTATAGCTTCTGACATTTGATAAAATGATAAAACGTGTTAGTGCATTTCAACCTTTATATTTCCTGAATTGAAATATGAACGAATCGGACTACACACAAGCGTGATAACAAGATATTGATAGCATAACATAAAATCTAACAGAACTGAAAAATACTACTTGTTTTGCTGACATTGGTTAATAATATCATTAACTATTTCTAACATAGTTGAAAAATGTTAGACTTGTGTTTGTCTGTCTATGCTCTAACTCTCGTAAATATTCTCTGATTGCCCTAAAATTTTTGTATGTTATTGAAGTTTAATACAGCACGATCGCAATTGAAAATGATGTGTGTAGCATTAATAGTTCTTTTACAGAGACAGTCAAAAGTATTCTATTAGGTTCCGGTCTATGTGAAAAAATCGTTTGCGGTGTAATTTTTGTGATGTTACTCTGTTTCAAATATATTGAAAGTGATATATATTACTGAGGCGCACTAGATAATATTTAGTATAAAGTGTGGTGCTGTGAAGAGGAATTATCTTCACACATTACACTTCAAATTAATTTACACCTTAGCCCCCCCCCACCTAAAATAACTTTTTTTTTTCAATTTACCATCCTAAATATTTTATTTTTCTACACTGTAAATGTATCTAGTCCCAGCCTGTTGTTCCTTTTATTATAACTCCTTTTCAATTCATTTGTAATTCATTCGCTCTGCGTTCTCTTATAAAAAAAAAAAGAAGAAAATGAATTATTTAGCTCGCTTAGCAACTGTGAATTTATCTCTATCCCACGCTCAGTCAAATTTACCAGATGCCCTCTGCTACCCTTTCTCGTTTTACATTTTTGTTCCTCTATCTTCTGAAATTGTATTATCATTGTAACGTACATGCCTATTTTTAATTTTTAGTAACACTCCTTAATATAATCCTATGTGAACCAGACTGTTGTGGTTTGCAAGGCTACTATATTCATTCCTCACTGTTGGCATCTAAAAATTCATATTTGATCGTCATCAATCTCCCATTGACTTAACATTTAACGGAAAACAACACCTGCGTTTCTATCGCATTCCTCTCGCCAAATGTACGTTAATCTGGCTACTTGGCTTTATGTAACTCTGTCATCACTGCTCGGTATCCACCGAAGAAATTATTCTAATTAATAATCATTCTCTATCGAACCTTGTGACTGATAACAACATGTAAAAGTTGTATTAAGTGTACGTTTGGAGTCCCGAGTACCATTGCCTTCGGCAGCTGTACCTATTCGACGATATACCTGTGCTTTATCTGAACCTGGATTAAACCTGCATACATATTTCATTTTCGACTCTTTCTTCAAGATGTCTCTCCTGTGTCTTCTTTAAATTTTTAATAGCTTACGATCACGACTCACGAAACTCCTGTACACAGATGTATAGCTTTACTTGTGTATTTACAGGGACACACAAAAGAATTCGGTTATATTATTGTCTATCAATAATAATTGCTGGACGTGCGTTTTCAGTGGTGGTAGGCGGTTATGAATGTAACTAATATTTTGTATATTACTGAGTGTTATACCGTTACATTGCGGTCTGTAGGGAAAAATCGTCTGCGGTGCATTTTAATGTTAAAAAATTTCAAACATAATGAAATTTATATGAATTTATGAAGTGCATTAAAACATGATATCTGTAGAATATGAAGTCCAAATCTTTTATTATTCATTTACAGGGTCACACAAAAGAATTCTGTTACATAATGGTATATACGAGGGAAAATCTTTTGCAATGTATTTTAATGTTACACTATTTCAAACAGAATAAAATTTATGTGTATTACTGATGAGTATTATAAGTTTCTTACTGAAAATATGGTGTGCATTACATGTATCGTTCATTTACAGGGACAGTCAAAAGTATTCCGTTACATTACGGTTTATACTCTTTAATGATGTTAAACTTTTAAACATAATGAAATTTATTCTCATTTATGAAGTGCACTAAAACATGCTTTCTGCGCGACATGGAGTGCAAAGCAACTGTTATTCATTTACAGGGTCATACAAAAAATACTGTTACAGAATGGTCTAAGGGAAAAAGCGTTTGCACTAAATTTTTAGTGTTGTTACGCTGTTTCAAACATAATTAAATTTATACCCATTACTGAGGTGCACTATAAGTGTCTTACTGCGAGGTATGGTGTTCATTGCATTTCTCGTTTAATTAAAGGGTCACACAAAATATTTCGGTCGCAGAACTGTCAATCAGTCTTAATTGTCAGAAATGCTATTTGAACTTTAACTTGTGTTTTTATATTTCACTAATTTCTTGCATAGTACGTGGTGCGTATAAATTCTGTTGACCCTATACAGGGTTACACAAAGGAATTCGTTTGAATTACTCACTATGGGAGTGGATTGCCTAAAGGTAGTTTTCAATTGTTTTATGCATTTTACTGCATTGGTAAATTCACCATATTCAGTGTACTAATAGAAGTTTGTGGAATATAAATTCATGTAAAGGACTACGGAAAGAACAAGATACATTGCCGTTTATGATTTGCAGTTGTTAAAAATGCGTTTAGGTTGTGTTATGCGTTTTTTACCTGCATTAAATTTGAGCTTAATATGTAGTGTCTACAGAAGTATTTAGATAATATTCAGGACTGTGCAAACGAATTCTACTGCATTTCTCAACTATCGGCGAAATTTGCTAAAAGTGAATTTTCTAACTAAACTAAATTTTCGCATGCTATGTAGAATATATGCAAATCTTTGGATCCTATACTAAATAATTCGATTACTTTTTTGGCTATGGACGGCAAATGTGTTATATGTTTTCTAAACTATTTATTTCACCTTATGTAACGGTGAAGTTTCATTTGTTTTCTAGATGTGCTGGAAAGTGTTTCATAATCTATACTTGATGCATAAATTTTCGTTCTACTTTTTATTATTTACTGCCAATAATGAGAGTAGTATTTCATTCTGAAATTTATCTAACATACTTTAAAGTAAAAAATCTTTAGCTAAATGTTTTAAATAATCAAATTTTCTAAGCAATTCAATGTATTGTAAAGAATTATCAATCTTGCGTTCGTAAAATTTATTACTTTTATAATGAATAGTTTACCTAAAAACTGTACTATAAAAGTTATTGTTTATGTAACTCTATAACAACGTTTTTACTTCTTCTTGTGTCTGTAATTAATTGCTACAACTTATCAATAAAAGTTTTACATTTAAATGTACAAATTGCTGCTAGGAATTTTGGTTGGTTGGTTGGTTGATTTATGACTGCCGATTATCATATAATCATTAAATCCAATTTTAACTCGAGGGATATAGGCCCTAGGGGGGAGTGCCCTCCATGGGGGGGTCTTTCTAAGGGATCCTAACCCGTATTTACGGCAAGGTTCAAAGAAAACCACGGAAAACTCCGAACGATTAGGTCAACGAGCGGGACAGGGCTAGAAATTTTGACAAAAGTGATTATCAAGTTCTCACCAGGCTGTAATACAATGCAGTTATTCAAAAGTACAGACGGCGATTGGCGCGTAGTATTGCAGTTAACGTTTTAATCTAAGTGATAAGTTTAAAAGAATTTATAGATAAGTTAAATGTCCATGGTTTACTCATATTTTTAACCCGTTAACTAGTTACTGGATATATATTAGGGTGGGTAAAAAAAAACGAAATTTATATAATCGAAACATAATAGTGCGGAAAGTTGTCATTAGTAATAAAGGAATAAATTGGCAAAACATTACACCAAATGGTTTATGGTTAATGTTAATGGTTAATGGTTATGTTTTACCGTCGCAAAGGCGGCCAATGTTTCGAAAAAATCGCAAAAGTTTTTTTTTTTTTCAAAATAAAAAATTATTATTCAACCTTAGCAATACAATTTCTAATAGAATTCAACAGCTACGTCAAGATTAATGTTCCAATAAAATTTCATTATGGTGAAATCATTTCTATTACCGACGCAGGGGCGGCCATCATTTTGAAAAAAAAAAGGCAATTTCCCAGTTTTTTAATTTTCCCAATTTTTATTATGTCTACAATTAAATAAATTTACATTATATCTATTAATAACTGATACATGTCTAGTAATTTTGATCTTGGGCGTAGCGAACCAAGGGCGAGAGTGTCCCCCCCCCTCCTAAATTTGAGAGAAAGAGGCTTTTTGAAGGGATTTTGCAGATTTTCCTGGAATGTTTAGGGAATTCTTTTGTAGGGGGGCCCCCAAAAGTGGAAAATAATGGGGAATTTACGTATGGGGCCTCTCTACAAAATTTTCTCAAATTTCCCGGACAATCACCAAAATGTCTCTCAAATTCAAGCGTGGGGGGGGGGGGCTCACTCACACTTGGTTGGCAATACCCATGCTAAAAATGACTAGACATTTATAAGTTATTACTAGATATAATGTAAATTTATTGCTCTGTTGCTTGCATGAATTCAACATGAAAAATAAATTAGTAGCGGAAACGTTAAACGTGCTTTTAATTACAGGTTAGAAAAGTGTTCATATGTTTTACCCGTGCCCTATTTAAAAAACGAAATACTTTGAATTGCTGTTTTTGAATAAGAATTATAGCCATAAAAATGCACTATTTATAAAAATGAGTTCATCATAAGTAGTTTGTCTTTAAAATAAATTAATAGGAGGGGGGACAATTATAGCTGAATTTTAAATGTTTTGAAATACTTAACCTTCCGCTGGAAGCATGTTTTATAGCATCCTAGTTAGGTAACTAGGTCTGGGATGACACGTCAATCAAAACCAATTCTCTTCTTCTTTGAGACTTATCACACCAGTAGAGTAATTACATACAGATAATGCCTTTTCATTTGAAACACTTTTAACTTTTATGTAATATCGATTGCACGAAAATAGGTTATACAATTGAATATTTCATTGAATAGAAAGAAAGTCATAATTAATAAGTGAAATAGTTAAAGCATTTACTTTAAATAAACTTTGAATAGCTTTTTCTGTCATTATAAATCGTGTTATACAAATATAGCAGCTTAATATGACAGATTTCAGGGGAAAGACAGTTAAGAAACCCTACGCAATACATCTGACATTAATTTCGTACTGCCTTTTACTCATTTTTCGATCAAGCGGCTGCATGAACCGTTCACAGTAGTTATGAAACAATTTCTGTCATAGCAGTTAAGGGTTAACGTACATAATTTGTACTATATAAATTTGAATATTCAATTTTAGTATTATAAATAGCTTGTTTTATTTTTAAACAAATCGATTTCTTTTAGTAATGCTAATTAAAAAACATAGTAGTGAATCACGAAAATATTGCATTTTTTAATTTAATTTCTTGCCGAAGGATCAATTTCTAGTTTAGTCGCTCAAATATTTAAATCACTTCGTTTAGTTCTAAAAAAGTTACTTCAATGTTAGCTATTTTATATAGTATATCGCAAGTATTGTTGCCCGTTAAAAATAACGCATGCCAAAATGCACTCTGATCCCACCCATTCTAACTAGCCCATCGAAACGATATTTAATGGTACTTTAGTCTACAGGTTGGATAAAATATTCATGTGCTTCACCCAGAATCATATAATTAAAAAATATATATTTTCAATTCATAGACAAAGTGACATATTGCCATAAAGGAGATGTAACTGAAAAATGCAAAATCATAAATTTAATACAATTAAAAACAATTAATATCGCATAATAAAATAAATTCTAGACGTTTCATGCTCTATACAAGCTCCTCATTAGCGCAAATGTCAGTAGATAACCGAAGCTCATTTGGCATTTGTATTCATGAGGAGCTTTTATAGAGTTTGAAACGTCTACTGTAATTGATTTTATTATGTGATATTAACGTGTATTTTTTTTTAGTTTTATTAAATGTCTGTTTAATTTCAAAACTTTGATTCCGACGTAATATGTTTAGTTATTTGAGATGCAACTTTATTCGTTGGTTACTACGAGCATCTTTTGCACAAAAGTTCTAAATAACTTTCTGCTTAAAATGGATATCGAACTACTACGACCCTATATGCCTGAGCCATGATCGAACATAAAAATACCTTCCAATCTTCCGCGTTTTATTCAAATCAAATAGGGTCAGGTAATTTCGACAACTGCAGTCTGGGATAATGTCGACCACTTTTAGAAAATTTGTTTTAAATAATTAAATACAGACTTTCATATAAACTGCTAATCGGATGACTGCTAAGGAATGGAGTTACTAGCACATTTGTTGGTATAAGCTAATGAAGTCTATGGCGTTTTGAAGGGTAAACATAGGCCATCAAACGGCATTTCGTTATGAATTGGCATTGTGCAAAAAAACATAGTTTTTTATAGCTTTGATTATGTCTAATTTGGGACCAGAAAAAGAAGTTTTGCGGGGAAGTTTAATCTTTTTTTTTTCATTTGAAGAAAACGGCAGCTGAAAGTTAGCAATTGTTGGTTGAAGTTTATGGTAAACATATTCTGACTCAAGGAACTTGTGAACGATGGTTTAAACGCCTTAAAACTGATGAATTTGGTATAAAAATACAAGGAGTGTTTAGTACAGCTTAAAAAGTTAGAAGATTCAGATTTGCAAGCATTATTGGATGAAGAGACTCAACTGAAACAATTGGCAGAAGCATTGAATGTTGGCCAATCCACCAGAATAGCCCTAAGACACGATAAAATCAATTTCAACGTAACAATGCTCTAGCCCATATTGCTAAATGTGTAGTCTATTTGGAAAACGCTAAATGAGTCATCCTATCCTACCCACTCGAACTATTTCGATAGATGCAGCACGGAATCTCAGCATAAAACTTCAATTCTTTCGAAGAAATCCAAAATTGGGTCGATTCACAGTTGTTTCAAAGGATGAGTTGTTTTATCGACGCGAAATCCATCTCTTGCCAAACAAAAGGGAAGTCGTCATAGCTAATAATGGACGGTAGTTTGATTATTAAGGTAATTTATTCTGTTCGCAAAATAAATGCTCAAATTTTGTGACAATTTTAACCGAAACACTTATTACTTTTTGATGGAATGCTACAGAGTGATCAATTAAATTATTTGAATTTAAGTCTGACTGCATAGGATTTACCACTATATTGCTGTATATTTATTAATATGAGTATTTTAAATTATCCGAGACGTATAGTATTTATTTTGCACCTATGACTCTAAGGATCTGATATAATGATTTATACTTAGAAAATTTTATTAGATAAATTATCAATTAATTATAGAAAAGAAAGTTGCGTTGTGAATTATTTTTGAAGTTCGGATCCTCTTTGAACCAATTACAATCATCAAAGGTTACCTGCAGAGAGTTGTATAACATTAAATAAATAATGGCTTATTTTAAAACCTAGATTGTAATATTAAAGAAAACATTTCCTAAAATAAAAGAATTAATATTAATTCAATAAATTAAGTAAACAAAAGGAAAACTGACTAAAATTAATTGAATATAATATTGAGTTTATTTACAAGATAATTATAAGCATTTAATTAGAAAACAAACATAAATGTTTAAAAAAAAAAAAAAAAAAAAAAAAAAAAAAAAAAACCAATTCTAGTTGAAAACTGTATTCTCAACATTTATTTTTTTTGAGCATTTCAGTTTATCTTTCTGAATTAACAAACTCAATTTTGAAAGGCAGAGATCCATATCCTAGAAGTACATTTTTAATTAGCCTTTTTATGTTTAGATTGGGGAAGGTTTCTCATATACACGTAAGTTCATATTATTAAAAGAATATTGCTTAATTAAATAAAATGGAACAATGGTGAAGGAAGATTGTTTGTTACCTTATATTACTAGATAACGTTGACAGCATGAGGTAATGGCAGACGCGTTTTCGCTTTTTCTTAGCGCACACATTTCCATCTATTGGCACACACAATCAAAATCTGTTTAGTTAGAGAGCAGTCAACCTTCTACTTTTCCATCTTTTTTAAATCTGAACTCTCAACAAAAAAATCATTCTTTTTCGTGGAGAAAAAAGGGATGGAATCATTTTTCCCTTTTCACATCAAATTAAGGCCTTATACATTTTAACTTCTAGAAAATTTGCATGTTTCGGCCATACCTCTAATTTTAGAGAGATGACCATTGGCAGGCGGGAGAAATTTGGTACTCCCCTTGAGTGTTTCATAGGCCAATCGGTACAATAGCGATTCCTCTTGACGCCGTGCTGTGTCTGGGAGGTAAATATGCTCTGACTTGGGAGGTCTTCGTGCCTATTTAAGCTCTCATAAATAAATGTGTCATATTATTGTTCTGACAATTTTCTCCATGACATTTTTATTAGGTGTAGTTAAATCATTCGTGGGAACAGAAAAACAAATATTTTCTTGACTGCCGTGGTTCACTTTGTTCCACAATTATCTACCTGTATGCGCTGATCCTAAAATGGATCTTTAATTTGTATTGTTCACTGTTCACTGATTAAAATGATACCAAATACTCTGCTAATATGCAGAAAAAAACCAAATTCTTTTTTTTTTTATAGTGTGTGCTAGTTTAGATATAGATGGTGGTATTTCTCACCATCACTTTTAAAAGAGAATTTTGTTCTAGTCATAATTATTTGATTAAACCTTTTTCAAATCTTTTAAAAACATTTGATTAAATCTTTCGTGTTTATTCTATAAACTTTAGAAATTGTAATTTTTTATTTGATGTATTTGTGAATTCTTTTTACTATTTTTTTTTTTACAGAATGGGTGATAATTTTGAAAGATTTGTGGACGAAGCAGCAGCAATTGCTGAACAATTTGAACGGGATATCGCTGGAGATATTTCTGATGCTCCTGATGATAATTCTGAGGATTTTCCAAGAGTTTTTTTCGAAGACTTTGTTGAGAACTTTAATGAAAATATTAATGAAAATGTGCCTGCAGATGTAGATGATCCAGACGTTCAATTAAATGAACCTGTTGATGGGGACAACAGAACGAATATTAGAGATTTCATAAGGGAGGTATGTAAAATTTTATTAGCAAAATTAGTATACAGTCAACATTTATTTGAATAAATTTTTGTTAATATAAAATACTTGGTTCCAGATGTTATACCGTAGGGGAGACCGGTACACACTGGACCTATGGGCACAGTGGAACACCCCGTAATATTTTATTTATTTAAAAAAAATTTTAGCTTCTCTCCTATCCTAATAGACAACAGCACTTGACTGATTATTTATAGCCTTCAAAAAATGTGTTTAGCTCAGATTGAACTATTTTATACTGATTGGTTGTTTTGATCTTATTTTTAATTTTTTAGTAATTAAAGGTTGTAGATAAAAAAGATAAAACAGCTTTTTAGAAAATCTAAGACACTTGTCTTTATTTAACTGTAAAGTCAATATGTTTAAAAGAAAGCTATAAACAATATTAGTATGATTATTTATTGAACTTCAACATGGGGCAGAGTGGACCACCCACTGCTGGGGCACAGTGGTCCACAATCAACTCTGTTCCTGTAATGCGAACTGTTCAAAATATTTAATAATTGCTTATTTTATTTAAAGAAATATTGTTTTTAAGTAGTTAATTAATTGTAAAATAAAGTAAACAAAGAAAAATAACAATTTATTTAACATAAGGAAAATTTTGTTTTGTATTTACTGCCTTTGATAAATACAACTGTAGTCTAATTGATGATGATTCTATTCAAGTAAGATTTATGAGAAGCAAATTGAATGGAAATCAGTTCATTTTTCCCGAAACTGTAGGTGAATCTGTTGTTGTCAATTATTTCATTGCTCTCAGACCCAAAAGTATTTCAGGAAAATTCCAGGCTCAATCTTACTCATAAGTATTTTGGAATTTCATTTGCAAATTTTAATGTGAGCTGCTTTTTTGTACTTAAGTAATAACTTCATCTAAATTGCAATTGTTTCTGTATTAATCTGTTATCCTTTTCAAAATATAATTAATTTGTTTTTGTTTCAAAATGTTACTCGCAAATTTTTATTTCTATGTTATTTTGGTGGTAAAGAGGAAATAAAAAAGAATTAGATTAATGAAAAATAGCTTTATATTGTATTTCAGATAATACCTAATAGCGGCCCACTGTGCTCCACTTCTGGGGCACAGTGGTCTACTTTACGGGTGCATTTAAAATTTTTTTGAAAAGTGTATTGAAAACTATGTTCTGAGAAAATTATGATGAATGTATAAAGATTTAAGGGATATTCAAAAATATTTTCATGCAGATAGGTTTATCCATTAAAGAGAAAAAAATCTGAAAAAGTGTTCCACTGTGTAACAGTCTCCCCTATAGTCTCCACTTCAAATTTAATAATAAATGTGTGATGGAAAATTTATTTTTTGTAATCCGGCTTTATATGCAATGTGTAATTTGACCCTCTGAGATAACAGTTTGACATGCCTGTTCTATAGCATGGAGAGAATTCATTATGATTTAGTATTGTTTTGTTATTTAGGCTATTAGTTGAACAAATATATTTCTTGAAGCAATACTTGAGGGAAAACCGTGTTCGTGTAATTATATTTTTCGATTAAAAGATGTATTTAAAGAAACATTATTTGAGCTTATGATTAATCTGGCGACAGTAGGTGAAAAACTCACTTTTTCGAAATAGGAATCGAATCTCTATTCAAATAATTAAATTTTTAATAAAACATTTAAAAAAATCTTCAAAAAATTGGACTAATTAAAAAATTGGACACTGTACATCGTAATTTAATCTAGTATATGCCTGTAACAGATTATTAAAATGCTATGCATAGATGTTCATCCTATAAAACTTTTAAACTGAACTGTTTTGACCTATTTGAATATTAAATACCACTTAAAACAATTCTTAAATTTAAACATTTTCTGCATCAGCGTGTTTATCACGTATTTTTGCATATTTTTACACATACTTTAATTTGTTGTTTAAATAGATTTTTAAATATAAACCGAGAGTGGGCCCCGTACATAATAAATTCCATTAGGAAAGCGATATAATCGTTACTTACTTTCTAAGGTTCCGTACTTAAAAAGTAGTAACGGAACCATTATAAGGCCACTCGTGTCTGTCTGTCCGTTCGTCTGTCACAGCGTTTTTCTCGAAAACTATGGAACGTGGGAAGTTCAAAATTGGCGAGTTATAAAGGCTATTGACCCACATATTTATAGCTTATTAGCCATTCAAAAATATTTTTAGGAAATATTTAGGGAGTCTGTTACATTAAAAAATAAGCTTTTCATGTATATGGTGCGAGGAGTATCTTTCGAAAGATCTCGTAACACCAAACTCAAAAATATAATTGTTTTAATTGTAATTTTTAGAGATATTGTCGAAAATGCACTTTGAAAATATATCCCCATACCCTTTTTCTGAATCTACTAAAAATAACATTATGAAAAAATAAGGGTGGTAGGAGTTTAACACTAGAACCGCAGGACTTTCCGTATGTGTAGAACCGCGGAGCGGGTCAGTGTGACCCTAGACTAAATATATATATATAAATATGAACAAATGTTTAATTTAGTTGCCTACAACATTATATTGTCATACAATTATCAATATTTCTTAACATTTATATAATATTAAGTCAGCAGAAATTACTTAACTTTATAGAAAATGATGTTCAAAATGTTATTTCATTAAGTTTAATAATATATTAAAAAATAAATTTAGACTTCATAACTTTAAAAGAATATAGATCATCTCATTTAAATAAGTTTATGCATAATTTCTAAGAATAATTTAAAGAAATATAAAAAAAAATACCAGTTACACACAGTCAATCGCATCTACACCGGTCAATCACATCTACACCGAATTTAGTTGCGTTGTATTAAGCGACTGTATCGGGTAGTTTTTTAGAATTATCTAAAATTTCAACAGTTGGATGTAGACTGCTGAGCAACAAAACATTTTTATCTTTTTTTCCCTGGTAAACAGTTAGACTGGTGTCTTTATGGGTTAGTACAGTAGTGGCATGCAATTCAGATTTTGACAATTTTACAGAGACTGGTATCTCTCTTTACAGTTCCTACAATGCTTGTATTTTTGGATTTGAATGCCTGTGAGAGCTTCAATGTCGTAAAGTTGTCGGTATTGACATTTTTGCCTTTGTTTTCATATGGAATGATTAGTCGCAGTACTACATATTCAGAAAGAGAAATGTTAGAGGGACATAGGTTATCTTTTTCGAGATCCATTAATAAGGTATTTTGAGTCATCTGCAGCCAACCAGAACTTGATACCAAATTTATCTGGTTTGTTAGGCATATATTGAGTAAACTTACACCTAGCTTTTGTAGCAAATAATTGCTCATCTACGCTTATGTTAGGTCGCTTATGTATTGTTAGTCTTGCAATTGTCAATGAAACGATTCCAAATATCCGAAATCGGAGCAAATTTGTCTGTCTCTAGACAACTTGTTCGGGTTGATTTTATATCGAAGCGTAAGAATCTCATTATTTGACGAAATTTCTCTTGCCATTGTATTTCAGAAAAACGGCGGTCCCCAGTTCATTGACCAAAGGCTATCCGGTTCAAGCCCTTTTGCACAATATATACCCCGTTCATATAATATTGATATAAAAGCATCAATTTCTTCCAAATTAATAACCCAATCATTTTTCTGAATCTGTCAATGAGCTTTCTCTTCGGTACATTTCTTTATATGCTTCAATATCCATTCATCAATGAGAAGTCTCCAGGCACTTGATGGACTGTTATCCATAATATTTCATTTAGCATATGGTGTTGGGCCCCCAATTTCCTTCAAAACATTATGCTGTGCTTTTCGTCCTTTGTTGCTAGTACCGATTTGTACAACGTTCCAAACTGTCCCATCTTTGCCAAATTCTTTATTTCCAAGTTTCAATGCACACGATACTGCTGATTTCTTTTTTAGATTTCCCTGAGTGTAGGTGCCTTTTTTTCGAACTCTTGATTCTTCGTTTTTATCTGATAAATACAACGAATTTTCGTTTAACGCTGATAAATTACCATCATCATTGAGGTGGGAAGGTCCAGCAATTTTTAGGGCACTGGCAGAGTCGGCGTCACTTTCACTTTCTTCATCAGAATTAAATCTTTCTTCACTTGGTGGCAGATCCTCGCTACTCGAAATCGAAAGACAGTCATTATTGTCACTTTCCGAATCATTGTTAGATAATTGTTGCAAATATTCCAAAGCTTCTTTAACGGTAATATTACAACGTCGTGACATCTCATTTATACTTGCAATAAACGCAGAAAAAAGCACCCTGAAGAATTCGTCTAAATATCTGTTAAAATTTTCCGCAGCATTCGACTCTTCACACCAAGTAAATATGACCTTGATTGAAAACCTTTACTATTTCCCCTTCCGGTTCTGCCAATTAGAGGAATTCGGGGTGAGGCAGATGTACTTTCGCGTTACTTCCAAGAAAATGTATCTCTCTTTCTTCATTTATTCGTAAAAACATATTACGGGTCAAATGCACCCGCTCCGCGGTTCTAGGTATAAGTAATTATAAGTGGAAATTTACTTATGCTATGAGTTTTCAAATACGATAAATTGTTGTTTACCTTAAAATATTAAATCTCAGAAAAGGAAAGATTTTTTTCAATTAAAATTTTTCGCGTGGTAAATTAAACATCGATTTGGGTCAAATTGACCCGCTCTGTGGTTCTAGTGTTAAACATTGCAGGAAAAATATACGATTTTTCTTGTTCACATATTTTTTGAGGAAATTGTATTTTCCATTACACACAAACTTTACTTGATCAGCGGGGAATATAGGGGCGTTTGAGATAGCCATCGACGCGGAAGCATCCAAAGAGCGGTGATAATGATTTTCGAAAAAATAGTCGGTAATTAGGCAAAATATTAACCTTAAAGAACACGAACGATCTGTACATACATTAAGATACGGGCGGCACTCTATGCGTCATTGTTTTTTAAAGCCTAAGTAACAACTTTTAATGATATATTTGTGTAGTGCAATGCCCAGTAGCAGTATAAGAGCAATAAATTGGAATTTTTTTTTTTTAAAGTCTAATTTAATTAGAATTAATCGCGTAATTACTTTGGGGTTCGAAATTGGTTTTCGCCCTGTGGAGCACTCAATATGCCGCACGTGTCCTTAAAGGTTAATTAAAAATCTACATTTGCTAGAAAAAGGCGGCACGGACATAAATGGCGTTGCAAATTAGCGATCACCTTTGCTTGACGCAATGCCAAGTTTAAACTTTGTACTAGGTCTTTGTTTTAGGGAAGCCGAATCACATTGATAAATAGTCAACGTTTCTAATTCAAATTGAATTCAATTATTGAAGGCAATTATTAAAAAATAATGCAATATAAATAATACAATAAAAATAACACAAGACAATAAAAGTCAGTATTTTTGAGAGAGTACATGCTTATAACTCGGTATATAATTCATTTATAATAAAAAAAACCGTTCGATTTTGAAATCACTTCTATAATCATGCCTGCATGTATCGCGCTTTTATGTTTAACAAGAACGAAAAATTATGCGTCAAGCATAAATTATGTAACACTTTCCAACACGTCAAAAATAATTTTACAAATATTTACCGTTTTATACTGTGAAATAAAGCAAGCGGTAAAAGCAAAAAATTTGGAAAACGCATAACACATTTAAAAACCCAGGTTTAGGAATTATCAACGATATTCCGAGAAAATCAGAATTATTTTGTGCAGCCCTGTATATGATCTATAGATTTGTATATATATATTACATAGAATGCTAAATTTCCGTTCAGATAGAAAACGCGTAGCACGGTATAAAATTCCCATTTTGGAATTTACGTCAATAAACGTGAATGTATTCCAGAACTTTTTTGCTGCCCTGCATATGATCTATAGAATTTATACACAGCAAGTAATAGACAAAAAAAGTTAAATTTAAAAATACGTTCAGCAACTGAAAAAACACTTCCAGCAATTATTGTTAACAGACTACCAAATTCTTTTGTGTGTCCCTGTAAATCAACGATAAATGCTATACGCACAATATTCTATAGTAAGCCTCTTGTAATGAACATTAGTGACATATATAAATTTTAGTACGTTTGAAATAGTTAAACCTTGTTAAAATAAACCGCAAGCGAATTTTTTTTCGTATGGAATTTGTTTGGAATTTGTACGGAATTGTTTTGAGTGTCACTGTAAAAACAAATTTAAGTGGTATACATACTATATTCTGTAGTAATCCTCTTATAGTGCACCTCAGCGATATATATCAATTTAAATATGTTTGAAATTGTGTAACATCAATAAAATAAACCGCAAAGGATTTTCCCCCATAGACCGTAATGTAACGGAATTCTTTTGATAAAGTAAAATAACTTCCCTGTAAAATACCTAAGTGCTATAAACTTCATATTCAATACCGAACATGCCATAGTAAACCTCAATAACATATATCAACTGCATGGCAATACGTATATATTTACGCGAGTTAGCGTACGGACAGACAGACGGCAGACAGACAGACGGCATACAGACAGACAAACCGAATTCATAAACACTTTTGAACTATGTTGGAAAGTGTTAAAAACGCAAACCAAATTTGAAAACGAACTTATCACGTATAGACTATAAATATCGCACATCTACTGTAACCGATATCTTTTGTGTGTCCCTGTAAATAAACGCAATTCACACCACACTTTCAAGAGAGGAATTTATAGTGCATCTCAGTAATTCATTTAATTTTCATTATGTTTTTAAATAGTGAAATATCACTAAATTACACTGCAAACGATTTTTTCCCTATAGAACAATGTGTAAGAGAATTATTTTGTTTGACCCTGTAAATGAATCATAAATAACTGGGGTGGAGTGAAAAAACGAAAGTTGGAATTTTGATTTTGGATAGCAGGCAAAAGTTGCCTTTTAGTACCTAATAATATACGTACAAAATTTCATGAATTTTGAAAAACTCCTTTAGGGCTCTACCAGGACCTTTCTATATTTTCACTGTTTCACACAATAGGTTCTTACAATAAATTGTCAATTTACAGTGTTTGTTGGTAATCTCGTTTGACATTTTTATATTTAAAATGTTTTGTAAATTCCTTTATCAGTTATAAAACTTAAGTCTTTATTTTAAAAAAATTTAAGCGTTTTATTGAGTTTAGCAAATTGCTTTTTATAATTTTTGATCAAAGTGAGCGCGAGTGGAGGCAAACACAAGTTTACCATTACTAGTGCAGTGGAATGTCCGATATCCTTCAAATCTAAATGAAGTTCTTTTGCCAATAATTTTAGCCGTTATAAAATGTTACTTAAATACAAGAAAATAATTAAAACAAGAGGAATGGTAAAGATCCACCAAAGTCGGAGGTAAATCAAATCCTAAAAGAAAAGATCGAAGAAATTTGGAATAAAGCATCAATTCCTGTAGTTTCCCAGAGGCGTATTGATCAAATGATAAGCAACAATGTTTCTGAATACAAAACCCTATTCGATTAAGCAAACCTAAAAGACATAATTACATGAAGAAGGTTGTTTTTCAAAGCGGAGGCTGGAAATAAATTTCTAGACATGTTGGCGTGCAAATGTGAGCCAATTCGTAAGTGTACTTGTGAAAAATCAAAGAAGATGGCGCAAAAAGAACCGGAATTTCTTTTTGACCAAAGGTCAACAATAAAGATGGTTATTGTCACGCTCCATAACACCGAGACAAGTAAATTGAAACAAATAAGGGAAGACATAGGAAAACAAGGGACTCGATGAGGGCTGAAAGTACAACTTTAAAATCTGCTGCTAATTAGGACATTACAGTTGTTATTTATTGTGACAGTGGTGATGAATAAAGAAGTTGTAGTTCTTCATCAGGGTGTAAATAATTAATATCCTTATCAAAAACATCTACTTCTACAGAAGAGTCAGAAAGACAAATGAAAACACGCATCTACCTGCGGTTTCCAGTGTCTCAGTTGAGTAGGGGTTTCTAATAGATGTGTGGCCGCAATAGCTTCTGTAATTCTACAAGATGTTGGCATTGTAACAGAAAACGATTCATCACATATAATTGACGGAAACAAACTCAGAGAACGAAAGAAAACTAGAGATTAGGGTTAAAAAGATGACCTGAAAGCTTTAGAAGCAGGAATCTAAAGTAAATTTTTTGATGTAAGAAAACATAACACTACATGAAGAGAAAATTGGAGATTACATCGAAGAATTATAAGTGAAGAACATGTACCTCAGATTGAAGAGTCAAATTCACTGTATCGGGGACACATTAAACCACCTTCTGGACCAGGAAAACATATTGCAGAAATAATGGTAAAATACTGCACGGAAAACGGCTTAAACCTTGCCAAACATATGGCTATATGTTGTGACAGAACAACTGTAAACACTGGGAGAAAGAATAGTGCTACTGGAGTTTTTGAAACAAAGTTAGTCGTGCCTTGCAATGGTTAACTGCAGTACAGTTGTCAATACGATCCAGTGAGCTGGAATTGGTTAAATGCAGTTCTGCCAGCTTCACGCAAACGAATTGTCATTACATAGCTAATTTCTGAATTTGATGGACAAACAACAGACCCGCGAGCAAGAGCATTTTCTGGTCCTATTGGAAAACCATTAAATCAATGTGAACACTGTTGTGGAATTTAATGCCAGTTGTGGAATTAAAAAAAAAAAATCTGCTCTTGTCCTCCAGAAATGAAATCTCGAGAGTTAAATACTGACAAAAATATTTTTACGACATGTGTAAAGCCGTTTTATATGTACAAAGCTCCTTAAATCTAGAAAATCGTAATCAAAGTAAAATGTTTTACTCTAGATGGTTGACAAGTGCCACTCAACTACTTAGACTGGAAGTCACAATGGCTGAATTTTTAATGAAAGTATATGCGCTTATGTGGGTTCACGTTACGAATGTTTCTTCCTGCTAAATTGTAGCTTAAAATGTTTTAAAAACAATTACGTTGTCTTGTTATTTGAGGGAAGATTTAAAGGAGATTGTCGATCGTTATTCAACGAAACGTATACTCCTATCTTCCAGAGAACATTTTACTAGGAATGATATCTGATGAAAAAAAACATTTTCGATAACTTTGATTCAGAAGAATGTTGAAGGCAATGGAAATAGAATGTTAAAAAATAAAGCAGTTTCATATTCCAATATTCAACTACAGTGCTGCAGACTATATTGAGATTATTCACTGGCAAGAATGTGAAATTACATCACCTCCCATTCTTAATAGCGTATCAAAAGAGGAGCAGAAAGTTCTGATGAGTAAATCACAAGTCCCATCTTTTCAATTATCCAAGTCTGAGTCATATTAAAGCAGTAGAAAGATGCGTAAAATTAGTTACTGAAGCACCATTAGTAGTATAGAAGCAAGGGACGGGAAAAAATCAGATTACGAAAGATAATGCCCAGTTTTGATACCAAAGACCAATATAAATTAGTGAAATATCAGACCGTTCTACAGTACGTCGTATATATCACTTTTTATTGTATTCCTATATATTCAGAGAACTATCTTTCATCTATATTCAAAAAATAAAAGTGAACTTTATATCTTACTCGCTCACCCACCCGGCGTTGCCCGAGCCCTTGTAATAAACTTAAATCTCTTTAAAAAATGGAACTCTGACCACGGTCTACGATGGATTCGGAACCGTATACCCGGCATGCTCGTACGCTCTAGAAAATCTGTTATTTCCCCCTACCACCGCCAGGGGAGCATTCTGTTCTAAACAAATCTCTTTCCGAATGAACTTCTGAGACAGGTCCCCGTTGCCTACGTAACTGTATAGTAGGCGTGGTACAAAATTGAGCTGGTTTCAAGAAGATGGGAACATTATTAGCCGAGTTACTGAAATAAGGCACTGATAGAGAAAATAACCTTTAATGAGTTGCAGGGGGGAGGGGATGTTCCAGTGTCCTTCAGAAAATGAGTAATTAGGAGACCCACTATGCATGTTTAAAATATTGTTCGTTTGGTCAAGCTAGGAAATTAATTAAAATTTGGCTTAAACTATTATTCGGAAATAGTGGGTAATCGCTACTTATAAATTTAGTTTAACGTTATAAAGTGTGACTATTAAATTAAATATAATGTTTGGAATCACTTGCGTTGAAATCGGAAAGATAGTTGCTGAGATATGGAAACGGAGCATAGTTAGAGAAAAAACCTTGTAGGAGGGGACGTGGGGGAGGGAGGGATTGTTCAATTGCTCGTCAGCAAATAACTAATTAGGAGGATCAGCATACATATTTAAAGATGGTTCTTTTGGTTAAGCTAGGAACTTAATTTGAAATTTGGCTTAGACTATTATTCAGAAATTCTGGTAGCTGCTTTCTAGAAATACACCTCGAAGCTATGAATGCTGATTTTTACGATAATTTAGTAAAAATGGAACTGGTTTGGAGAAGTTCGGAACACTATTAGCTGAGATTTAAAATAGCGGTATTCAATATATAAAACAGCAATTAAACGCTTCGGGTGCAGTTAAAATTGTTAAATATAACTAGACCCTTGCTCCTCTCCATTCCCGCAAATATAAAAAATAATCTGTTAAAGTTTTCTGTATTAATAATCTCTATTTAAAAAAAAAAAAAAAAAAAAAAAAAAAAAAAATACACCCGGCTAATTGTCATGAAGAAAAATGTGCCTGGAAAATATTCGACACAGGGGGACGTCTGTGTAATTTGTCATGTGCAGATGGCGCGACATTAGCATGGCTGTACACTTGATAACTTCAGTCCATATTAGCACTAATTAAGTTAGAAATCCTTATCTATTCATCGGTACTCTGGTTTATTTAATTACTTCTGTGAAGCATCGATGCAACCAACCAACCCGAGAGAAAAATGCGTATTTTTTATGAGAGTTCTTTGTGGATATTAATTAATATTTCAGTAAATAATTGAAACATTAAAATTCTGAGGTTCAGGTGCATCAAGAGAGGGTTTGGACTACCTAAATCTAAATTTTCAGGCTTCTAGGTGGGCTAGATTTTCCTAGCCATCGCCAACAGACACACACAAAGGGCGAAACTTTATTTTATTAGTATAGACTAGCTACCCGCCCGGCGTTGCCCGGGCCTGAGATAATAACAATCTCAGAGCAAAGAATTAACCCCCTCCCCCCCACATATCCAAAAATATAACGAATAATATGTTAAAAAAACCACCGACACCAACATTAACCCGATCATTAAAAAATAATTTTTTCTGATAATTAGAACAGAAAGAAGACGCAACGCTAAAATAGCCGGCTGATGACAACACTTCCCAACCTCAATTTCAGATCTATACCTTGATTTGTTATCTAAATTTTTCTTCATTAGTAAATTTTGCCAATTATTTCCTTTCATTTTCGCAAACTAAATGGAGGGATCGGCCAGAGAAACAGATCTCTTTGTAGTTCAGTTTTTAATGAAAGCAGATCCATGTCTGAAACTTTCTCGGATTTTTTTTTTTCACTGGCGCCGGCAAAATATAGGTAGTGTTTTGCATAAATTTACAAAAATTACCGGCCGATTTTTTTAAAAATCTCAGTCGGATGCAGAATTTATTTTTACATAGGCTCAGAAATTTTCAAATTGATATCTCAATTAGTTTTCTTAAAATTCGCTAATTAGTAAAATAATTTCGAATTCGTTCATTTCCGCTTGCAAATCCACAACAGCAGTACTTTTCTTTAGCCATTTTGATTTAAAGGATGGCATTTTCTATGCGATGTTTAATGATATTCTAATTCATATCTTGAGTAATTATCAAAATATTAAAATTCTGAGACTCAGGTGCACATGGTCAGACCTTGGACTATCTACACGTAAATTTTCAGACTTCTAGGTGGGCTCTATTTTTCTAGCCATCGCCAACAGACACACACAGAGTGAAACTGCATTCTATTAGTATAGATTTAGATATGTTACTGGGGTTCACACATTGTAGGTGTTCCAAATATGTACTTCAGTTTCTGTTGTTCATTTCTAGGGTTGCACAATTTTATTAGTATAGATCATTGTGCTTTTTCTTTATCTTATTTGCAAACAATTGCCATTTTAGTGTCACATTTACCATTTAAGGTGCCAAAATATAGCGGCAATTATATTGTTCACAAGTAATACTTTAATCAGTCAAGTTTTATGAGTTATTTTACAAAAATCGGAGAAATTCTGTAAAAAAATAAATTTGAATAAGTTACACTATCTTGGTTGCAATCTTGGCTTTTCACGTATAAAGAGAATAACTTTTAAGACCTGGTAGAGCCCTAAAGATTAAATCCAAATGAAATAAAAAATTAACCTGATATTTAGTGTCTCAAAATGCAAATTTTGACACCTATCCGAAGAACAAATTTCTAACAAAAATTTTAATGGTCATTTACACTCTACCCGGGTACACATATACACGCCCGGTGGCAAAATTTTCGCCAAGCTTAGCGATTAAATGGCAAATTATAGACGTTCTCTATATTGGAGTTACTGTAATAACTATCTACAAAAACAACTTTTCAAAAGTAAAAAAAAAGCCAAGCGTAAAAAAAAAAAAGTTGTGGCTAAAAAATGGTGTGATATCAAATTTCCAAGCTATTATATTACTTTTTAAACTTTTTTCCATTAAATAAGTTATCATATATATAAGTCAAGTGCCTACGTATATGTTAATAGAAATCGTTTTCTCCTGTACTAAATACATCCTAACCAGTTTCTGAAAATTCAATTTTTTTCAAATTATGCATGATGGGCTTGGCGGCCATCTTTGCATATTATTCACAAAATTCTAAGCATCCAAATCCGTAGTTAAAATCCGAAGTTCAAAATTGTTATTTAATCAAATATTTTAAGCGTTTCATTTATAGATTTGTATGATCTGAAAATTGTGTCTTAAGATGATGACTTATTTTAAGATTCATCTTATGATTTATTTTTTACAGTAATTAATAATTTCAAACTAGTAAAAATCAATTTCTCAAAATATCAGTCTTATCTAATTTATCTGTCCGTAGTTAAAATCTGAAGTTCGAAATTGTTATAAACATATTACATTGCAAACATATTACGCTTTTACTTTAGAAATTTGGGTGCTTAGAAATATGAAAAGATGGCCGCCAAGCCCATCATGCATAATTTGAAAAAAATTGAATTTTCAGAAACTTGTTAGGATGTATTTAGTACAGGAGAAAACGATTTCTATTAACATATACGTAGGCACTCGACTTATATATATGATAACTTATTTAATGGAAAAAAGTTAATGTAATATAATAGCTTGGAAATTTGATATCACACCATTTTTTAGCCACATTTTTTTTTTTTTTTTTTTACGCTTGGCTTTTTTTTTTACTTTTGAAAAGTTGTTTTTGTAGATATCATTTCTTTTTTTTTAAACAGAATAAACATAATTTAAATAATGTAAACATGAGAAATAATTTAAAATTACATTTTACTTTGTCATTGTTTAAAAGGTTAACTAGAAATACCAGTAGATTTTTAAATTAAACTAATAACAACATACTAAATGTGGCTTGTTATAACACTTGTTATCCCCCGTTAAAAAATATCACTGACTTATCGATGAAATGAATAAAAATGCAATACGTACATAGCGTGTCAGCGCTGCATTTGAAATCAAACGTGATATCACGCTCTTTTATTATTAGCACTAGCTGGCTTCGCCCGCTAGCGGACCCCTAATTTATATCGGGGCCTCGAATCTTGTAAAACCTCGAATAAGATAAACCTCGAACCGAACGAACCTCCGACATGGTTCTCCGCTGCCTTCGGCACCGGATAGCAGTCGTGCTGCAAGTTCCATCTTCCACCACCAGGTAGCGCAATCTGTTCTGTATGAACCTCGGGCACTGAAATCGTTAAGGCTAGAGATGTCGAGTCGAATGAGATATACCCCGTCGTGATCTAGCCCATAGAACCAGAGATAGAAAAGTGCCCCCTGGTGGTGAAAAAACGAACTAAAATCGGAAAGCTCTATTGATGTTGAGTCGAATGAGCCATACCCGGTCGTAATCAGACTCGTAGGAACAGATATAGGAAAGCGTCCCCTGGTGGTGAAAGCTAATCGCGCTTGGGGGTGGGGCAAAAGGGGGGATGAACACCGGAGATGCATAATAGGATTAAGCGGTCACAGACCTTTCCAACGATGTATCACATGAGGGGTATGTGCAAAATTTAGAAAATACCCCCCCCCCCCCCCCCTGCATATTATGATTAAGCGTTCACAGACTTTTCCAACGATATATCACATGAGAGGTGTCGGCAAAATTTAGAAAAGTGCCCCCTTTGTGTGGGAGGGCTGAAAGTGGGAGGATGGACTCCGAAGATACATAATATGAATAGCGGAACAATTTTTAGAATTTCTGAAAGCTGATTTTTATTTATTTTATTTATTTATCTATTTTTTATTTTTTATTTATTATTATTTTTTTTTTTGCGTTGCCCTGTGCATGTTTGGAATTTCTTAGCAATTTCTTAGATTTACCTTATTTTATTCAATTAAATATTGTACTGTTACAATAAATTTAAATGGAAACTTCACTTCTAAAACAAAAATAATTTAACAACTGGATTTCATTAATTTATAGGAAAACTAGCAAGCTACGCCCGCTGCGCTGGTCGGTTTCTATAAATGAACCCTGAATCAAACGAAATATATCGTTTAATTTGACCTTGTATTTGAAAGCAATCTGTATATTTACGTGGAATATCCTTCCACATTACTGAAAAATGACGCGATTGCGCTATTATATTTTCTAATGTGCAGTCAAACTTTTAGCTGTTAAGGACCAACTCTTTTATTTGGTCATTTACAGTTAGGGTTTGCTAAAGAATGATAAAACTATATGCAATATACTAAAACCATCACTAAAAATTATCGAAATAACAATGCAAACAAATTAACTAACAAAATCCATTCAGAAGAAGTTTTTATAAAGGCTAATCTTTGATAATCTGATTATTGAACTTTTCCACATAATTCTAAAACAACAAAACGATATAAAATATACTAAAACAATCCTTACAAATTATCTACTTAACAATGCAAGTCGCAAAAAATACGCCCAGTAAAAACTATCAAAAAGGCTAATATTTCGGAATCGGGTTCACTTGACTATATAACCTTCACACATAACTGTTGGACTCAGCAACGTAGGACAATATATAGTACATTAAAACCATTTCTGAAATAGCATCTAACTAACAATATAATTCTTATCAAAATCCGTTCAGTAGAACTTTTTTAGAAGGCTAATCTTTCATAATCGGAATCAAATATTGAAAAGGCTAATATTTGATTAAAAAAATGGTCACCCGATTTTCGAATTTCCCCCTATAATTCTAGAACTAAGCAACGTTATATAATAAAACGTTCCCTAGAAAATTATTTAACAGTATAGGTTCCATCGAAATACATTCGGCAAAATCTTTTAAAAAGGCTAATCTTTCATAATCGGATTGATCTGATTATAGAACTTCCCAGAATAATTATATAACTAAGCTACGTAGAACGATATGTTATACAATAAACCTTCCCTTAAAAATCATCTTAGTTTAAGTTCTACGAAAATGCATTCAGCAGAACTCGAGTTATAAGCAGCCGGAACGAAATTTCATATATGTAGAAGTAAATAGAAGTATATTGCCATTAATATAGTTTGCATTTGAATTTAAAAAAAAGGTACTTTTCGGTTAGCCGGGCGCCAGTGATATATGAATACACACACACACACACACACATATATATTCATACATATAAGTGTATATATATATATATATGTATTTGTGTAGATATATGTGTATATATGTGTGTGTATGTATATACATGTATATATATATATATATATATCACTGGCGCCCGGCTAACCAAAAAGTACCAAAAAAAAAGAAAATACTGCGAAAATGCAGTCGTACACTTGAAAAAAAAAACACCTTTTGGCCTAAAATCTCTCATCAAAACTGTTTTTCTTTTTTTTCTTTTCTTTCTTTAAAAAAAAAAATAAAATTAGTAACAGTTTTTTCTTTTATTTTTCCAGATGTATAGCTATTTCAATTCTTTCTGCAACAAAAAAAGACACTTTTTGGCTTAAAATCAAATTGTTTGGGGTCAAAAGTAAAATCAAAATCGCCAAAAACAAAAGATAAATCGCCAAATTTGTTTCAATAGAAATGTTGCCCCTTGAATAATTTTTTAAGCATTATGAACATTTCTAATCATGTTTAAATTAAATATTTTCGTTTTATAATATTCTCTCATCAAAACTCTTTTTTTTCTTTCTTTCTATCTTTTTCTTTTTTTTTTTTTTTTTAAATAAAATTAGTAACAGTTTTTCTTTTATTTTCGAAATGTATAGCCTTTTCATTTCTTTCTGCACAAGTAATGATCGCCAAAAAATTAGCAATGGTAACCTTTTCGGTCAAAATAACAGAACTTTCTATCATAATTCGATAGCTAATATACGTAGAACGTTGTGTTACATACTAAAACCTTCCCTGAAAAATTATCTCTCGAACAGTGCAAGTTCCATCAAATTCCATTCAGCAGATCTCGAGTTATAAAGGAACGGAACGAAATTTCCGTTTGTGTTATATATATATAGCGAGGCTAACGAAAAAGACAGGCTACCGCGGTGCGTTCCACTTCTCTTTTTTTACAGACCGCTAGAGTGAGGTGATGCTCTTTTCGTACACCTGCATTGGTGGATTCGAGCCTCACGTGATTCCCGCGGTCTGTAAAAAAAGATACGCGTAAAGCACCGTGGTAGCCTTTCTTTTTCGCTAGCCTCGTATATATAGTAGATGACGTGAAAGGTATTCCTGCTAACGAAATGCCTGTCCTTTACCGTGTTTTTTTATTTTTAGAAATAAATGAATCACATTTAATTCATTTCAAAATTTTTGTTTACGTTTGGAAAGAAAATTTAAATGGCGATAACTCTTAATGTATACATTTTAGAAGGTACATCTTCCCTCAAAAACTAATTTATTTTTAAAGATCTTTCTAAAAACGTAAATTATATATTTAAAATATTTTTAAAGCATAAACACTACGTCTGATTACTTTATTTTACAATATTTATAAGAACACGCATTTTATCAGACAAATAAATGCACTAAACAAACATGAGTGAAAAATTGACCTGGGCCTGGACTCGAACCTGGGACCTTATGCGTACCATGCCGACGCTCTGCGACTGAGCTACCCAGATCCATATCCGTAACCGGCAATTTCTCATACTTATTCATGTTAGAAACAATCATCTGCCACAGTTTAGTCATATTTAATTATTTGATAAAATATGTGTTCTTATAATTGTGAAGTTTTATTTAAAAAAAAATATATCTTTAGAAGAAAATGGCTGACTTGCAGATGAAATTTGATGTGGTTATATTATAACCTGTAACTGATTTGTGCTATTTTAATACAGATGGTACATGGTCGTTGGCGGGTTTTATCTCTGTTTTGGCATAATTTTTTAATCGCCAAGTTAATTAACAGTATTTTGCTAATTAAGGATAGAAAATATTTTTTTTACACTGAATTTTATAAAAGCAGATAGATTACTTAATTACTTGTCCAAAAATGCAATCCTTTTTTTATTCTGCCCAATATTAAGGCCTGTAGCTTGTTTGAAAAAAAAAGTTTGACGAAGAAAATAGTGATCATTTTAAGTAACTCGACGTTTTATAAAAAAAGCTATATCTCTGTTTATAAATCACTTATGAAGATGAGTTTGGTCTTAAATTGAAGAAATTCTTCCTTAGATTCTTCTAGTTTTCGTTTTTTTTTTCTACGACGCTTGGTTTGTTTGATATCTGATATTTTAATCTGGCATGTTTTGTCGATTTAACATTGCGAAGTTGCTTTCTGTATATAAGCATTAGCGGTCTTTATTCCAGTTTTTGGCGTTGTTTGTGTGGCGTTTTTTTTTTAAGCTTGGCTTGGCAGAGCGACCGCCCTGCTTGATGTATAAAACCCGGCTGTTTGGACAAACTGTGGGTCATTTTCTATGAACAAATCTATGCTAAAATTGCGTAGGTTTCCCTGCAATGAGCCTGTTAAAAATTAGGCTGATTAACAAACAATTGGTCATTTTCCAACTAGTCTGAAGCTGCGTAGGCTCGTCGCAATAATTCTGACAATTATCACGAGTGAAACACGAGGCCATTTTTCCAATAAGCATAAAGGTCTTTGCGATAAGCCTGTAAAATATCAGTCTGATTGAGAAAAGAGAGATGATTCTCAAATTAGCCTGGCTCGTTTGAAACAGGCGAGTATCTTTGCAAAGAGCCGGATTATACATTGAACGACATTATCTATGTATATATATATATATTAGTCTTACGTGGCGCGGAAAAAGGGCTGAATTTCTATATTATCGTTTGGCAACAAGCGTAGTTTCACGAATCTCCCAGTATGGCGGCCAGCGAAACAGCAGTGAAACGAATGAAACTCAAACTAGAAAATAATTAAAAATAAAATAACGTGTACGTAATCCAAAGAGATTGAGATAACTCATTTTAATTATGAGTAATTTCGTTAATTTCAAATGAATTCTCAACGCTTATTTAGAATTTATTTATGAATTTCCCTCATACAAAATCGGAGAGAATTAAAAATATCAACTGTCTAGATCGCACATGCTGTCATCTATTGCTGTAGATGTAAATTATTGAAGTAAAAAAATAATTTATTTTGCAAATATGTCTAATCTAATCAATTAGAACAGTTTTACGAAATTTAAACAATGATTGTTCCTATCACGTAGTTTTTTATGAATTTAAGCCGTGCTGTACAATATTATAGGTGTAATGAGTTTTAAACTAATTGTGTTTGCAAGATCTTTTTTTTTTTCATAGTATATTTAAATGATTTATGCACATTGGTAGCACCAACTAAATGCATTTTTAATTGTGTTTTCAACGAAGTTTTAAATTATTTTTTTACATTAAAAAATTGTCAATTTTATGGTGGTTTTTGGTGTATTTATGGTAGTACTTATTCGGCTAGAGTTTCTGCAAAAATGAAAAGGGTCAAGCGAGCGAAGCGAACTGGGACCGCGTAGCGGTCTTAATGTGAATTGTTTCGTGATTCGCGGGGGTTGGCGATCGTTAGCGAGTAGGGGGCTGAGTCCCCTAGTACATTGAAATTGTCTAAGTATTAACCCGTGAACTTAATACTATAGAACTAAGTCGCACCCACCAAAATTTCGAATCGTCTGCGTGTCTAGAAATATGCTTTTATTAATTTGTACTTTCCATCAAGACAATTTAATATGAAAATAAATATCGCAATTTTATTCCTCCTTAAATTTCATGTAAGAATCATGTGTTATATTTCATTATAACTGTATTGCCAACAAAGTTATACAAAGTTGAAGATACGGAAATCCAAATCGCACTAATGTGGATTTCGGGGACGGAACCGAAGTTTAATACCGTAATAATAATAAACATTTGATACCTTCCTTACGTTATATAGAAATTTATGAATACATGTCGTCTGTTGTGTTTTATAATATTCTGAGAGTGTAAAAATACTTTTCATGAACACTAATTAGATATGTTATTAAGATTAAATCTATCTTTTTAACCCATTCAAGGGCGGTGGTTCATTTTTGGACCACCTAATTTTAATCCCTTAAGGCCACATTGGTACCAGAATTTTGGAATTAAAATTTTCCTATTAACTACTTGACGAAAAGATTTTACTTATTTTCAAATAAATTTGTTTGAAAAATCTGCTGTCAATCATTTCAGCATTTTACGAATAAAAGTACTTTGCCCCTGAAAGGGTTAAAATGGTAGTTACTTTGACACTCCAAGCATTATTGTTAACGCCGATCTTGTTTGAATAAATTATTTATTATTTTATGTTGTGTCAGAATATCAGAAAATGTGTTTTAAATTAGTCATATTTTAATTTTATTAATATGCTTTTTAAACCTTTTCAGAAATACGATTTTTCTGTTCCATCGAATACCATGTAGTGAGTTTTTTTTAATTGAGAAAAAGTAAAAATTTTTAAAACTTTATTTTACAGTATGAAAGCATAGTAACTGCTTTTCTCAAATTCATATTGTTTTGCACCTTAAAAGTCTTCTAAAAAAATAGACCCTTAATTTGTCGTTACGTTATCGTAAAATAAGACTTTATTCCTCATAAGTAAAGTATGAAAATGTATCAATACGGGCGCGCTACCTGGGTAACAGGAAAAAAAAATCCTTACATTATACGGGGGTGTATTACTGAAAAGGTTAAATCATGTAAATTTTTATTTTCATACTTTTTATTTAAAATACTGATTAATATTTTAACATTCTCTTTTCTTTTTCAGAATACTGACCCGCCCACCGAGTATGAACGTCTGGACTTAGTAACCGGTAATTCTTTTCAAATTCTTTTTATCATCTACATTTCATAAAAGTAGATTTATTTTAAAAAAAATATTTTTAAATAACATTCAATGTTTACCTTAACAAGAACTAAAAATCATGCGTCAAGCATAGATTATGTAACACTTTCCAACGCTTCTAAAATAATTTTACAAATCATACCGTTTAATAAGCTGAAAGATAACATCTAAGTAAACAATTTGGAAAACGCATAACATATTTAAAAACATAATTTCAGGAATTTCCAACGTATACAATATTCGGAAAAATATCCGAATACTTTCATTCAGCCCTGCATATGATCTACAGATTTGTATGTATACTGCATGGAATGCTAAATTTTAGTTCAGTTAAGAAAAGCGTAGCACAGTTTAAAATTCTCCTTCTGGAGTTTCCGTCAATAAACTGAAAATCGTTCACGGTGCATTTCCGTCGTTTTACGCTATTGCCAACATAATGAAATTGATAGGCATTTCTGAGCTGTACTAAAACATGCTTTCTGTAGAATATGGAGTGCACAGTAGTTATCATTCATTTACAAGACCACGCAGAAGAATTCGGTTACATAATGATCTACGCGAGAAAACTGTTTGTAACGTATTTTAAGTTACATTATTTCAAATATAATGAATTTCATATACTTTACTAAGGTTTACTACACGATACTTTCTGTAGAATAGAATGTGCATAGCATTTAATGTTCATATACAGGGACACACAAAGAATTTTGGATGATGTACTGTATTTGAAGTACTGTCTATTAGCGATAATTCCTGGAAGAGTGTTTTAAGTTATACTATGCATTTTTAAGTTATATTATGTGTTCTCAAGTTTAACTAACATGGTGTGTGTAAAATGCTATAGATCATATACAGCTCTACACAAAAGAATTCGCAAACATTACTAAATATGTGCCTGAATTGTTTAAAGGGCTTTTTAACTGAGTTCTACACTTTCAAGCTAAATTATAATTAGTAGACTTGTAGAAGTTTGTGGAATAAGAGATGTGCTAAGAAATGTTTATAGAATATGGATAAAGTCACAAGGCTACGCAAAGAGCTGGATACATGGCCGCCTATGAATGATAATTTCTGGAACTTTGATTGAACAGTAGTTTTGAGCCTTTTTTTGCCTGACTGAAATGTTAGCTTATTATATTGGGTTTATAATAATCTGTAGGTAATATACAGGGCTATACAAAAGATTTCAGGTATGTTTCCCTCTCTAGAAATTGCTGAAAGTGAATTTTCACCTATGTTATGCGTTTTATTACTGAACTAAATTTTAGCATACTATGTAAAATATAAAAAAATCTGGATTATGTACAAGGCGAAATATTTGGAATACTTTTTCCGGTAATTTTGCTGAAATCTGGTTTTCAAAGGTGTTGTGTTTTCTAAAAGTTTTGCTTAGGTATCTTATTTCCATTTTTAAACAGCAAAGTTTTGTTGAAATATTCTTGAAGTGTTAGAAAGTGTTTCATAATCTATGTTTGACTTATTTGTTTTTCGCATTATAATTTTTCTGTTTTAATTAACGCGAAATGGAAATAAGTAGAGTCGATTGGAAAACTGGGGCTTTTTTGTCGCTAAATTGTCGCAGGGAGATGTGTGAAGTACCATTCGATTGGGAATATTGTCTACAATGCTAATAAGAATACAAAATTTTGAAATAAGGGTCGTATACATATTAAAAATTAAACCCACATATTATAAATGGTAACACCCACTTTAGATACTTTGAATTTCTTGGATGAAAGTAGCACAGCAAAAAGAGTAGTTTTGTATGTTTTTTCTTTAAACATCATAGAGTTGACATATATAAAATTTTGTGGATGCTAATGGTATATACACGTCACAAACTTTAATTTTTATTTTCCCAAAAATTCAATCGTATGAAATCTTTCTTTTTTAATGAGATATTATGAATGGACACAAATATATTTTTTGTTCTAAAACGTACCTTTTAATTATGGAAATTATTAATAAATTCATATTCAAAATATTTATGAAGTATGATTTATATTAACTGTTATATAAAAATAATGAATTTAGTTCAAAGCATAGCTATGTGCATTTGCAATTCATACCTACCGTTAGTTTTCTAGATACGGAGGAATTTTCAAGCGTCTAATGGGACCATCACCTATTATCTATGAAATCCATAGAAAAGAAAACATTAAAAATAACCGCAAATATTTTCTAGAAATTTTTTTCATTTAAAATTAGTTTATTTTATATTTAGAAATTGTATACAGGATTTTTTTGTATATAATTAAATATTCCAGGTAATTTTTGCTTGTAAAATTTTATTTTTCAAAATTTATGACAAACCTTTAACAGATTTTCTTGCAATTTAACTCAATGTATTTTTACGAAATAGTATATCTAACTCTGATTTTTTCTGATCTCCTTTTATCGAAGAAACTCGCATAAAGTACTGAAATTAGTTTTATTATTAGTAAAATGACTCGCACAACGCATCAAATATATATATATTTTTTTTTACAAAATATAAAACATTTCAAGGGTCATTCATCCTTAATAGTTTTAAAATATAATTTCCTGATAAGACACCTGTAGTCTTTCTCCAGTTCCATTAGTTGGAATATGGATCCAATATCAATGTCTTGCTTTTCTTACAGTTCACTTATTAAAAAGATACAAGTTTTGTATATAATTCAAAATTAAAATCAACGATTTGATACGCCGGTATGTTAGTGAAACATGCTATCAATGGCGTGAGTAGATTAAAAAGTAAGAATGGGAAATATGAAAGCAAATAGTTGAAGACTTCTTTTTCTAAATATAAGATTTTGCGTATATGTACTGGTAATTCCAACACTGTTAAAAATTTGCAGCAAACGGTCCAGTCATTTGATCGTTTTTATAGAAAACGGTTACATAACCGTAATTTAACTATAATCTGACCATAATCTGTGAAATATTATGGTCAGAACAGTTTAATTGCGGTTATCAAACCGTTTTCTATAAAAACGGTCAAATGACTTTCGACAGTTTGCTGCAAATTTTTAACAGTGAATGAAGGTTATCACCATGGATAATTCGTCCTAGATCTGATATGTTTTGCCTTTTGTAGAATCAAGCTCTGGGATCAATAAAAAAAACGTTGAAAGGAAGTCTTTGGTTGTATGTAATGTTGCCAGGTCCAGAGTTACAAAAAGAGAGACAGGGAGAAAAAAAATGGGACAGTAGATTCTAAGTCAGGATCTAAAAGTACAGTAAACCTTTTGAAAATGGAACCTGTCTGTAACGGAATCTTGTCTTGAACGTAAAGACTTCATTTTCCTTTAGGGTAGGAAAACCGCACAATTCTACCTGCTAAGACATAAGACTGTTCAAAAAGGATTTTTCTTCTGTTCCTTGCGATTTCTTCGTAGCAGGTTTCGTTGTACTAAATAAACACAACAATCTTCTGCAGTAAACTCTGTGAAAGCGTTATCGCTAGGGATTGAAACAAAATTCTAATTGAGCAGATGTTATTGTATAGTATTCCTATAGTAAGCACCGTGAAATATTTACTTTTAAAACCCAATTCCGTTATGAAAAAGGTATACACGGAGTTTACTGAATAGAGTACAGTCAAATTTGTGAAAACGAATAGCTAGGAACTACAAAAATGAGTGTTAGACAGGTTTTAGTGTAGGCAGGTAGATTTATAAGGTTGTCAAAACACTTTATCTTTTCTTTAATAAATCCAAATAAATTTAATTTTCCAAAGAAGTCATTTTTAAAAGTCATTCATAAAAAGTCATTTTTTTATAAAGAAAAAATTTACCGGTCTATTTTTCTCGTTTTTTCGAATATCTGAACCCAAAACCACCCCCGGTTCAAAACTTTATCTATCTATGTCACTTTTTTTAGACACGATAACAGCAATAATTCTGCACAAATCTCTTCCAAACTCATACATAAAATCAAGGGGCATAAAATCTCGGTCAAATTCGTTAATGGGCAAAATCGAACCGAGGGGGGGGGGGGGCTTTTGTGAAAACAGAAAAAAACCCATAATTTCTTAATTATGATACGTATCGAATCCGTTTGAAGTTATTATTACTTCTAGGAAAAGGGTCGAAAATTTATGTATGAAGGATTTTTGATATCATTAAAAATGGCCCGAAAGAGCGGGGGAAAGGGGGGTTTTAGAAGAAAAAAATCATCACTTCGTCAATTCACAAGATATCGAATCCGCCTAAATTTATTATTAATCCTCTTAATATTATCTAAAACTTCTATATTGATAAGTTTTTTATAAGACCAACCCTTATAGCAAAATAAAATAAAAAATAAAAAAAATCCCTGCTGGCTCCGTCTGCAAACAAGTTAGGTTCCAAAGTGGGCGGTTCCCATCTGCCGTATCATGGCAAAAAGGTAATTTCTTCCGCAATTCCCTACAAACAGGCGCCCGGTTTTTTAATTATGAAGAACAGGGATTTTTTAATAAGAAAGAAAAATATCCTATTTTCTATATATATTTTTTAAGAGTCGCATTTGATTATATTTCATCTTTTTGTATATAAATCTCAAATTTCATTCATACCTCCTATAACCACAGCAGCTACCCAAAATCAAAGGATATTTCAAATATGTCTCCAAATTTTCCGTTTTAATCTGTTGAAGGGCGGTGGGATATAATATATCGGATAAAGCGGATAAGTAGTATTTAATATATTCCTCTTAATTTAAATCCCCAAATGCCACGATGATATCTGAATTTTGGATTTATTTTATTTATGAAAGAAATTTGCTCGTAAATCCTGCTGTCATTCAATCATTTCAACATTAAGCAACAAAAGTACTTTCTTTTGCAATGACATTTACCAGAAAATGTAACAAAAAAATATTAGTTTTCATAAATATTGTTTTTAATTGCCATGCCTTTGCCATGTCTTCATAATTTATTTAAACAATATGCACAATTAATTGTCTTTTTTTTAGGTGTTAAATATATTCACCGCCGCTCCCGTATAACTCTGGAGGGAGAAGCATTACGGCGGACAACACCGGGTAAGTTTTTTCATAATGACTTAGTTTCATATCTGACAATTTTCCGTTTTTAGGTTAATTATCGCATATAACAGCACAAAATGTACTCAACCGAATAGCTTGAAATTTAATATACTTAATAGTTGCGTAATTTTATTGAGTCATTTCAAATTTTATGAAAATAGAATCAAAAATTTAAAGAGATTTATAAAAATATTCATTAAATAATTTGATTTATTTAAAAATTGATATTTCCTTGTTATAGCAGCTTTCGAGGATTAATCGTCAAGCGACCAAGATGTATCGCTAAGTTATCTGACATGTATGATGTTATAGTCATGTATCACGTATCATATATCACCATTTATAACCTCTATGACCAAGTTATAGTCTCACTCTTCATTCTATTAAATCTTTTTGTGGATTTTTAATGCATTGGGATCTTATGCCAGTAAACCCCATGCAACCAACCAACCAACCTTCTATTAAATCCTATCATACATAATTAATTAGATGATATCCCATGATAGGTAATGGTTCTAGGTTGCCATAGTGATCACGTCCTATTTAAGATGGAGTCATTATTTCCTTATTTCTGAATTTAAAAACCGAATTTGTGTACTAAAATTGTTTAATTATAGCAATCATATGATCTGCCGGCAGTTTTTTGGATAGATATTAGATGTAAAAAAGAGTGAAAAAAGGGTTGGTTGGTTGGTTGGTTGATTATTGACGGCCAATTATCTACACGAGGGATATAGGCCCGGGGGGAGTGCCCTTCGTGGGGGTCTTTCTAAGGGAACCTAACCCGCATTTACGCATGGATAAATCCACGGCTCGAAGAAAACCACGAAAACTCCGAACGATTAGGCCGACGGGCGCGATTGGGATCGAACCCAGCACCTCCCGTCTACCAGATTCGAGAGCACAACCTCTCAGCCACTGGTGGGGCGTGAAAAAATGGATTTCAAGTTCAGAAATTTTCAAAGCTAGGCGTAAATTTACCATTGGAATTTCTAGTAAATGTAAAACAAATGATAAAATATTGCCAACTTAAAATATACTTAATTTATTACGAAAATGAATCGTATCATATAATAGCATATAATAGAAATTAATTTCACTGAAACTAGTTATAGTACGAACGCGCACCTCATTGACGTACAATTTCCAATTTGTTATGTATGCAAATCATAAGAAATGCTCCGATATTTTTACGTAGACATTTATGTTGCAGGAAATTTGATTTTTTAACACTCAAAGGCGTTTATGGATTCGGTTTATCTATCTGCCCGTACAATAACTCTTGTAAATATACTTAAATTCCCATGAAATTTTGATATGTTATTGAGGTTTATCATAGATTGTCGGGTATTGACATTGAATTGTGTTCTATTGCAGGGAGACGCAATAGAATTCCGTTACATTACGGTTTTAATGGGGTAAACTCGTTTCAGGTGTATCTTATTGATTTCACGATATTTCAAACATAATGAGATAGCATTTGTAGTTGTTTTACAGAGACGACGAAAAATTCGATTTATATTATGATCTATCGTTTGTTGTGCATGTTAATAACCTTGTGATACTTCAAACATGATCAAAATTGAAAAGATCACTAAAGTGCACTACAAGATGTTTTTTCTAGATTATGTAGAGCATTGAATTTATTGTTCATTTACAGAGGCACACACAATGGTATATGGTTACAGGACTGACTAAGATCGATAGTTTCTGGAAGAGTGCGTTATGCAATTGTTGACTAATCTAATTTTGAGTTTGTTAGGTAGTGTGTATAAATTCCATAGATCGCATAAAAACACGGAAGAATTCACACACATTACCGGCTATGGATGGCAATTGCTGCAAATGGAGTTTTATTGAATTACGTGTTTTTTTTTAATTGCTCATTCAGCTATTACTTACCCATCATACGTAGTATAGGTTAAGTCTTGTAATCGTTTTGAAAATCGAAAAATTTTTTTTGACGGATTTACACGTTTCAGACACTGGAGATTCCGAAAAACATATTTTTAGAAAAAAAAAATTTGCCGTCCGTCTGTGTGTCTGTAAACGCTCTATCTCCCGAAAAAATTGAAATAGAGATTTGCAATTTGGTATGTACTTAGTATGTAATAATGGGAAGAAGCCTATTTAATTTAAATAACCTCGATTAACAGGAACTATTTTTTTCGGACTCTTGAAATATCCGTTTGGGAAGTTTTGATGCATTCCCGGTTGTCGACCCATTTGAATACCATTTGTTTCGATTTTAGCAGAACTCTCTTAATGCTGTAAACCTGGCTTCAAAAGAGCCTTGTGAAAATCTGTTTTTCTTTCAGAAATTCCAGGAGCTCTACAGTGATGACATAATGTTTTTACCAGACCATGGCAAAAAAATATATATAGAAAAATGGCAATACATAGAAAAATGGCAAAAGATTATCGATCAATATTTGGTTTAATAAAGATAATTTGAAATATATAAAAATGTATTTTAATTTTGGTGAAAAATAACTATAAACTTTTTCTTTCATCCAATATATAAAAGTGTTATGAAACGACTGATAAAAGAATATATGTTAAATGCGGAGTTTGTAGAAAGCATATGTGACGGTAATGTAATTTTAGTATCTTTTTCTCAGTCACTTATAGCATGTTCTTTCTTGAAGTGGGTGTACACAGTATTTATAGTTATTTTAAAAGGCCGTGCAAAAGAATACGAATATATGTTAAATGTAGAGTTTGTAGAAAGCTGACGGTAATGTAATTTTACTATATTATTACAGTCACCTATAGCATGTTTTTAATTAAAGAGTATGTATTTAGAATTTTTGGTTATTGCACAGTGCCAACCGCGCAAAAGAATATGAATATGTGAATGGATATATGTAAAACGCGGGGTATGGAGAACTTTAAATGCGAATGTAATTTTATATGTTGTTACAGTCAGCTACCCCTTACAAAAAAATTTCTTATAGAATTCTATAAATATTTTTTATAGAAAATGCATTATAGAATCCTATAGAATTACGGCCCGTTTTTCTATAAGCTTGTTTAATCTAAAGCTATAGAAATATCTGTAGAAGTTCAATAGAAATCTCTGTAGAGCTTCTATAAAAATATCTATAGAAAAAATACAGAGCTTCTATAAAAACTATACAGTATCCAAGTGGTCACCCTCCCAAGTAGTAACGCCGCTCGATGCTGCTTGACTTCAGTGATCGGACAAAGAACCAATACTTTCAGTATGATACAACCATTGACAGTTAATACACTATTTAAACTTTATATCTTTTGTGATTTGCATTCCCAATCATATAGTCTTGTAAAGATATTTAAAAGTCTAATAAATTATTTGTTAAAACTGAAGCAATTGTTTAAATATGTATACTTTAGATTAAAATATTTTAATAAAAATTACAGTACTATTAAAATGAATAAAGTTTATTAAATTAGATGGATGGTTTTATAAAGTTAACAACAAATTAAGAAATTCTTATAAAATTAACCAACAAATTAAGGAATTATAAGAAAATTAATTATGATTTAAT